>CM032448.1:100836547-100996277 GCA_019049505.1 Pachyrhynchus sulphureomaculatus
ATAGGAATAAATGATTCTCAGTCATTCCACAGTGTTTCTCTGAACAGACTCATTTAACGAGAGAACTTTGGTACAAACGCCTATGCAGGAATCTGCACTACACCTTGAGGAGAAGAAGGTATTTACGGTAGCGATGCAAGAATTTCACGAAAATTCTACGGCTGTTACAAGAGAAAACCTTCCTCTTTAATATTATTTCACCAGCTTAATTAAAACTCTGATTGTTCAGTTGATTAAAAAATGGGTAAACCTCGGCACGTATTCGAGTGCCAGTTCGCAAGAATCCCTTCGTAAAGGCTTATATTTTTGACCCTACAAGAGGCTTACTATATTAATGGCAAAATCAATAAACCGAATTTCCAATATTAGAGTTAGACAAATCTGAAACTAAAACATCTTTATCACCTTCAGATTTCCTTATAGTAACAGCTTAGGCCACAATATCGGCATGTGAAATAATAGGCCAATTTTTCTTTGAGGCTGCAGGAACCACATAATTAATGTTAATTCGAAACAAAGTTAATATGATCGAAAATTTCTTAAAAAGCCAGGTTTTAACAGAATGGAGGAGCACAGTTTTAATAGTCATGTAAAGAGCCTAACAGTTCACATTTAGATGTCTATCCCATAAAGTCTTTTTAGTACGGAACACTTATAAGATCACTTCGGTGTCTGTCTGTCTGTCTGTCTGTCTGTCTGTCTGTCTGTCTGTCTGTCTGTCTGTCTGTCTGACTGTCTGTCTGTCACACCCGATTTTCTCCGAAACTATTTGACATAGAAAGGTGAAATTTGGTAATAACATAGGAATTGATGGCCTCATCAGAGCCATGTAGTTTTGAGAATTAAATTTTGACTTAAGGGGTTAGTTTTGGGGGGTGAAGTCGGAAGTGAAAAAAAAATTTTTTTACTAGGTCATCGAGTGTGGTGTCAAATGAAAGCCTGTGAAAACACGAGTAAAAAATATATATATATATAATATTATACTTGCGCGCACTTTTCTTTGTATTATTTTTAAAAATTCGCGAAAAATCGCTGTCCCGGGCCTTATCTCGAAAAGTACTTATCAAAAAATTTCGAAAAAATTCTGGAATATTCTCCACGGGGTGTAGATTGAACGAAAATTATCACGAGTGCATTACCTTTAATAATTTATATGGTATATAAAAAAAACAAAAAATTTCAAGGTCATCAGATTTCAGTAAAGATTGGAAACAAACTTTGTTGAAAACTCATTTGGGGTGTGTTTTGTGAAGTCACTGATCATTTTATACCACCGTAACATAAATTTTGACTTAAGGGGTTCGTTTTGAGAGGTGAAATCGGAAGTTAAAAAATGAAAGCTTGTGAAAATACGAGTAAAAAATATATATATAATGTAATACTTGCGCACACTTTTCTTCGTATTACTTTTAAAAAATAGCGAAAAATCGCTGTCCCCTACCTTATCTCGAAAAGTACTGATCAAAAAATTTTGAAAGAATTCTGGAATATTCTCCACGGGGTATAGATTGAACGAAAATTATCACGAGTGCATTACCTTTAATAATTTATTTGGTATATAAAAATAAAACAAAATTTCAAGGTCACCAGTTTTTTCAGTAAAGATTGGAAACAAACTTTGTTCAAAACTCATTTGGGGTGTGTTTTATGAAGACACTGATCATTTTATACCATCCTAACAAAAATTTTTATTTTAAAAACAATCAACGTACGGAACACTAATTGTACAAGTTCAACTTGCACTTGACCGGTTTTTTTCATCTATCGATTTGTTAGGAAATTAAAAGACGAACTGTTGTTCAGATTTTTACTATATTTTATTTATCAAAATGAAATAAATAAAAATAATAACTTAAATTAGCTGTGACATATTTCGGTACACAGTACCTTTCTCAAATTGTAGTTGAAAGTTGAGAATGTGGAATCTTTGGCACAATGACACCACTTAGTATATATCACCACTACACCAAACACTTTATTTCTGTATTCGACGCGCGTTTCGCTAACCATACGCTACAAATCTACCATATTTATACTTAGCCTAACACCTGAACTACTCAGGCGGAACTAATGGCATAAGAGAGACTATCAGTTCCGGTCAAGTAACCAGTAGAGGGGACTATAACGAATAGTCCCTCTGTCTTTATTTAAACTACTTTTACATTTTATAATTTCCGTACTTTCGTATGCGTTGAACAACCTCTTAGATTTAGTTACAGTATGATCACCTTCAAGGGCATATTCGGCAATGCTAGACTTTTCTGTTTTACTGTATTTTAAACGCGCTAAATGTTCTGTCCAACATGCTTTTTATTCCAATCATTACAACCAATTTCATAAATTCCACTTTTCTTACAATCAGGAATCTTTTCTTTGAGAGATATCCCTCAGATTGTCTGATGACTTATAGACTAAGAAGAGGCCTACCTTATTAAATACCTTTTTGAGCCCCCCAGAATTTCGTATTTTTGAAGGGATTTAACATAGTACAATAGGAAGATACTTACTTGAACTTAAGATTTAAGAAAGGAGTGTTGTATAAATTTAGTGGATTATTTGGCAATACCTCGGAATCCTTTAATTTGTTAATTTCCAACGACACAAGCAAATGCAACTTTTTATTTTTATTATTGATATGTAATATATCGAAGTTTTCATTAAACTATGATTTTCAGAAAATAAATCAGAGGCATAATGTGAAACTTCAGTCTTATTCTCAAATGCTTTTTTATGTTGTTTTATTCTCTATTTGAATGTTCTACCCGTTTGACCTATGTATGTACACTTTGGGGCAGGAGCCACATTTTAATTTATATACCACAAATTTATTATATTTTTTTTAGTTTTTTATTATTTTACCCAAAGAATTGTTTGTTTTGAAGGCTAGCTTTAATCCAATATATTCTAAATGTTTCGAGACTTTGTAGCTGGGTATGCCACAATAAGTTATTATGTTAAATTTAATATTTTTGTTCATTGACAAAGGATAAACCAAATTAATAGCGTTTTTCTGTTATCTTTTATATAATACTCTGTCTATTATCCTGTTGTCATATCCATTATTTTTTGCTCTTTGTTTAATGATATTTAATTATTTTTGAAAATTTAAGTCGTTCACTGGAACATTGAGTAGTCTATGAATTTGACTGTGAAAAGCTGCCATTTTATGACTGTAGGGTTTACTAGGTGTCAGACGCGCACGAGTGATAAATTGGAAAAGTGTGTGCATAGTGTTGTGTTGTTGTGTTCAATATATCGAAATTTATACTGAACAAAGAGCATTCGCAATTTTTTGTTTTCATTTGTTGTTGTTGAATCATACCGATTACTTCGAGAAGCTTATGGTGAACATGCTCCATCGCAAGATACGTGTGAACGATGGTTTCGGCGTTTCAAAAGTGGTGACTTCGATGTTGCAGACAAAGAAGTGGAAAATTGCCAAAAAAATACGAAGATGTGGAATTGCCAGCATTGTTAGAGGAAGATGATTTGCAAACACAAAAACAACTCGCCGAGCAATTGGGCGTTAGTCAACAAGTTGTTTCCAACCTGCTACGAGAGATGGGAAAGAGTCAGAAGACCGATAGATGGGTACCACATGAGTTGAACTACAGGCAAATGGAAAGCACAAAAACACGTGTGACATTTTGCTCAGTCGGTACAAAAGGAAGTCGTTTTTGCATCGTATAGTTACAAGGGATGAAAAGTGGATTTATTTTGAGAATCCTAAGGGCAAAAAATCATGAGTAGACCCAGGCACACCATGCACATCGACCGCAAGACCGAATCGCTTTGGCAGAAAGACGATGCTTTGTGTATGGTGGGACCAAAGAGGCGTGGTCTATTATGAGCTATTAAAACCTGGCGAAACTGTTAATACTAAACGTTACCAACAACAATTGACCGATTTGAACCATTCGCTGCTTGAAAGAAGGCCAGAATGCCGAAAGAGGCAACACAAAGTCATTTTTCCCATCACATCTCATACGGCAAAACCAGTTCGCGACACGTTGGAAGCACTCAGCTGGGAAGTTCTACCCCATGCGGCTTATTCACCAGACTTGGCTCCTTTCGATTACCACTTGTTTGCATCGATGAGTCACCCACTTGCTGAGCAGCGTTCTGGTTCGTACGAAGATGTGAAAAAATGGCTCGATGAATGGTTCGCAGCAAAAGAGAAAGATTTTTACTGGCGTGGTATTCACAAATTGCCCGAAAGATGGGAAAAATGTATAACAAGTAATGGGGCATACTTTGGATAAAGCACTTTTTATCGTTCTTCCGAATTTAACATGTTTTTTTTAGAAAAAAAAATCCGCATTTCATACTTGTACACCTGGTAAATGAATTCTGATGTATTAGCGTGTCTGTGTGAGATGGTTTATGAAACACAAACAGAGCATAAAAGAACATAAAAAAAAGCATTTGAGAATAAGACTGAAGTTTCACATTATGCCTATAATATCTTTAGAAAATTCCATCTAATTAAGGCAGAGTTTAAATGTAAATGTACTTAAATTAATTATTAGACAAAATAGCAGAAGTTCAACTACCGTTTGAGAAAGATTCTGTGTACCGAAACATGTCACAGCTCATTTAAGTTATTATTTTTTTTTATTTCATTTTGATAAATGAAATATAGCGAAAATCTATACAATAGTTTGTCTTTTAATTTCCTAAAAATGGATTTTCATCAACTAAGCGCCAAATCTAACCAATTATCGATTTGTTTTCTACTATACCTATTTTAATACCTTGTATGTACGTTTCAAGGTCCATGACAGACCTTTAATTTTAGCTGCATCAATAGGAAATCCAATCTAGGCTAAACGATTTGATTATATAAACGGAAACCTAATTAATTCTAGGACTGCCACTGATCGTGCAAAATATGCATTTTTGTTGACTTTCACCGAACCATCACACGGTGGTGTGTTAAGGCCGATTATGATGATCTTCTCGGATTTGTTGAAGACCGTGTTTCCTATTGTAGGATTATAGGTCAATTGGTTAACGAAGTAAATGGACTATTGCATCAATGATTGCGTTTTGTCGTGATAATGTATATATATATATATATATATATATATATATATATATATATATATATATATATATATATATATATACATATATATATATATATATATATATATATATATATATATATATATATATATACTATATATATACTATATATATATATATATATATATATTATATATATATATATATATATATATATATATGTATATATAGCATTTATTAATCAGTGTATCAAAAAAATGTTTTAAATAAAAGTTATAGGTTGTTATACGGGCACATACTGATGTTAACAATAAAATGTTTTGAACTGTCAGTTTTTTAAATGGAAAGCCTTGTATATTATTTTATTTTTAAGTCCTACTAAAAATACAGACAAAAAACTATTAATAAATACTCTAGGTATATTTTTAAGGTAACAATTGCTCAAAATGCCTACCGTTAACAGCAAGACAATGACCCAATTTGTCATAAATAATAACCTGAACAGTGTCTTGCAGAGAATCCGGGGTGACCTGTGCTACTTCATATTGAATTCTTTGTTGTAAATCTTCTACAGTTTCAGGTCGACTTCGATAAACTTTGGTTTTCATATGACCCCATAAAAAAAAGATCGAGTGGTGTAAGGTCGGGACTCCTTGCAGACCATTCTACAGCACCTCTTCTGCCTGTCCATCGATTAGGAAAAATCGCATCCAAATATCTACGAACATTGATGTCCTAGTGAGGAGGTGCTCCGTCCTGTTGATACCACAGATTCCTGTTAGGAGTATCCAAATTATTTTCATGGCGAAAAAGACCTGCACAAGTTGAAATAACTTGCTCTGGGAGTAACTGTAAATACGCTGTCCTGTAAGATTTCCATCGATAAAAAAGTGACCAATGATATGACGTCCATAAATCCCTGCCCATACATTTATCTTTTGTAGCCATTGAGAGTGACTGTCGTTTATCTAGTGGGGATTCTCAGTAGACCAGTACCGGCATTTATGCCTGTTAACTCTTCCGTTAAGACAAAATGTGGCCTCATCAGAAAAAACAATATTATGAATTTATTATTGATTCGTTCCATCATGACCTGGCAACATTCAACCCATCTATCGTAGTCATCTTCAGATAATTCTTGCAATAGAATGGGTTTGAATGGATGCAATTTTCTTCATTCGGTATACGACTTAAAGTACCTTTGCTTATGTTGTGATCTAGGAAAAGCTGACGAGTGGTTGTATGGCGATTTTCTGTAATTTTCAATAAAACATCTAATTTTTTTATCATCGCTTATTTTAACTTTTGGAGGTCCAGATTTAGAACGATCCTTAACATGATCTGATTGTCTAAATCGTTTTAATGTTTTGCTAACTACGGATTGGGTAGTAGGTTATCGATTCGGATATTCTGCGTTAAAAAGATCACACACCTCCTGTTGTGTTCTCCTACGATCTCCATAACCAACCATCATTAACAAAGTGATTCTTTCAATTTTTGTTAAATGTACCAATTATAGCCATATACATACATATATATATATATATATATATATATATATATATATATATATATATATATATATATATATATATATATATATGTTAGCTTTTATTTTTTAAAAAAATTAATTTAAACACTTTTGGGCAATTTCAACAACAATTACTTTTATAAACAATAATATATAAACTATAATTCATAGTGCTTACCAAAATATCTCTATTACCTAAATCTCATTACGGTTACATAAACACTTTTTATAAGCTATTATCATATCTGTCGTAATAATTAAAGTTAATGGTTTTGGGACATATCAATAACAGTAACTTAAGTATAGTTTAATTTACGTAATGTAATGTAAACAAGCCAGTCTGCCTGAAAACAATTATCAATAATTAATATTCTTCTTCTCATATTGCATTGTTCGGCCTATCCTAATTTTTTCAACCAGGCCTGGAACGGAGGTTTTTCTATACAGAAAATGTTGACAGCTAACATATATATATATATAGATATATATATATATATATATATATATATATATATATATATATATATATATATATATATATATGTATATATATATATATATATATATATATATATATATATACTACATTAACATTCCGGGTGTCAACCCGTTCGTCTAACGATGAATTTGCACGACGTTTCACCAAAATCTCATTTGGCATTTTTCAAGTGCTCTTGCTGCCGCTGCTACCAGATACTGTGATTTTGCTGCTGCTGCCGCTCGAAGCTAACTTAGCACTTAACCCTAAGGAGCAAAGAACAGAGCATGTAGTATCTCAGATACTTCATATCTCATGGCCTTTTTCTGTAAAACAAAAATCATTTAAAATGATACTGGGTTAGTTAGTTAATTTTTAATTCTTCTTTTTCTAGTCGGCAATACCTGTTTGTTCTTCGATAGCTCTCATTGGTGTCTTGGTAGTGATCCCGTTAACGATGACAGCCAGCTTTGTGTCTAGCGTTTTGGTAGACTGCCTTGTGGCCTTCCAGTATTTGGTTTTCCATCTCTAATGATTCTAGGAAGCCTGTTGTCCTTCTTTTTTCCCCGTGCTTGTTCCATTCTTTCCTCCTAGATTTAACAATGACTTATTAAAATTAAAATGGCACATTCCTAACATGAAATCAAGGTTTTTTTACTCCATTTTACTATCTATTCAAAAAGGTTCACAAACATTCGTGTTATAAATATAAAGAAGGAAAAAAGGCGGATGCGTTAAAGTTCAAGTTATATGCACCCAGTTTTTACCTTAAAACGAATCTAAAAAGCTAATAATATTTTAACGTTTTACTTGCTTTAATAGGTAAATGTCAGACATAATTCATATTAAAATGGATATTGTATCTTCGGTTTACGATAGTGATGTTTCTTTGTAGTCATCACTTTTACCCGCAATTTTAAAACAGTTCTAATCAATTTTTAAAGCGCGAAAATGTCGAGTCAATAAAACAAAGTGAGAAAGAGTAAAACAATTTTTTTATTTAATTTTAATACGAGTAAATAGTTGTATGATATTATACGATTTGCTTATAGGCAGACAAATAGACTAAAAGGATGTTGTTTGCCAATATAGTAATTAAGTCTCAGTCTGGCCTACAGTTCAACATGAATCCGAATCACAGCTTCGACAGGCGTTGTGACTGGCAGCATTGCTTAAACTGTTTATGTATCTAACAATCAAGGTGAGATCTGGAACAGAGCTCTGAACCGCCAGAATTAATATCAGGTCAGTCAATAAGTTTTCAAAGCAACATCTATGGAGCACCACTTGAACCAAATATTGAACATCATTTTGAAGCTTCATCTGTCACATTAACACACCTTAAATTTCAAGTCGATCTGTCAAGTCATTCATTGTTTATCAGCTGGTTAAAGTAGACGCGTTTGAGTATTTTTAAAAATACAAAAAATCGAATACCGTGCAGGGAAAAAATTATTTGTTTTGTAAGGTTTATCGACAACTAAAATCCATGCAAAGTTAGTTGAAGCATTAAAGGAGTTTGCTTCTTCATTTCCAAGTGTTCATAGATGGATTCTAGAGTTTAAAAACGTGATCGTACAAGCGTCAATGATGATCCACGTTCAAGACGTCCAAGAAACTGTTGTGCAAGTACAAGATATGGTAATAAAAGACCGTCGTTAAACCGTGGATGATTTAACTGGGGCTGTAGGTATCTACCATGGATCAGTATATGAGTTCTTAACTAATGTTTTGGGTATGAGAAAACTATTCACAAGATGGGCGCCGCATTTGCTAACATCGAAACAAAAAGTCATTCACAAAGAATGAAACTGATTTTGTGCATCAATTTGTAACTATGAGTGAGGTTTACCAGTATGATTCTGAACTGCGACAACAAATCGCGCAGTGGACTGAGCCTGTTTGTTCAGTTCCCAAGCAGCCAAAGTGGACAAAGTCGTCCATAAAAATTATGGTAAAATAATCACAGGAGAGTATTATTGTGACCTTTTGGACCAGCTGGATGAGAAAATTCATGAGAAAAGGCCCGGTTTTGCAGAAGAAAAAAATCATCTTTCGTGATAACAATGCATCTGCTTACAGAGGTGCTTTGGCAACGGCAAAACTGGTCGGATTACAGTACAAATTGAAAACATTCACCCTACTAGCCAGATCTGGCTCCGTCTGACTTTCATCTGCTGCCAAACCTCAAAAGATTTCTACGTGGGAAGCGTTTTTCAACAAATGATGAGATGATAGCATCTGAAGATGATTATTTTGAAGGTCTTTCAGAAAACCACTTCAGAGATGGGGTAAATGAATTGGAAAATCGGTGGAAAAAATGTATTGAGCTGAAGGGAGATTGAACTGAATAATAAATGTATTTCGACTAATTAATTGATCTTGTTTCATTGCTGCTTTCAAAACTTATTGACTGACCAGTATTAACAGCGATCCAGTAAAAAATTATCTTTTTATTTGCAAAAAACGGAATATATATTTTTACTAACTCTTTAAATAAAAACTTCTTTTGAAACATCTAGTTTCAGATACAACTTTAATGTTACCATAATTTGTTTTTGAACTAAAACAAAAACGTGACAGACATAGTAACTATGCAAGAATACTTTAAAAATGCTCCGAGTTTTGTAAGTTTTAACCTATTGACATCAAAACCATATCATTACAGAGCGCGTGATCGGGTTATTACTTAGCAACGAAGTAAGTAGTTATTTCTTTAAAAGTTTATATCAAGCTAATCTTCATGATGTTTTTTGGGGATTAGTAGTATTATTCCCTTGAAATAGTAGTTCTGTATGAAACAAAGTGTTTCACCAAACAAGTGGCTCTTTAGCGAGATGTTGCCGCAATTTTTGTTTGTAATACAGGAGGACTACATTTTTGGTGGGATAAACAATACAGAGAATTAATTCCCCTAAATGCTGTTTACTACAAAAATCTTTTCTGTACTACTTTCTTTACAGTGTTGTAAAATGGTGCCCCCTTAATTACAATAGTATCTACTGTCCTAGCATGTAAGTAATGGTATGGGCGCTTGTCACTAAAGAAAACATACATGTTGCTGTGGAAGATGTTTATAGCAGCCAGTACTTGGGGAAATTAATAATACCAATCAGACAATAATCCCGCCAAATTCTGGTTGCTATAATCATCTTCCGAGCGCTCTTAAATTTACAGTGTTGTGCAATGGTGGCTCCCCCGTATAAACGGGAATAGTTCATTTAGTGAAATCTGAAGGATATTAAAGAATGTTTTCCTCCGTCAAGTTGATTGTTAAATACAGGGTTATTGATTATAAATTGATCGCCCCTCTAACTGACCTATTTGAAAAGTTAGAAAAAAGCGTTAAATACAGAAGCGTTTAAGAAGTTTTTTTGAGGAGCAAAAACAGAAACAATCGCTTATCACGTTTGATACAAAATTTATATTTATTGAATGGAGCACTCCGTATGTTTTCTTTCATTTTTATGGAACTAGGAACGATAATATAGGCCTTTATGGTATTATTGTACAGGGTGAGTCAACATTAGAGTAAGTTCATTATCTCATTTGTTTCGGGAATGACGAAAAAATGTTAAATACAATAGTTTTAGGGAATGTTAAGGAACACAGCTTAAAATTATTTTTGAGTATACAGGGTACTTCAAAAAATATGTCATATACCTATTTCTAATAGTTTTCGATTTATTTTGAATTTTTCAATTTTTACCCTTGGTTTTAATACACTTACGCTATTGTGAAAAATAAACAAATAGTTAATAATTTTAATATAGTTTAACTTATCTAATGATTAATTATTATGACATAATAAATGTTCAAAAATATGCCCGTCTACTTGAATAGACATGTTTAGTCGTTTTACTATATTTTCCTTCACTTTCCTTAGAATAAAGGACGTTATTGTCCTGCACGGATCCCGTATCCTATTTCCCATATCTACTGGTGTTGTAGGGGGATTGACCTAAACACAATCTTTAATGTAGCCCCACAAAAAGAAGTCTCAAGGTGTTAAGTCACATGATCGAGGGGGCCTCTGGATGAATCCATCCCTACCGGTCCATTTTTGTGGGTAACGATCATTTAAAAATTCCCGAACTTCCCGGTGGTAATGAGCAAGAGTTCCGTCTTGTTGACTCCACATTTGTTTCCTTTCAAAGTTATCAACTTCTTCAAGAAGCTGGGGTAATTCGTTTTGCAAAAAATTTAGATATCTAGGCCCGTTAAGCGGTTTGCGGAAAAAATATGGACCAATAATTCGAAAATTTAATATTCCACACCATACATTAAACGACCAATAGTTTTGGTTTTGAACTTCCCGGACCCAAAATGGATTGACTGTTAAATAATAGTGCATGTTATGGCTGTTAACTGCTCCATTACTGCGAAAAGTAGCTTCATCAGAAAACATTATTTTGGATATAAAATTTGGATCAGCCTCTGTTGCTCCATTCATGGTGGTACAAAAGTTTACTCGTCCTTCAAAATCACGGTCTTGAAGTTCTTGGTGTAGTTCCAGATGAAAGGGATGATACTTGTATTTTCTCGTGGTGCGATTAGCCGTAGATTGGGATGTATCAGATAAGTCAGCTAGTTGACGGCTGCTGACCTGGGAATTATCTTTAACATAGAGTAAAATCTCCATTTCTTTTTCCTCATTGGTAGCATTCTGGTTTATTACTTTCCGTTTCGTATACTCAACGCTACCACTGCCTGCCATCAAACCGTTCCATTAAGTACTAAAAAGATTTTCTAGATGGTATATGTCTACTAGGGTACTTCGTTTCGTAAAGCCTTACTGTCAAAAGACAATTTTTTCCTGCCTCGCCCAGTGTATAAACCATATCAATTAATTCATTTTTAGGACAAATCAATAACTATTACCTTTATATGTCACTTACTACAACAAATTAAACCATTTTGCTTGCTTAATAGACATGTCAAAATTTGACAATGCCCACATGTTTGTTTTTTTCTTGGCAAATATGATGTTATAGGGTAAGGATATTAAAAACACGGATAACAATTGAAAAATAAATCGAAAACTATTAGAAATAGGTATATGACATACTTAATAAAAGTTGAAGGGTCTTGTAAAATCCATCAGAAAAAATAATAATATACAGGGTGTGCCATTTAAAAAATTTTAGATTTTTAAATTTAAAATAGTCGAAATGCATAAATTTATTTTGAACACCCTGTAGCATCTAACTCAAATTTCTTTTCAAATATCTTTTTTTGTCTCTATAGAACGCTCATACCAATTATGAGTATTCCATTTTCAGAAACAATGGCGCTACTGGCAATTTTTTACAAAACTGAAAACTAGTATTTTTTAAAGAAAATTGAAATATTAGAAAAACTACTAGATTTAGGTATATAACATTATTAATAAAAAAAAGTTATAAAATATTACGCAGAACTTAAAAATAAATTAGAAAATAGGATATTCCATTTAAAAAAAACATATCGGCTAAACTTTTTTGAAGTACCCTGTATACTCAAAAATAATTTTAAACTGTGCACCTTAACATTCCCTAAAACTATCGTATTTAACATTTTTCCGAAACAAATGAGATAATGAACTTTACTCTATCGTTGACTCACCCTGTACAAAAGAAAAAATAAATCTCTAAGTTTGTCGAAGTTAGCCATGCACGCTTGACAATAACGCAAATTGACGGTCACATTTGTTTATGTTTAGAATTTTGATCGTCATGTGTTAAAACTAAGTATGAATACAATTTTTTTTTCTCGGAAAATGAAAAACGTGATATAAACGAAATGTTTACTAAAAACGGTTATATTAAAAGGCAAGCACAACGGAAATATCCAAGACCTTATGGAAGACAAATAAGAATCCCCAATTTAAATATATTTTTAAGAATACATAACATCTTAACTGAAAATATATGGAAACGCAAAAATAATAATACAAAGGGATGAAAAGACCAGAAACTGAGAACAAAAAATATATAATAATAGACTGTTTTTAGTCAATTTCCACTGGTTTATTTAAATTGCGATGACGCGTTTCGCGGTCGATGCAGCTTCTTCAGATCTACATTTTACACTGTCAAGTTAGGTTTAATGTTCACAATTTTATATAATTTCTTAATTATAATATTACACCTAATTTAAATTACATTGATAGTATTGGAAAACCCACACAGATTTGGAATTAGGAGAATAAATTCAATAATGGTGAATTGCTTAAATCTACCTGGTCATTGAGTAAAGTACCTGTAGTCCTTAATCGATTTATTTGCATTGTCTCTAAAAGGTTTAGTTTTAAACCTTTTTGTTGGGTGTGTAAAATTTTGAAATTCGTGTTAAATGTGTGATTTTCTGTTAAAAGATGATTAGCATATGTTGAATTAGATTTTCTATGGATGAAACTTTTTTGGTGTTCTGTAATTCTTTGTATAAATGTACGTCCAGTTTGTCTAATGTGTCCAATGTCCTATTTCGGCAAACCAACGGAAAAACTGGGGATATTTTTAAACCAAAAAAATATCAACATAGCTTACAAGTCTAACAATACTATAGGGAAATATCTTAAAAACTACAATCCACAAATCAATAAAGACAATAAATCAGGGGTTTATCAATTAACATGTGGGTCATGTCCTAAAACATACATTGGACAAACTGGACGTACATTTATACAAAGAATTACAAAACACCAAAAAAGTTTCATCCATAGAAAATCTAATTCAGCATATGCGAATCATCTTTTAACAGAAAATCACACATTTAACAAGAATTTCAAAATTTTACACACCCAACAAAAAGGTTTAAAACTAAACCTTTTAAAGACAATGCAAAATAAAACGATTAAGGACTACAGGTACTTTACTCAATGACCAGGTAGATTTAAGCAATTCACCATTATTGAATTTATTCTCCTAATTCCAAATCTGTGTGGGTTTTCCAATACTATCAATGTAATTTAAATTAGGTGTAATATTATAATTAAGAAATTATATAAAATTGTGAACATTAAACCTAACTTGACAGTGTAAAATGTAGATCTGAAGAAGCTGCATCGACAGCGAAACGCGTCATCGCAATTTAAATAAAACCAATGGAAGTTGACTAAAAACAGTCCTTTATTATATATTTATAACTAGCAGGGCCCGCGGCTCCACTCGCGTGGGCTTGATTCACTACTATCGTCGCTGCTTATTCCTTATGTTACCCAATGTAATAAAGTATCTCACATTATTTCCCCTTATCTCCCAATATTTCTCCTTATCTCCCATTATCTCTACATAATTTCCATTTCTAGGCTTATCTCTGCTCATCTCCCATTATTACTCCTTATCTCCCATTATTTCTCCTTATCTCCCATTATCTCATCTTATTTCCCATTATCTAGGCTTATCTCGACTTATCTCGCAATATTTCTCCTTATCTCCCATTATTTCTTCTTATCTCCCATTATCTCCCATTATTTCTTCTTATCTCCCATTATCTCATTATAACTCCCATTATCTAGACTTATCTCTGCTTATCTCCCATTATTTCTCCTTAGATCCCATTATTTCTCCTTATCTCCAATAATCTCACCTTATCTCCCATTATCTAGGCTTATATCGAATTATATAGAACATATGTATAAATTTATAAAATCACATAAATCGGATAAGTGGTTCTCGAGTGATAAGCGCACTAACGGACAGACAGACAGAGAGACGTTGCATTTTATATATATTGTATTCTTTGTTACATGATATTGTGCAATATTTAATGCTTTAGGCAGTGTATTGCAAGAGAACGCGCTAGCGGCAAACTTTGTCCGACTTGATTCACTATTATCGTCACTGCTTTTTCCTTATGTCACCTAACATAATAAAATATATCCTATACCCTGGCCAGAGAAACATACGTATGTTTAAAAAAAAAGCACGTAAATTGGATAAGTGGTTCTCCAGTGATAAGCGCACTAACGGACAGACAGACAGGCAGAGAGACGTTGCATTTTATATATTATAGATATTCTTTGCTCCATGATATTGTTCCATATTTAATGGTTTAGCATCTTTAAAAAAAAAGCACGTAAATCGGATAAGTGGTTCTCCAGTGATAAGCGCACAAACGGACGGACAGACAGAGAGATGTTGCATTTTATATATATTATAAATATCCTTTGCTACATGATATTGTTCCATATTTAGTGGTTTAGGCAGTGTATTGCAAAAGAACGCGCTAGCGGTAAACTTTTTTCCGATTTGATTCACTATTATCGTCACTGCTTATTTCTCATGTTACCTAACGTAATAAAATATAGTCTATAACCTGGCCAGAGCACATATGTTTGTTTTAAGAAAAAAGCACGTAAATCGGTTAAGTGGTTCTCCAATGATAAGCGCACTAACAGACGGACAGATAGATATAGATTATTATTATTATTATATAACCTGGCCAAAGAATATATGTATGAATTTAAAAAAAAAGACACGTAAATCAGATAAGTGGTTCTCGCGTGATAAAAGCACTAATGGACAGACAGACAGACAGACGGAGAGACATTGCATTTTATATATATTATAGATATTCTCTGCTACATAATATTGTTCCATATTTAATGGTTTAGGCTGTGTATTGCAAGAGAACGCGCTAGCGGCAAACTTTTTTCCGACTTCATTCACTATGATCGTCACTGCTCATTCCTTATGCTACCTATCGTAATAAAATATAGCCTATAACCTGGCCGGAGAACGCATGTATGTTTTAAAAAAAAAGTTAGAAAATCGGATAAGTGGTTCTCCAGTGATAAGCGCACTAACGGACAGACAGACAGAGCATTTTATATATTATAGATGTAATAAACTATATATCTATAACCTGGTCAGAGGTGTATGAATTTAAAAAATCTCGTAAATCGGATAAGTGGTTCTCGAGGGATAAGCGCACTAACAGAGAGACAGACAGACAGAGAGACGTATTTTATATATATTATAGATATAGATTATTATTCTTATTATATAACCTGGCCAACGAATATATGTATGAATTTAAAAAAAGACAGGTAAATCGGATAAGTGGTTTTCGCGTGATAATCGCACTAATGGACAGACAGACAGACAGAGAGACATTGCATTTTAGATATATTATAGATTATAGATTATAGATATTCTCTGCTACATAATATTGTTCCATATTTAATGGTTTTAGGCTGTGTATTGCAAGGGAATGCGCTAGCGGCAAATTTTTTTTCCGGCTTCACTCACTATTTTACGTCACTGCTCATTCCTTATGCTACCTATCGTAATAAAATATAGCCTATAACCTGGCCAGAGAACATATGTATGTTTTAAAAAAAAAGTACGTAAATCGGATAAGTGGTTCTCCAGTGATAAGCGCACTAACGGACAGACAGTCAGACAGACAGACAGACAGAGAGACGTTGCATTTTATATATATTATAGATGAATTTCCATCAAGTAGAAGCTACAACCATCCAAAATATAAAAAAGAAGTTTGTTCATTTGAAAGTAAATATAATATTATTATTGTTAATATTTAATTAAGTTTAATGCTTAATATATTCCCCATTCTGAGCAATGCATTTACTATAAATTGGTTCTTGTCTTTCTATGACTAATTCCTCGGCCCTGATCATTTAAAATTGTTAAGTTTCGTCACTTTCATTTTTTAATTTAATAACAAATAGCTCCATAAAAATATATACAACCCAGGTACTAGGCTATACGGTGGCAATCTTAATCTTTCAAAGCTACAAATCCATATTGGGACAACATTATTAAAAAAAAAAAACGGTTACTGTGAGAATGCTGCGTGGCTGAGCGCCTCCTGCTGCAAGATTATTTAATTATTACCCAAATTTTCCACGATTATCAATAACCCTGTATATTTTAAACAAAAGTCTCTTTTCTTGTTTCTTCCAAACCAATGCAAATTAACATTACAGCGTAATTCAAGCTGCCTATTACAAAATGGATATACGAAAGAGTACGTATTCAATCAAAAAAAATGGCAGATTTAATTTTATGCTGTACGAAACTATGAAACTGATTGAAAATGGCATTTAAATAATAAATCTGGGTAAGGAGGGATCCCCTTATTTTATGAAATATATAATATTGGGGACCCTGACATGGATGCGTTAGATAACTATTATTTTTCATTTTTATTTGCTAATCATGGAGATAATAAAAGTTAATTTGACGATTAAAAAAAGTTGTGCAAGTACAAGATATGGTAATGGAAAACCGTCGATTAACCATAGATGATTTAGCTGAGGCTATAGGCATTTCACAAGAATCAGTACATTAGATCTTAACTAATGTTTTGGGTGTGCGGAAGCTATTTACAAGATGATTGCCGCATTTGCTAACATCGGAGCAAAAACGCACTCACAACGAATGAAACTGATTTTACTAAGAAAATTCGTGAAAAGAGACCCGGTTTGCAGAAGAAAAAAAATCATCTTTCATAATGAAAATGCACCTGCTCAAAGAGGTGCTTTGGCAAAGGCAAAACTGGTCGGATTAAGGTACGAATTGTTGGAACATCCACCCTATTCGCTAGATCTGCTCCCAAACCTCAAAAGATTTCTACGTGGGAAGCGTTTTTTCTACAAGTGATGAAGTGATAGCATCCGTAGATGGATATTTTGAAGGTCTTCCTGAAAACCACTTCAGAGATGGGGTAATAATGAGGTTAAGGGAGATTATACTGAAGAATAAATGTATTTTGACTCATTAATTCATTTTGTTTCATTTCCGGTTTCAAAACTTATTGACTGAACTTAGTAAACGTCTCCTAAAAAAAAAAAACTCTTCTGCTGAAACCAGGATTTCCGTTCGACAGTTTGAAGCACGTGAACGTGTTTTCCCAGGTTAGGGCTTCTGGAGAGGAAACTAGGATGTTTTGGGGCCCTAAATAGTGGAACATAATCTGCAACCTTCGTTGCAGTAGATTTAATCTCGATAGGTAACTTAGTGCTGTGAGTGGAGATTCTTAAAACGTCGATTTGAGGTTATTTAGTTTGAGCTGGTGTTTGAAGACGTGCAGCATGTTCAATAGTTTAAAAACATAATCAGCAAGATTCTCGAGAGATCTAAGAATAGTACATAAATATTTGGGTACAAACATTTGTTCTGCGACTTCTGTCACCCCTAATAAAGTACGTGCCGATACTGCGGCCCAAACCGTCCCTTTAGGCGATTGTAGTGGTAGAATTATATATCTGATTTGTGAATGCCTAGAATTTTCATCAACCCTGCCCTCTGTAGGGGACTGTTTAATGTCACACACCAAAAGAGGAATTATTACTAACAATTACAGCTCTATCAACTCTAAAAAAAAAACCGGTTAAGTACAAATTGAACTTGCGCAATTAGTGTTCCGTACGTTGATTGCTTTTAAAATAAAAAATGTTGTAACGGAAGTATAAAATGATCAGTGACTTCACAAAACACACCACAAATGAGTTTTCAACAAAGTTTATTTCCAATCTTCAATGAAAATTGATGACCTTGGAATTTCTGTTTTTTTTATATACCAGATAAATTATTACAGGTAATGCACTCGTGATAATTTTCGTTCAATCTACACCCCATGGAGAATATTCCAAAATTTTTTCAAAATTTTTTGATAAGTACTTTTCGACATAAGGCGGGTGGATAGCGATTTTTCGCGATTTTTTAAAAATAATAAAAAGAAAAGTACGCGCAAGTATTACATTATATTATATATATATATATATATATATATATATATATATATATATAATATATATATATATATATTATATAATATATATATATATATATATATATATATATATATACATATATATACATATATATATACATATATATATATATATATATATATATATATATATATATATATATATATTATATATATATATATATATATATTTTACTCGTGTTTTCACAAGTAAAAAATATTTTTTTTTCTTCCGATTTCACCCCCCAAAACTAACCCCTTAAGTCAAAATTTAACTTTCAAAACTACATGGCTCTGATGAGGTCATTAATTCCTATATTATTATCAAATTTCAACTTTCTATGACAAATAGTTTCGGAGAAAATCGGGTGTGATAGACGGACAGACAGGCAGACGGACAGACAGACACCGAAGTGATCTTATAAGTGTTCCGTACGGAACACTAAAAAGGCTTCGTTTCCCTTCATTTATTCCAATTGCACGGAATGTTGCCGTCGAGAAAAATTTTGACAAACACGACAGAGCCATTATTATCTATAACCTGTTGTTAAAAATGACAGTGACACGAGACAACCGTACTGTACAAGAAAATCAGTATCAAAGTTTCAAGTTCAACAACGACTGTTGAACTTGAAACGGTTCAAAAGGCTGAAAATTAACTGTAAAAATGTACTCCAGTATTTTTTTGTTACAAAAATGATTCAAATGAAATGTTTTTCAATGTTTTTTTTTTTCAAATATTTCTCTGCAACCATATTTTTCACTGTGCTTTATGGAATCCAAAATTAAATTCAAAATATTTCTAGGTAAGAAAAAAATAGTTTTTTATGGAAAAACTGTAAAATTCGTTTTTGCAGAAAAAAAAAATACCACCGCAAAATATATTAATACCATTTACATATAATTTCAGATCAACGAAACTTAAATTTGTGTAATTTCTTTTTCCTTAAATTTGGAAAGTCCACCTCTGTTAAAGTATTTCTAAACGGATTCATCTTATCTCCGGTGAGGGCAAGAGTGGTGTAAAGCGTACAAAATACGTGAACCATCGGTTTCAAAACTACATTTCTCTGATGAGGCCATCAATTCCTATATTATTACCAAATTTCAACTTTCTATGACAAATAGTTTCGGGGAAAATCGGGTGTGACAGACGGACAGACAGACACCGAAATGATCTTATAAATGTTCGGTACGGAACACTAAAATGAGCAAAGTATCGAGATAGATCGAGAGATGAGGGAACAGTGGTCATTGCTGAATTATGAAATTTGTTTATTTTCAGTAGTTGATATAAATTTTTATTTCTGGGTTAGAAGCCACCGAGTTGCCTATCAGTTATTATTAGCAACAATTCCCCTGTCAGTCTGTGACCTTAAACAACTTGCGATGGAGGGTAGGTAGGCTTTATATTCCAGCCTTTCACAAGCCACCGGTATAACTTGTTACCTCCTAGTGAGATGTTACGCCAGGATTACAATAAGTACTTCGAGTTTTGTTCTCTCGTTTTTTTTCCATTCTAGCTCGCCTGATGAGTCCTGATACGACCAAAACACGTCTCGGGAACAGTAGTCACGGCTGAAATATGAGTTTTATAGATTTTTAGTCGTACAGTCTGTCAAGTAATAACGTGACCACTCGTATTCTTGAAAAAATGTATTTCTAGAACATTCTTTGCCATCAATGTATTCTTTGTGTGCTAACAATGGCGCAATTACCTTAGTAAGTTGTCCAATCGCCTCCTGCATCAATAATCTCCTGGCATCATGCGGACGACGAGATTTTCTGCAATGATCTCTAAATTTTTCGAATCTTGAGAGACAACTAAATCAAACTCCTCAGAGTCTTTCCTCTGACCTTTCTCTTTACAAAGAATCAAACGTTTTCAATAGGGTTGGCGTCCGGCGATTGTGAAGGCCATTCTAGTATCTTATCGTCGACCCAAGCGAGCCACTTCACGACGTGGTTTATGGTCCAGCAATGTGCTTCGGATTTTGACATCATGAACACGAAGATGTTGTCGAATAGTCTCATGGAACACATTCAATTCCAATTTTCTTAATTTTGCCGCTCCTTGACGCAGCGTCAATTTCAGAACCCGTGAAAACAAAGACACGACATTCAGAGTGACTTCGTCTACCGAGCCACGTTTTAGCAAGTCGTCGACATTTTTCGTCCCGTTAAAACGATTTACCCACTTTTTCACAAACGATACCGACTTTTTAATATATTTAGTGGCCGCAGAATGTGTCATTTTAGACCCTTTTGGGTGGGAACAAAGAAAGACTGCCTCGAATCGCTATAATCACAACTACCAAAAATAAATTATCGCGTTCTTACTTGACAGACTGTAGATATAGAATGTAAAGGCTTTTGATCCTAAATATGGATGGAAATATTTTAAATTGATTTTTTTAACTCCTCAAAATTTAAGACATTTTATTATAGTGCCAAATGATGCTTACAGTCGCCACAAATGATCGTGCGATTTTCTTTTGTGAAATGTTTTTAGAAGTAAAAAAAATACATAAATCTTAAAACTCGTAAAATCCGTGTGCAGTGTGAATAAGCTTTAAGAATTCTCAAACACAACTTTAATTGTTCAACAGTGTAATAGTTTGTCTAGAAAGTTAAAACCTAATATGTCAATTGCAAATAAAACTAAGTTTATATTTACTACACGAAGTACTAAAAAATGACAATAAAATAATATTATAATCGAAAAAAAAAAAAACATTAGGTGGACTTCGTGGTAGATAATACATCAGAAGCAAGCTAACTTTCTCTATTAACTTATGCGGAAAAATTGACTAACTGGAATCAATAGTTATTTTATTTTTATTGCCTAATATATTATTGCTTATTATAATAATGTCTAGAAGAAATGATTTTCCTTATAAGATAAGAATGTAGAGAGGAAATGTCAGATAGTTATTTGATGTTCATTGTTTCAATACGAAGTGAATCTATTCATAATTATATAGAATGATACGAGGGCCACCTTTTAAATTAAGTAACTACCACTAGATGACGATATTGACATGTGACATTACCATGTTGTAAAATTTGACATTTGTTATTGTTAAGACAGTGGCAGCTTGGAAATTGGCCGAGTAGTTTGTTTACAGTGAGCATTTACAAAAACCGTTTTGTGAACAGTTGAAAATTTCACGTGAAGGTTGTCGTTGGATGATTTTTTTACGATTAGTAGTAAACAATAATGCCTCGATCGCTTCGTTCAACTTTTGATAATGAATCACCAACAGAAAAGAGTGTTTACAATTGGTTTGCAGAATTTCGTCATGGTGGTGCTTCCGTCAGCGATGAATTTCATGAAGGTCGATCAAAATCGGTTTTTGTTCGAAAAAACATCGATGCTGTGCGCAATATGATTGAAGAGGATCAGCATGTGACTTACCATGAGATAGAGACATCCTTCGGTATATCGAAGACTGCAGTAAACACGATTTTGCATAAACATTTAGCCGTGAAAACAATATGTTCTTGATGGATTCCGCATTATTTGACCAAAACTCGAAAACAGGCTCGTGTCAATTAGGGTAAGGAAATGCTCAAAAAATTCGACTGAAGACATGCAAAAACAGGAGACAAAACTTGGATATATTCGTACGAGCCGGAAACTAAGAAACAATCAACTGTTTGGGTGTTCCAAAGTGAACTGAATCCAACAAAAGTGGTTCTTCGCGAAGCATTTCCAAGAAAATGATCTCTTGTTTCTTTGGTTATACTGGACATGTTGCCACCAGTGCTTTAGAGCAGGGCTGCCCAGGTCGAAGACGTTTACGGGCCAATACAAATTACGAGATGGATTGGCGGGCATTGTTTTTCATTCATTTCTCTTTTACAATTTTGTCAATGTCAACTTCAACATTCCTCGTTGCTAAATGCAGTGCGTGAATAAGTGACTTATCCCTTTGCGGACCGCACAAATAGAAGTTGCGCGCCGCGGTTTGGACAGCCCTGCTTTAGAGGATCGAAGAACAATTACTGCCGAATGGTATACAACAATTTGTTTGCCAGAAATCATCCATGAAATCAGGAAAAACAACCGTAAACGTCGCATGATTCTTCATCCTTCACACAGCATGTCAAACAATTGATTATTTGACAGAGAAAAATATCTAATTAATATCTCATTGCCCGGATTCACCTGATTTATTGCCTAGCGACTTTTTTTTGTTCCCGAATGTCAAAAAAAAATTCGTGGATAGCAATATTCATCGCCTCAAGAAGCTGTTGAATCCTTCCAAAACCATGTTTTTGAGTTACCAACTTCAGAGTGGGAAAAAATGTTTCGAGAATTGATTCGAACGCATGCAAAAGTAAACTTAATGGCGAATATTTTGAGAAACAACAAAACGATTTCTATCAATTTTTTTTTCTTTATTTTTTTAAAAAAACTTAAAAGGTAGCCCTCGTAGTTTATAGTTGATGGATTAATCCGTCAGCTAGTGTTATTTTACCCAATGAAACTGTAAATTACTTAATTGCTTTGTTAACTGTCACTAAATATATATTTAGTGACAGTTAACAAAGTAATTAAGTAAATCAATATTCCAAAATAAAATTTCGGAATATGGTTTGTTACTTGATTGGTCACTACAACAGAAAATCGAGAAATTTGCACATGCAAAATGACCTACAAAGATCCCATGAATGCTATATTCCATGCCTTTCCTTCTACGACTGCTATAAGCCAGCGAGAGTCATTCCAACTTGACTCTCCACGGTACCGGTACTCGGATCTTCACAATCGATACCGTTGCCTAATGCCTACCTGATGAAGAGTATAGGCTCAGAAACTATAGTCGTAGGAGGAAAGGCATGGAATATAGCATTCATGGGATCTTTGTTGGTCATTTTGCATGTGCGAGTAATTAAGTAATTTATTGTTAAAATATACTGTCACAAAGTAACGGACCAATCAATCAACTCTTCAATGAAACTGTATTCTACGTGAGTAACTATCGCTAGCGATACGAACGGGACTACAGCAACAGTCAAGAGTTACATCAAAGGGTGTTTTTCAGTTTCTTGTGTTAATGTGTTTTTAAAAGAAAGGAATTAGGAATTAGGAATTTTATCGTTGTTGGGATTGCTCAATATATGTGAATTTTGGTTGTCTAAAGTAAAGCGTCTGATCCAACAGGTGAAACTTTTATTGCTTTTCGAAACAAAATGAAAGGATCAATTGATAATTTACACCAAACTTTCTAAAACAAATAACTCATTGTCATATAAGAAGTTTAGCAGGTTCCAACCTTTCTGTCTATATTGACAAAATTGTATTTCATAAGGTATATATAATATTTCCTTCCTGCTGGAAATGTGCCACAGTTCCGCCAATACCTAAGAAAGGCAAGAAGACCTTGCCAAATAACTACCGACCAATCGCACTGCTTTCAATAATATCGAAAGTCATGGAAAAGGCTATCGATCAGCATCTTCTAAAATATCTTGAAGGATTCAACATTATTAGCGATCACCAATATGGTTTTCATAAAAATAGATCAACAGGAGATCTCCTGACTTATGTAACACATGTTTGGAACAACGCAATTGAACACTTTGGAGAATCTCCAGCGGTTGCTCTTGACATATCCAAGGCATTCGACCGTGTTTGGCACGGTGGGCTGTTGGCTAAGATAGGTTCTTATGGTATGTCTGAAAAGTTCTGTTTGTGGCTCTTATGTTTCCACAAAGAGCGTTCTTTGCGAGTGGCAGTCGACGGATTTCTTTCTAACACCTTCACTATCAACGCCGGTGTACCCCAAGGCTCCATACTGTCTCCTACTCTCTTTCTCATTTATATTAACGATCTGCTGGAAAAGACCGAGAATCCAATCTACAGCTTTGCAGATGACAGTACACTTATCTCTTTATTCACTTTGAACGCTCGGACATCGGCTACTCAGACGAATATCCGCAGACAGCAGGAAGTCATTCAACTTAACAAAGACCTGGAAGAAATTCTATCTTGGGGTGACAGTAACCAAGTGGAATTTAACGCTGCAAAAACCCAGGCGGCAGTTTTTTCTAAAAAAGTTAACGTTGCTGAACCCGACATAGTTATGTCGTGGCACTCCATTCCCCTAGCAAGCAAATATGTCCTGGCATGAACATGTTGCAGGCATAGCAAGGAGAGCTTCTCAGAAGTTGGGAATATTATTTCGAACCAGAAAGCTTTACACTTCACAACAACTGTTAATTCTTTACAAAGCTCAAATTCGACCAACTATGGAATACTGCTCCCATGTTTGGGGCTCCGCTCCCAAACATACACTGCATTTGTTGAATTCTATTCAGAGAAGAGCTGTTCGTCTGATTGGAGACCCGGAACTGACAGGTGGCCTTGATTCGCTGGAACATCGAAGAACGGTTGGCGACTTGAGCCTATTCTACAAGTATTTTCATGGAAAGTGTTCGAAGGATGTGGCCCGCTTAATTCCTTCCAGAGCGGTGCATGTTAGAAGTACACGTCACGCTAATACTTCACATCCGTATGAGGTTCAGCTTGTTACTCCTCGTACAACGCTTTTCAAGCAGTCATTTATATGGAGAACATCATCCCTTTGGAATGATTTGCCCAAGACTGTGTTTACCACCGAGTACAATTTACAGCGATTCAAGAACAACGTGAATCGCTTTTTCCGCACACGTGTCGCTCCTGTAGCGCTTTAGGGACTTCCCTGTAGCACGTGTGCTAGACCCATAAAAATAAGTGTCAATTTTCGTAAAAAAAGATCAATAAAAGATCTTTTAACTTGTGTTACACATATGTAGAACATCGGTCGTAAATATTTTAGAGCATCTCAAGCGATTGCATTTGATATATCCAAGGCATTCGACCGTGTTGGTAAAAAGTTTTTTTATTGCTCTCGTGTTTTCTTGTAGACTGTTCTTTGATAGTGGTAGTTGTTAGGTTTCTCTTTAATGCCTTCATTCAATCAGAGCTTTGCGAATGGCAGTACGCTTGTTTCTTCATTTACCTTAACCTTTCGAACATCAGCAACTATCCGCAGACAGTGGGCAATTATTCAAGTTAACAAAGACCTGGAGGAAACGACTAGGAAACCGTTCTAGAGCTTTGTAGATGACAGTACAGTTATTTCTTCATTCACTTTAAATCCTCGAACATTGACTACTTATGCAAATATCCGCAGGCAGCAGGAAGTGGTTTAACTTAACAAAAATCTAGAAGAAATTTTATCTTGATGTAACAATAACCAGGTAGAATTTAATACTGTAAAATAATGGCGGTAGTTTTTTCTGAAAAAGTTCACGTCGCAGAACCCGTGAATCATTTTTATCACACACACGTCTCTCCGGTAGGGACTTACAGATATCCCTCCAGCAGGTTGGCCGTGTCCAGTAAAATAAGCAACTATGAAACCGCGGTGACGCGGACACAAAGTTTTTGTTTAACAAAGTAACTGTCGATTTCCAAGGAAACCATAACTAACTATTCCCATAGTGCTCGATATTGTCTTCGACAGCATATCATAAAACATATTTTAATGAAGCTAACATCAAAAAAGCTTCTGGAGCCGATAGAATACCTGTTATGGTACTCAAGAAATGCGCGGGCAAACTAACACCAGTTTTCTGTAGAGTTTTCAACCTATCCTGCATAAAAGGAATATCTTCTTCCTATTGGAAATGTGCTATAGTTCAATCGATACCCAAAAAAGGTAATAGGACGTTGCCGAAGAGCTACCAACCAGTCGCACTGCTTTCAATAATATCGAAAGTTATGAAAACGGCTATCAATCTTCAAGCTTAGCATTTATCGATTTAAGTTGAACAAGTCTTTGCTGCAGGTCAGCTATTTCTTTTTTTGTAATTCTGATATAATGTTGGTATTTTTCTTAGCATCATTAAGCATATTATCTAACTAACTTTTTAATTTGACAATTTCACTTTCATACTCTTTAAGTGTTTTTTTTTTTGTATGTTGTGTTGTCTTTTTCCAATTCTAATAATTTATCGGCTGCCTTTTTTTGCATAGGTAATGCTACATCCAAGTTTTTTTTAGTTCGAATTTTCTCTGTCTGCTTGAGCTAATTTTTTACGAAGGTCTCCATTATGTTGGGAATGTGGAATCTTTGGCACAATGACACTACTCAGTATATATCACCACTACACCAAACACTTTATTTTTGCGCTCGACGCGCGCGTCGAGTGCAAAAATAAAATGTTTGGTGTAGTGGTGATATATACTGAGTAGAAGATTTCCATTCTCACTTAAAAATTGATTTATTTTGTCAGATCATTTTTTATTTTCAGTAGATGCCTGATCTAAATTTTTCTTCGGGTCTGCAACTTTCTTCTCTAATTGTGTTACTCTTTTTTTAAGCTTTTCTTTCTAATCTTTTAATGTTGAGTCACCAGAAGCATCTCCTTTAATTTTCTGTAAATCCTTTTTTAAATTATCTCTTTCATTTCAAAAGCTTTTTGAAATGCATCATTTTGTTGTTTAATTTTTTTAGGGTCACCGAGTGTGTTGTCTTGTAAACTATCTAGAAAGATTCGATATTATTAACGGCTATCAATATGGTTTTCGTAAGCAAAGGTCAACAGAAGAGGATCTTCTAACCCAAGGGTGCTCAAACTTGAACTGCTGGCAATCTACCTCAATATTGTTAGACTACGATCGATCGACTCTGAGAGGCTGCAAGTAAGTGTGATGCAGGATTGTCGTCTAGGTAGGGTGTATCGTGGCATAGATATTAGTTTTCCGCACAATATGCATTTTTTTAGTCAAAGTAAGTGTAGGTCTGCTCTAAAATGTCAATGAAAAAACTCATAATTATTCAAAATTGCGAGTTTATTGGTTCTTACAAACCAAACGAGTTCTAGTGTCTAAACTTAACTAAAGAGTGACTTTGGATGTTGAAGGGTGACACTGCATGTCCTCAGCATACTTTTCATAAGATGATACGTAATTACCGAGTGCTAATCGCAAGCATGATGACATATGTTCGTCAGTTAGTCGATTGCGATATTTTGACTTAATTATCTTCATTTCAGAAAATGCAGACTCGCACAAGTAAGTTGACCCAAACATTGCCGTCAGTTGAAGGGCGATTTGCCTTAGATTCGGATATTTATCTTCAGATATAAAACACCAGAATTTTGTATCAGATGCTGTGGCTTTAAGATGTATATCTGATATAATCTGCACTAACTCATTTTCAACAGAACATGACTCCATGTTAAACTGACTTGCTATTTCCGTAGCTAATTCCTCAATGTTTTTACACATGTTTTTACTGAAATCATAAAAACGTATTTCGAATTGGCCCACAATATTTGATAATTCTGCCTCATAAATCATAATTCAACTGAGGAATCCTTGCTTTCAAAGACGGAAAATTTTTCAGATCCTTTCTTTTCAGTTGATCTATTATAAGTTGTAATTTACTTTTGAATGCGTTTATTGCGCTAATCATCTCAATAATAGTTTTTCCTTTACCTTGAAGCTCCAAATTAATGGTGTTTAAATGCATTGTGATATCTGTCAAAAATGCAAAATCAGTCAGCCATTTTCCGTTTTTCAGCATCTGAGTGTCATCACCTCTTTCGTCCAGAAAAGCTGTTATTTCGGGCAATAATTCTTGAAACCTTTCTAGGAATTTTCCGCGACTCAACCATCTGACGTCCGTGTGAAGAACTAAATCAGTGTGTTCAGCTGACTCACTATCTTCCAACTGCAATTTAAAGAGCCGTCGTTGCAAGCTACGTGCACGGATAGAATTCACAATTTTTATTGCAATGCCCATCATCTCCTCCATGTTTAGAACTTTTGAACACAAAACTTGTTGATGTATAATGCAATGGAAGGAGAAAAATGAAGGGAAATCATCATTAGCTCGACACAATGCAACAAAACCGTTTTTGTTTCCAGTCATTGGTGGTGCTCCATCGGTTGTAATGCACACTAGTTTATATATTGGTAGCTTGTAGTTTGTTACAAAATTGAAGAAAACGTCATATATATCTTCGCCACGGGTCTTTCCTTTCAGAGGAATCATTGTCAAAAACTCTTCCTTAGCCGGCATGTCATTGAATACCATTCGAATAAAAATACACAGCTGGGCAGTGTCTGTCATATCGGTGGATTCGTCGAACTGTAAAGAAAAGTATGTACATTCCATGATATCATGTTTTAGTTTATCTGCCATGTCCTGACTCATGACTTCAATACGCCTTGTGACAGTCGGACGAGATAACTGAAGTTCTCTAATAGCAGACATAATCTCTGTTTTATTTTTAAAATCTCCAAATAAAGTCTCATCCGCTTCAATAAATGCTTCCTTCACAACCAATCCAACATCGAATGGTTTCTTGTGTTTCGCCAATATATGAGATATTTTAAATGACGCGATCGTTGCAGCTTTTGATTGTTTGGCTGGTCTTGTGAACATGGTTTGTCCTTTTTTCAAACAAGTTATCAAATCACGTACTTTTCGTTTTCTTAATTCACTCTGTGACGGAAAATCGTTTTCATAGTTTTTATGAACCGTTTTATGATGCCTCTCTAAGTACCTACGCTTAGGTACTGCAACTGACGCACGGCAAATGAGACAAATGCACTTATTCTTTACCATACAAAAGAAAAATTCTTCCTCCCAATCGTTATTAAAATGATAAGTTTTACTTTTCTTTGCCGCACTCATTTTGTACTATTTATTAATAAACTTTGTATCGATGTATCGCCTTCAAGTTACAACTCAGACTGACTCCTATTCCTACAGGCGCAACATTTATATCGGCGCGAACGAAGTCTCGAATGTTCCCGTCAAACACGCCGCCCGAAGTTTCTAGAAAAATCGGCGGGAATCAAAAACGCGGCTTTTCTTTGACAAGTACCGCACGTTCCTTTGATAAAACCGCCTTTTGCCGCTAGCAGGGGGTTATTACGATAAAAGAAAGTGATGAGGGGGCTATTCTGACCTAATTGTGGATCGAATAAATTTTAGTAGTTTATTCATTACATTTTGTTTTAGTTACCTAAAACAAAATCTGTGAATAGTTCTATATCGGAATTTTTTTCTCGAGATCGACTCAAAAAGCACTCGCGATTGATTTGTCGATCGCGATCGACCGTTTGAGCACCCTGTTCTAACTTATGTAATACATATTTGGAACAACGCTATTGAATATTCTAGAGATTCTCGAGCTGTTGCACTTAATATATCCAAGGCATTCGACCGTGCTTGGCTTGACGTATTGTTGGCAAAGCTGCGCTCTGATGGTATGTTTGAAAAGTTTTGTCTGTGGCCCTAGTTTTCCTCAGAGAGCATTGTTTACGAGTGACAGTTGAGAGATTTCTTTTTAATATCTTCACTATCAACGCCGGTGTGCCTCAAGGCTTCATACTATCTCCTACTCGCTTTCTCATTTATATCAACGATCTGTTGAAAACGACTAGGAAACCAATCTACAACTTTGTAGATGACAGTACGATTATTACTTAATTCGCTTTGAATGCTCGAACATTCGCTACTTATGCAAATATCCGCAAACAGAAGGAAGTGGTTCAACTTAACAAAGATCTAGAAGAAATTCTTTCTTGGGGTGACAGTAACTATGTAGAATTTAACTAAGCAAAAACCCAGGTGATAGTGTTTTTCTAAAAAAATTAACGTTGCAGAGTCTTACTCTAGCATCGTCACACAATTTACTGGGTGTTAAGTTGGGAGCAAATATGTCTTGCATAAACATGTTGCATATATATTCAACTGTTAATATTTGGCAGCAATTCAAGCCCAACGTGAATCGCTTTTTCCGCACAAACGTCGCTCCTATAGCACTTTAGAGATTTCCTGCAGCACGTGTGCTATTCCCATAAAAAAAATAAATTAAAATAAGTGTAATTTTTATTTTTGAAAATTTTAATTTTTACTCTTTAGTGTTCCGCACGGAACACTTATAAGATGACTTCGGGGTCTGTCTGTCTATCCGTCTGTCTGTCTGTCTGTCACACCCGATTTTCTCCGAAACTATTTGTCATAGAAAGTTGAAATTTGGTAATAATATAGGAATTGATGGCCTCATCAGAGCCGTGTAGTTTTGAAAGTTAAATTTTGACTTAAGGCGTTAGTTTTGGGGGGTGAAATCGGAAGCGAAAAACAAATTTTTTTTACTAGATCATCGAGTGTGGGTGTCAAATGAAAGCTTGTGAAAACACGAGTAATATATATATATATATATATATATATATATATATATATATATATATATATATATATATATATATAATGTAATACATGCGCACACTTTTCTTGTATTATTTTTAAAAAACGGCGAAAAAATCGCTGTCTCCCCCCCTTATCTCGAAAAGTATTGATCAAAAAATTTTGAAAAAATTCTGGAATATTCTCCACCGCGTGTAGATTGAACGAAAATTATCACGAGTGCATTACTTTTAATAATTTATCTGGTATATAAAAAAAAACAAAAATTTCAAAATCATCAGTTTTCAGTAAAGATTGGAAACAAACTATGTTGAAAACTCATTTGGGGTGTGTTTTGTAAAGTCGCTGATCATTTTATACCTCCCTAACAAAATTTTTTATTTTAAAAGCAATCAACGTAGGGAACACAATTGCGCAAGTTCAACTTGCACTTGACCGGTTATTATTTTAATGAAAATTTAAAAAAGATGTTTTTGGCGTTAAAAATATATCAGTTATTTAATGAATCTTGATGTTTTTGTTCATGTTAAACAATTAAGTATCCTAACCTACCACCTACAAGACTCATTCTCCTTTGGTTAATCAAATATGAATGATTCGTAGGTGTATAAAGCTACCGAGCGTTACTTAACTGGCATGATATCAGGTACTCTTAATACTATCGTTCAATTATCGAATGGGTAATAAGGAAGGTCAAGATTAACGTTATGCTCTGTGAAGCATAAGAAATAAAAAGAATTTAAATTATATGCTTTCTTAACCTAATTTCGTGGGTGCATAGTAAATTTTAATTGTTGACATTAGCCTTTAAAATCAACAAAAATTATTTTTATTTCTCTAAAATTTACTGTGTAGATTTCAAAATGGCACACGAAAACCAGATAAAAATATATATATATATATATATATATATATATATATATATATATATATATATATATATATATATATATATATATATATATATATATATATATATATACGTGTAAAGTAGCAGTGGTTCATATATAGAAAAAATATGTAGAATTGTTAATTCGGAAATACATCCGTTTGTTTGTTACATTCCTGGTATTCGTCAAGGTCACTCAGCATTTTTAATACTGACTCGTTGTAGTTAAGTGTCTAACTGGTAGCTAATGTTGCTGCAGGGTATTTAATATCTGCGCAGAAGGTGGTAATGATACTAATTGGTTGTAGTTAACTTCGTCTCATTGGCCATCAGTTCAGTAACTTCAGTTCTTATCATTTATGTCATATCTATGTATTGATATATTTGTTTTTAATTGTCGTTTGCCACAGTGTTTTCGAATTCGGGCGCCAAGCGGAAACTGTTAGAGTCCCCTTAATGTAAAGTAGTTTTTGTTCTGTTATCCGAGAATTGAATATACTTTCTATCTGTAAGGTGGAAAAATAGGGAAATGTTGTAGCCTCTAGAAGCGGGGCCATTTTTATAGCTTCTGGTTGCGGCGCTATCTTTATAGCCTTACGTTGGAGCGCTATTTTGTAACGTCTCGTTACGGCATTATTTTGTATAGCCCCAACTTTCTTTATTTTTAATAAATATTTTATTTATTAAATATAAGCCGTTATTTGCCCCTTATGTATATTTTAGCTTTTGAGAATGGATTAGGTGGATATTAATACTGATAGAGCAGAAACTAGATATAAGCTAGCTCGTTTTTTACTGGTAGAGTACATAGAGATCGAGGTAATTTTTGTACGTCTTTTGAAAATAGTCACTATAGTTGTTTAAAATTTGGTTGTTCTGTTTTTGGGCACCATTCATTTTAGAATAAAAAGAATCTAAGTTCAGCTAAAAAAATGAAAAAATACTGAAGAGTTATGTAGTTCTTGAAAGATATTTTAAGATGGTACAACCGTTACGTCCTGAAAGATAAAACGGGTAGTTCAGTGAAACGCTACATTTAAATAAAGAAGGCTCATATATATATATATATATATATATATATATATATATATATATATATATATATATATATATATATATATATATATATAAAATATATATATATATATATATATATATATATATATATATATATATATGTTTTTAAACTTTTCTTTAACTCTACGCGGAAATACATCTGGCAATGTGGAGTTTATTTGACGGATTTTATTCATTAACTGAATTGATTCGGTCAACGCCAAACCTCGAGTTTCAAGCTTTTAATACTCGCAGGTATGTGGTAAAAGTGAGTGCTAATCAAAGCTATGTTTTTTTAATATCAGAATCGTTAAATGCTTCCTTGGATTGACGAACTGCCATAGCCTCTGCACTATCGAAGTCATTTACTACACCTCTGATGGCCTCGAAATGTTCATTGTAAAATAGTACAGCTTCAATCCATGTTCCCCATCGAGTTACCACTGGTTTGGGAGGTAAGGGCACATTTGGCAGTTTTTTTCTTTATAGGCGTTATTGCGAGCAGGTGCCTTAAGAAACTCTTTCTTTGCTGATGAAATCAGTTTATTTACATTTCCAAACGTGGATCGTACTTCTTCAGCGAGTCGATGGACTCCGTGAGCAAAACACGTCACATGAATTAAATTTCGATAAAATACTTGGAGGACTTTGGCTGCCTTGATCATATAGGGAGCAGCATCTGAGAGAAATAATATATATGTATATAAACAAAATAAAAATTCATACCCATATTACACTTTTAAAATTACTTCTACTAAATAAAAACCCCTTATATTAGAAGAGTGTACACTATTGCATAGAGTCTTTAAATTAGGATTATTAAGTTTTTAATAAAAGGCTTTATAAAACACGATATAAAAAGCTTGTGAAATTAACTCTGCGGATTACACGTGGTGAGTAGTAGTTGGAAACACACTTGTAGACAGGAAGTGAGATATTTAGACTGGTGTACTACTGACTGGTTTCTCCTCGTAGGTTTTCCATAAGCTGCTTGGCCTCTCCTGGTGAGATTTTCTTTAAAAATATTGTCTCAGCCACCACCATCTTAGTCTCATTTGGGTAGCTAAACACCTTCTGACCCGAAATGCCTGAGGATGAGCAAGATATTTAAAGAACGGAAAAAGGCCTTAAACTTGAGAGCTAGAAACCGACACCCACTTGGTGATCAAATGTTACTGCACTGCAGGTCAGCAACACGTTATACACGGCCGAGCCACACTGTTCAAAAATTTAAATCACTCTTTTAAGCTACACTGCTCAAAAATTGAAATCATTGCAATAAATTTAAACATGTAATAAAATTACTCAGTATATATCACCACTACACCAAACACTTTATTTTTGCACTCGACGCGCGTTTCGCTAACCATGTTAGCTTCATCAGGAGCGATGATTGACTCATCGCTCCTGATGAAGCTAACATGGTTAGCGAAACGCGCGTCGAGTGCAAAAATAAAGTGTTTGGTGTAGTGGTGATATATACTGAGTAGTGTCATTGTGCCAAAGATTCCACATTCCCAACTTAGATGTAATAAAATATAAATTACAGGGAGAAAAACACTGTCATAACATGATCTTAAAATCTAAGAAAAAATGAATGTTACAATGTGTTCGCCACAACCTGTTATTGTGAGAGATGCTGGTAAAATTCCGAATTCCGGATTCAGATATCTATTTGCATGTATTTGGTCCCTGTATTCCGTATATTCCAAATATCCGTCTTGAGTTTTGGCAACATGTACGTATAAGCAAGGAAGCCGTTTATTTTGTTATCTCATAGGGTTTAGAGTTTGCGTATCCATTTGTTTTCCTCTTGAAATGGATCATAAATAGATTGGCGACCACTGGTGATAATGGTAATCTTATAGCTGAGCTTCTATTTGTATGAGGCATTCTTCAGACAATGTCTTAACAGCTCTATCATATGTACTGGAATATTTTCATTCTATACTATTTATTGCAGCACTTTATCAATTGATATGTTCGAAACAAGCGTTGATGTCGCGTAGATTTGTGGTAAGGCGAGTCTAAAGCCTGCATAAAGAATTCTGAGTCTCATAAGCGTAACTTAAGCGTTTTCTGGTGTAAATTGCAGTATAACTACTAGGTATGTTTCTATTTTTTGTAATGATGAATTGATAGCACCATATCTTGGACGAAAAGGAATATTCGTTATAGGAATTTTGGAAAGCCGTTAAAACTTTAAACATCTTCTTGATTCAGACAAGAATTCTTTTGAAGAGCATTATTTCAATACAAGATTAACAAACAAATTAGTGGTTTAATAAAAATCAAGCGAAATTTCTGCAGCACAGAGTAATGATTACTTGACGAAATGGTGAAGAAATTTTTTACAAAACCTACGATTGTCGCACCGTTTTATTATCCACATTAAATTAAGATTTGTATGCATTCATCCGGAAAATGATTACTTTCGGGACAATTTTTTAGAATATAATATGTTCTATTAAAGTTACAAAACAATAATAATTTATTTATTATTTTGATATTAATTTCCCATTTTTTATACACTCTAATTAACGACCTCACAGTCTTATTTGTTTTTTTTACATCCTTTCCAAACCTTCCTTCTTTTACAATCTTGTACTTCACAAAAGTGATTAAAAAAAAATCGAGCCAATTTTTAACGGTATTGACAGTTTCGAGGAACAATGAGCTATAATGTAGATAACTTAGCAGGTTTCCTCTTCTTCTTCTTTGGGTTCCATGACCTTTCCACGATCGTTGGTTATCATGTTCGCTACCATGTTGATAATGATCATTCTATTGACAGCCGCTCGGAAAAGTTGAACCGTAGACTTTCCGTACCACTGCCTCAAATTTTTCAATCATGATGTTCTCCTTCTTCTTGGACCACGTGTGCCTGAAATCTTTCCCTCTATAATTGGATGCAATATTTCGAATTTTTCTGGATGTCTCATAATATTTTAATTTATGTCTCTTGATGAACGTGACCACCTCCAAGTCCTTGTCCATGCGAGTGAAAACCCTGTTGTTACTAATTCTGTCCATCCAATTCAGTTTCAGCAGTCAAGAGAACCGGAAAGACATAGCAACCCTCTCTATCTCTGTGCCACTGACTGTAATACCACCATCTTCAATTGCTTATAATCATATATTTTGTTTTATTTGCATTGAGTGCAAACTTTGTACAAGTGTCAATCCATAAATTTACAAAAATTTATGGATAAATGGATCTTTTCCGTTATTAGTGATAATTAAAGTATCATCGGCGTATCGGATGTTATTTATGTTAACGTCCTTGATGTTGATTCCTTCAATGGTACAAGTGAGTGCATCATTGAGTATTACCTCCGAATAGAGGTTGAAGAACAAGGGCGATAAAATACAACCCTGATGCACTCCCCGCTTGATTTTAATTTCATTCGATAGTTGAGGCTCCAACCGTACTTCAGCTGTCTGATGCCAGTATAAATTGACGATGATACGAATGTCTGTCGTCTATACCGGTCGTTTTTAAAAATCTTTAGAAGTTTTTCGTGGCGTAGCAAGTTTACAGAACCGTATTTAACATTTAAAATACTCATAGCTTTCATCGGATTTACCTACAAAGTGACATATTTTAAGTTTGTTTAGGGTAGTAAAAATGTCTCAAACACCTTATATAATATCGGTGTGTCGTAAGCTACAATAGAGAAAAGGGACCTCTCATTAGAATCTAAAGAAAATACACTTTCAAAATGATAAAACTTCACTAAAACTAATTAAGCTGTAAAATATCTCCTAGAGACAGTGTGTGAAATGAAGAAGTACATATAAGAATGGGCATAGACGGTACACAATGACATTGAAAGACGACAATTGATATGAGTGACGTCCGATTAAAGAAAAATTCTTGTGCGGTAGGTCAACACCATCTAAACACTAACAATAATTTTGATTATAACAACGTAAAAATCTTACATCAAGAAAAAATTACAAAAATAGATGATGATAAAGAAAATTAATGAAACCATAAATTATAAATCTGATACCAACCAATTGAGCAATATTTACTGTAACATAATAAAAAAATAATAAAATAAAGACTAATATATAATAATACTTTTGAGACACCCAGTAATGTGAAATAAACCTGGTTAAGTGTAAGTTGGTCTTGTGCAATGAGTGTTCCGTACGATAATGGCTTTTTAAAGCAAATATTTTTGTTACGGAGGTATAAAATGATTAGTGACTTCACAAAAACACACCCCAAATGACAACAAAGTTTGTTTCCTATCTTTACTGAAAACTGATGACTAGAAATTTTTTATTTTTTTTTTATATACCATATAAATTATTAAAGGTAATGGTCATAATTTTCATTCAGTCTACACCCTATGGAGAATATTTCAGAGTTATTTCAAAATTTTTGATCAGAACTTTTCGAGATAAGGGGAGCAGCGATTTTTTTTTCGGGATTTTTTAAAAATAATACAAAGAAAAGTATGCACCAGTATTACTTTATATATATATTTTTGAACTCGTGTCGAGGCTTTCATTTGACACCCACCCCACCCGATGACCTGGTTAAAAAATTTTTTTTCACTTCCCATTTCACCCCCCACGTCTTAAATCAAAATTTAACTTTCAAAACTAGACGGCTCTGATGAAGCCATGAATTTCTATATTAGTACCAAATTTCAACTTTCGGACAGACGAGCAGAGGGACAAACAGACACCGAAGTGATCTTATAAGTATTCCGTTCGGAACACTAAAAAGGAGGAAGAGAGGAAAAGAGAAATAATATAAAAAATATTATCCATATACCGTAAACAAATTCATTGGTTCTTAAACACTATTGTAAAGTAGATGTTTACTATAAAAATTGAACTAACCTGAACTAACTCCCAATTCGTAAGTTAACGTTTTATATTTTTCTGTTGCCATCGGTGTTTATACAACTTATGTGACAAGAGAGGAAGTTTTTCATTTTCTTTTGTGTTTTTTTTTGCTTTTATTATGAACTTGTTTTTTCACCTAACTAATTAGTGTGTTTCTGTTTTAATCTTGTAATTCACTCTTGAAAATGTCAAAAAATTATTGACGGAAGATTGAGTATTAAGGAAGGAAAATGAGTTTTTCATTTACATCCCATAGACCGACACCCGATAAATTCTCTTCTCATTTACATGTTAATATATATATATATATATATATATATATATATATATATATATATATATATATATATATATATATGAGACGTAGGCTGAAAAGTTTTTGGGTTAAGCTAATTAAAACATAATTTTTTTTGCAAAATTCGACTTTATTCATCTCCTTCAAGAGCGATACAATCAGTCCAATGCTTTTCTGATATTTCTATACCTTTCTTGTAGAAGGATTTGTCTTTACCTTCAAAATAGGCCTCAGTTTTGACGATAACTTCTTCACTGGAACTAAATCTCTTTCCTGCGAGCATTTTTTTAAGGTCTACAAATAGTTAATAGTCGCTGGGGGACAAATCTGGAGAATACGGTGGATGAGGAAGCAATTTTGCATTCGTAACCATTGACTTGTGACACGGTGCATTGTCTTGATGAAAGAGCACTTTTTTCTTGTTCATTTGGGGGCCGTTTCTTTGCGATTTCTGCCTTCAAACGCACCAATAACTTTATATAATATTCACTGTTGATGGTTTTTCCCTTCTCGGTATAGTCGATGAAAATTATTCCATGCGCATTCCAAAATATAGAGGCCAAAACCTTCCCAGCCGACTGTTGTGTCTTTGGTCGCTTCGGGCGGCTTTCACCGGCTGTTGTCCACTCAGCTGACTGCCGATTTGATTCCGGTGTGTAGTGATGGATTCATTATCACATATCACATCAAAAAAAGCCTTTTTATTGCGCTTAAACAGGTCCAAACAGCGCTCAGAATCATCGACACGTTATTGCTTTTGGCCCACTATGAGCAAACGCGGTACTCAGTTCGAACAAAGCTTTGTCATGCCCAAATATTCATGCAAAATATGACCAACACTTTTTTCGATATCTTTAGAGTGTCAGCTATCTCACGCAATTTCACTTTACGGTCATCCGAAACAATTTTGTGGACTTTTATATATGTATATATATATATATATATATATATATATATATATATATATATATATATATACATATATATATATATATATATTATATATATATATATATATATATATATATGTATATTTACGTCATATATTTTTGGACCGGATTATATCATTTTATTTCCTGTTTCTTCTTTTCAAATAACTTTTACTGTTTTCGTGGGAATTGATAGATTAGCAATAATCACGGACATGTTTGTTTGGCGGATCTATTAAAAAATCAATAAGGTTCAATAATAATTAGTCCCATAATTAGTACGTACAAAGCAGCGATGATTATCATTTTTTTTTAATCATGATCATTGATCCTCGTTAGATAATAACTCACTAAAAACTTATCTTACTAAATCGTGCTTGTAAAATCCAAAAAACGTTGTACGTATATATGTATATATATATATATATATATATATATATATATATATATATATATATATATATATATATATATATATGTATATATGTGTATATATATATATATATATATATATATATATATATATATATATATATATATATATAATATGTATATATGTGTATATATATATATATATATATATATATATATATATATATATATATATATATATATATGTATATATGTGTATATATATATATATATATATATATATATATATATATATATATATATATATATATATATATATATATATATATATATATATATATATATATATATATATATATATATATATATATATACACTGGAGAACCACTTATCCGATTTACGTCCTTTTTTCTAAACATAGATATGTTTTCTGGCCAGGTTATAAGAGATATTTTATTCCGTTAGGTAACATAAGAAATAAGCAGTGAGGATAATAGTGAATCAAGTCGGAAAAAAAAGTTTGCCGCTAGCGCGTTCTCTTGCAATAAACTGCCTAAACCATTAAATATGGAACAATATCATGTGGCAAAGAATAATAATATCTCTAAAATGCAATGTATCTCTGTCTGTCTGTCCGTTAATACACTTATCACTCGAGAACCACTTATGCGATTTACTTATTTTTTCTTAATTCATATGTATGTTCTCTGGCCAGGTTATCGATAATATATATAAAATACAATGTCTCTCTGCCTGTCTGTCTGTCCGTTAGTGCGCTTATCAGTCGAGAACCACTTAGCCGATTTACGTGTTTTTTGTTAATTCATTCATATGTTCTCTGACCAGATTATCTATAATCTGTAATATATATAAAATACAACGTCTCTCTGTCTGTCTGTCTGCCTGGTATGATACGTCATTGCTGTATTCCGTCTGTCTGTTCAATAGTGTGCTTATTATTCGAAGACCACTTATCCGATTTACGTTAGGTAAAATAAGGAATAAGCAATGACGATAATAGTGAATCAATACGTTGCCTGAACCATTAAATATGGAATAATAAAGTAAAAAATATAATATATATAAAATGCAACGTCTCTCTGTCTGTCTATCCGATTTGCGTGTTTTTCTTTAATGCATAGATATGTTCTCTGGCCAGGTTATCTATTATCTATAATATATATAAAAAACAACGTCTCTCTGTCTCTCTATCTGTCTGTCTGTCTGTCTGCTAGTGCGCTTATCACTCGAGAATCATTTATCCGATTTACGTGTTTTTTTTTTAATTCATACATATGTTTTCTGGCCAGGTTATCTATAATCTATAATATATATAAAATAAAAGGCCTCTCTGTCTGTCTGTCCGTTAGTGTGCTTTTCACTCGAGAACCACTTATCTGATTTACGTGTTTTTTTTTTTAAACAAACATATGTTCTCTGGCCAGGTTATAGGATATAATTTATTACTTTAAGTAACATAAGGAATAGGCAGTTACGTTAATAGTGAATCAATACGTTGCCTCGACCATTAAATATGGAATAATATCATGTAGTAAAAAATAAAATATATATAAAATGCAACATCTCTCTGTCTGTCTGTCTGTCTGTCCGTTAGTGCGCTTATCACTCGAGAACCACTTATCCGATTTACGTGTTTTTTTTATTCCATACATATGTTGTCTGGCCAGGTTATATAATAATAATCTATATAATGTGGAAACATTGAACCACATTGACCAAATGTGAGAAAGAAGAACTAAAATAATAATAAGCTGACTTGGCTTAGGCCCGTCAGCCAAACATGGAACCACATTGACCAAATGTGAGAAAGAAAAACAATAATAATAAAATACAAACCAACAACATTCACTTCTCACTTAGGACAATTGGGGTAAACACAAACATACACAAAAAAAACATTCAGAAGTCAGTGATTTTAAAAACATGTAATACTGTAAGGTCATTCCTTAATACACAATGCTAATAGCGTTTGTGCTGACTTGGCTTAGGCCTGTCAGCCAAACATGGACCACAATGACCAAATATGAGAAAGAAGAACATCTATATATTGTATATAAAACGTAACGTTCCTCTGTCTCTCTTTCCGTTAGTGCGCTTATGACTCGAGAACCACTTATCCGATTTACATGTTTTTGTTTAATTCATGCATATGTTCTCTGGCCAGGTTATATGATATATTTTATTACGTGAGATAATATAAGGAATGAGCAGTTACGATAATAGTGAATCAAATCCACGCGAGCGAAGCCTTGGGCACGACCTATATATATATATATATATATATATATATATATATATATATATATATATATATATATATATATATATACATATATATATATACCTTATTTTTATCCAGTTTGCTTTCAAAAAAATTTTATTTTTACCTCGTCCTACATTTTTTCAAAATTGATAGAAGAGCGGGAAGAAAGTCAGAGAAATAATAAAATAAAAGAATTCACTCCTATACTAATTTTCAAAACTTGAACCCTTCTCAGAACCATAAATACAAAATTCTACATCAGATGGGGGAGACATGAAAAAAAAAATCATCTCTGGAAATAGAACTTTCAAAGCCTTCCCAATATAGTAAAAAAAAACAGTGGCCAGGAGGGCGATTTCTTGAAATAAAGATCCTCTTTTGCAATGAAACTTTCAAAGCTAACACTACTCCCAACACCTTAAATAAACGTCAGGAAACAAAAGGGAACAGCTCTTATACTGAAACTTTCAAAACCTACGCCCTTCCCAACATAATTTAAAAAAACCTACTTGTAGGAGGAAGAGGGAGATTTTTTTCTAAATCACCCCCGTATATGACCCCTACCATTGCATCTGTTTCATGTTTAAATTTTCTGGTAGGTGTTTTTTACTACTTACTATTGTAACAGTATATTTATGTACATAATTATTTTTGGTCTCTCTTCCAGAGCTGCTTTTGACCTAAAAAAGGATGGCGACCTGTAACTGCCCGGTGACCCAACCGGGTCCCACTTTAGCCGCCACATGTGGAGGGGCCCAATTTATGTTGTTTATGGGGCTTTTAGAAGTATTCTTAAGGTAAGAAATAAAGAAATCAATTAAAAAACAGTATTATAAGGACGAAACATTTGAATAGAAATCAATCTACCCTGGATTAAGGAACATATGGAAAAATATAATATCCCTGTGCCGAAATAATACGCTTCTAACTTCAAGCTGTTGTTTCTAAATATCTTTGTTAGTGCCCAGAACAGATGCGAACAAAAAGCGACAAAACCAATCAAAGAATTAAAATCAAACTTCTAGCCTGTCTCAACAATTTTAGGTCTTTTTGGTAGCTCGCTAAGAAAATTAGTCAAAATTTCATTACTATCATACTATTACAATAAGACTTGTTGAGGAAGGGAAAAATACCGCTCATTATTCCCAACGTATGATACCAGATATTGACTTAAGACAACGAATCATAAAATGTATTTTAATGAAGCTTCTGGAGCCAATGGCATATGGGCTATAAATCTGAAAAAATAAGCAAGCGTACTAAAACAAATTCTCTTTAAACTTTTCAATCTAGCATATCTTCTTCTGAACCTAAGTTTGCCTACTCCTGGATATAGCTTTCTTCTAATCTCTTCCATGCTTTCCTGTCTTTTGCCCCCTTTTAACCACTGCGTGCCCGTTACTAGTTTTATATCATCGACCAATCGTTTGTGTGGACGTCCCACGCCTCTACCTGTTTCTCTGGGTCTCCATTCTGTGATCCTTTATACCTATCTGTATCGGGATGATCTAGCCACATGACCCGTCTGGCGTCACTTAATTCTTGATGCTTCCAGAGTTATGTCTTTGACTTTGGATCGTCTTCCTATCTGCTCATTATGAATTCTATACCTACTGGAGATACCAGGCATGCTTCTCTCAATAACTCTCTATGAAGTTGCGAGCTTTTTAACAAATGCTCGGACATCGTTTCCAGTCCATATGTGCTGACAGGTAGGACACAGGTATTGTACGTTTAAGTTTTTAGTTTCATGGGTATTGTAGTACTTTTAAAGATATGTCCTAGTTTCCCAAAAGCCGCCCATGCCAGCGTTATTCGCCTGGTAATTTCTGCATGCTGGTTCTTCTTTCAGATCTTAACAGTGTGACCTAAGTAAATATACTCGTTGACGCGTTCTATGGAGTTATCTATCTGTATGTTGGTATCTTCACGGCTCATTAATTTTGTTTTTTTTTAAATTTATTTTAAGACCTACCCTTGCAAAGCTGGTTTAACATTTCCTGTAGTTCATTGGTGTTCTTAGCTATCACGACTAGGTCGTCTGCAACACTAAGGTGACTCAGTCTAGGGCCATTGATGTTAATATTCTTCTCATTCCAATTTAACGCCCTAAAGATGTCTTCAAGGGCCATCGTAAACAATTTAGATGAAATAGTATCTCCTTGCCGCACTCTTCTTTTTAATGGTATGTTGTTAGTGACAGTTGTTTCGTCCATTTTAATATGTATAGATGCTCCTTTATCGATGTTCTTTATAATTTTTATATATCTGGAATCTATTCTTGCATTCGCCAGGTATTTTAGAACTGGCCAGATTTCAGCAGTATCAAATGTCTTATGAAAATCATTGAAGGCCAAATGTACCTTATATTCTGTACATTTCTCTATTATAGTACGTATTATGTAGAGATGGTCAATCGTGCTAAATTCCTAAATATTTAATGATTGAAAAATTCCGATCCTCTGTTTTGTTATGTTTTTCGTGATCTAAGACCCCTAAAACTTAAAGAAAAGTAAACATTTGTTAAGATTTTAGTGAAGAGCTTATACAAATGCTACAGAAGGGATAGGGGCCGATATTATATAGAAAAGGCATATTTCCTTCCTGCAGAAAATGCGTTAGAGTTCAGCCGATACCCAAAAAAGACAGAGCTACCAAAAAATTTAAAACGCGCTACAGACTTGAAATGCTTTTGAGTTAGCTAATGTGCCCAGACGTTCGTTTCAACGCATTCTTCATGAAGATCTGCACCCCTACAAGACAGATAATGCGAGAATTTAAACGAACTGATACTGGTTAGAAACTCAATGTCATAAATTAAATATGTGTACCATCTCATTTTCGCATAAGGTACATTTCCACGTTAACAGCCACGTTACTAAACAGAATTTCTACGTTGGGATTTTGAAATCTTTGGCACAATGACACTATACAGCCATTATCACCACTACACCAAATACTTTATTTTTGCACGCGACGTGCGTCTCGATAACCATGTCAACATCATCAGGAGCGATGATTGACTCAATCAATCATCGCTCCTGATGATTGATTGAGTCGATCATAGTTAACGAAACTCATGTCGAACACAAAAATAAAATATGTGGTGTAGTAGTAATAGCTGTTGTGTAGAAACAGAATTTCTGTTACTGGAGACCAACAAATCCAAAACTAAACATCAAGAACCTCTATATCAGGGATGTCAAAGATACGGCCCCCGGACGTATCAATAAGGCCGGCGATCGCAAGAAGTCAGGTATCTGGATCCTCGAGCTCAAAATAATTCCCCTCTTTTATAATAATTCAGTACATTTTTTTTATTTGAATCTGGCCCGCCTACACATTCTAAATTTAATATATGCAAAATTGAGTTTGACACCTCTGCTCTATATTATTCTAAAATGACGGCTTCAGTCACAATTTCTTTGAGGTTGATAGAGGCAGCACAACAACTGTTAATTAGGAGTGATATGTAGAGATAATAAAAGACTTTCTCACACCCGCGTTAAAAAAATTAGGTGATTGTAATCAGGTAACCTGGTTTCAATAAGATGGAGCAAGTATGTTTCTAGCAGGATTTTAAGAAAATTCACAATAGGAGAAAAACTAATCATTAAATAATATACTTCATTTTGTATGTTTCAGATCACAGTGTGACTTGGAAGACCCATGTGGTAGACCAGAGCCCACCCCTGTCTTAACCGAATACGACTTTATAGTTGTGGGGGCAGGTAGTGCGGGGTCGGTGGTGGCGAGCAGGTTATCTGAAATACCTGAGTGGAATGTTTTGTTAATAGAAGCAGGTAAGGGTCCAAAATGAGATAAATGAATAAGTGGTTGTTAGACAAAATTAAAGAACATAAATATTTCTAATATAGTTTATTAGTATTTTCAACAAAACCCTTAAAACAGGTATATAAAGAAAATAAAACGAAAAATAAATCGACTTCAAAAAAGTGATAGAAAGTACAGAACAATATCTTCCCTTAAGTTTAAAACATTAGTACCTACAGTCGGTCAAGAACGTGTCGAATATTATTCAAATGAATTTCTTTAAAAGTGTTTTACATCATTCGACAGTAAAGCATTGCCATTAAAATGCTAATGATTCTGTAGTTCGTCAAGTCCTCATCAGCGTCGATGATTGCCTGGCATCTTCGAGGCATACTTTCGACGAGATTTTTCGCGTTTTCTTGGAGCAAAAATTTCCAAATTGCCCCAATTTGCCGTGACAACTGCTTCACTGTGGACATCTTTTTACTACGAAGCTTCTGCTTGATCTATGACCACACATCATCGATTGAGTTCGCATCGGGCGACTCGGATGGTCAATCTAGTGGGACGATACCGAGTTTTCCTTTGCTCTGGCTACACGTTTTTCTGCGATGTTTGGAGCCGTTACCCTCTTGAAAAATCCACTTCTCATTTTTGTAGACAAACCAACGTTTGGTAGTCGACACTAATGCTTCTTATTCTTCTTTTTCTTCTCCAAAGTCTTGGTGCATCTGTTTTTAAGCCTCTTGTGACCCAGATGTCCACCTCGACCAGCTAACTGATATCCTACTTACGTGATCTCTCCAATATCGACGTCTTGATCTGGCGAATCTGATGATGCCTTATAGTTGTATTTCGTACCTAGTCTCTCAGACTACTCCTTTAATAATGTGCAGTGTTTTCATTTTTGTAACTCTCATGAGGCTTTTTGTTTTAAATATTTCTGCTCTTGTTTCTGCTGCATACGTTAGAACCGATCTTATCACAGTTCTATTCAGGGTTGCAGGGAAAGTCGTCCTAGATAATTAAGGACGTTATAGTTTAGGTCGTTTCTGACCGATTTGACTCTGATGTCCTAAACTTAACGGTTTTCGAGATATTGAAGTAAAGAGTTTCTAAAAAAAACATGTTTTTTTTGCTTTCATATCGATTTTTTTTTATTAGCGGTTCTCGAGTGCGATTTTTTGGTTATTTTTAGTTAGTCTGTATGTCAAGTATCAAAAATCATTAAAAAAATTTGAACTAGTTACTAACAGTTTCAAATGGCGGCTTGTTAATGTTTCTAAATTACGAATTTTTACCAAGTGTTTCCTACTTTAAATTAATAAAGAGAAAAAAAAATGTGTGGAAGTTATTCTGCAAATTATTTTAAAAACTGTTACGTCTTTTTAGCTATCTAAAACGGTATAATATGTACTGGATCTACTGAAAATTCTAAGAAAATGAGATTTCAATAGGCCCAAATGTAGAGTAACATAATAATAGAATTTAGATACTACCAATTACCAGTTTACTACCTGCACCTTCAAACAATAAAAAGGGTTGGGTAAGCATTTTTTCCGGTCGGGGTACTCTCTGTGCGAGTGACATTTTCTGTTCGCTAAACATTATTGAATGATTTTTAGTCTGCTCATGCGATTCGTCCGTGGTAGATGTGCTATACCATGCTTTTCAAAAATATCTGTGTTTCATCTTCTGACTGTGTGAATTGGCTCGTAACTGGATTTTGATCTCTGCTTGTGAATATGGCAACATATACCAACGAATATGCTGACATCCTAATGTGTTACGGATTTTGCGAAGGAGTGTCGTCGCGTACACGTGATGAATACATACTGCGATATCCTACTCGTCGTGTACCTGATGTTAGCGTATTTGATGGAATTTAGCGAAGACTACGAGAAACTGGTTCCGTACAAAGACGGCGGACTGACATGGGACGACCACGTATCTTTGACGAAGACGAAGAAAACGAAATACGACGTCTCTTTGAGGTGGACCCAACCACATCTACAAATGTTGTCGCACAACAGCTTGGTATTTCGCAGTGGAAGGTATGGTTTGTAATGCATACTGTTGGGCAACACCCTTACCACTATACGCCCGCGCAAGTCATTGAAGAAGGGGATCCGTTGCGACGATTAGAATTCTGCAGATTTATGCTCAATACCGATGTCGAAGATGCATCTTTTTTTAAGAAAATACTATGGACTGACGAGTCGAAATTCGACAAAGACGGTCTTACAAACTACCACAATGCCCACTCTTGAGCTTCTAAAGAGGAAGGCAACCCAAACAAAAAAAGAACGAAAGGATCACAAACAAGATTCAGCTTAAATGTGTGGATGGGTATAATTTCAAATTATTTGGTTGGGCCATTCTTCCTGCCAGATAATTTAAATGGCGAGGAATACGACAATTTTTTGCGGAACGATTTACCTAATTTGATGGAAGACCTACCTATTGGTTTGAGACAAAACATGTACTTTCAACACGATGGCTGCCCAGCTCACTACAGAGGAAGTGTTCGTGCATGGCTCAATGACAATTATCCCAACAAATGGATTGGAAGAGGCGGACCCATACCTAGGCCGGCGAGAAGCCCAGACCTAACACCGATGGAAAGAATGAGAATTTGTGTTAGAAATAGGGGCGACCATATAGAACATGAATTATAATTAATAAAAAATATTAAATTGCAAGGTTTTTTTGTTTTATTTGTGTATTTTTCGTATTTTCACCTAGAACTAAAAATTTACCTTTTGCTACCCGAGCCCGCTTTAGGTGTCATTCTGTGTACAGTTTTCCTATTAAACTCCTAGTATTATACCTTTTTTGATAGCTAAAAAGACGTAAAAGTTTTTAAAATAATTTGCAGAATAACTTCCATACATTTTTTGTTCTCTTTATTGATTTAAAGTAGGAAACACTTGGTAAAAATTCGTAATTTAGAAACATTAACAAGCCGCCATTTGAAACTGTTAGTAACTAGTTCAAATTTTTTTGATGATTTTTGATACTTGACATACAGACTAACTAAAAATAACCAAAAAAATCGCACTCGAGAACCTCTAATAAAAAAAAATCGATATAAAAGCAAAAAAAACATGTTTTTTTTTAGAAAATCTTTAAACTTCAATATTTCGAAAACGGTTAAGTTTAGGACATCATGTCATAGAATCAAATCGGTCAGAAACGACCTAAACTATAACGTTCTTAATTATCTAGGACGACTTTCCCTGTAACCCTGTATATACGTACTTCGCTTTCTGTAGACATGTAGGCATTTTTCCATATTAAGTCTATCAAATAACCAGATATTCTCAATGCTTTATTTGCCTGGTCGATACAGATTTTTGAGTTTTATAGCTGTACTCCCAGGTATGTGCAGAGCATGTAATGTGCTATTGTTTTCTTATAGACGGCTAATTTACATCTAATGGGATCTTTAGCTATACCCATTTATTCTGTTTTTTCCACTGATGTGGTATTAGTCGCTGTAAGCCATCTTCATTTTCTGCTGTTAATATTGCTTCATCAGCAAAGCACAATATTTTTAGAGTTTTTCGTCCCATTTTGTATCACCTCATTAACACTATTTATTATTTTATCCATTATTAAATTAAAAAGTGTTGGACTCATGTTATTGCCTTGTCGAATTCCAGATGATATTGGTACATCTTCAGTTAGTCCTTGCTGTGTCTTTATACGTATCCTATTGTTTTTATTGAGCTGTTCCATTAATGTAGTTGTTGAAGTCATGATCTCGTTAAATTTTGTAACACGTCTCTCAACCCTGCCCTATCGAATGCTTCTTTTAGATCAATTAAAAAGATAAATAGAGGTTTATTGAATTCTAATAATTTTTCAATCAATTGTCGGATTGTAAATATAGCATCCTTGCTGTGCCTCGCTTATTTTGATCTTTTTTGTTATTTTTGCAGTCATGATTTTCGTTAGTAATTTACGAGTGCTATTTAACAGCGTTATGGTTCTGTAATTGTCGGAATCGTTTTTATTTCCTTTCTTCAATATTGGGATCGTAAAACTGTTTCTCCACTCTTCAGAAATTTTCTGGCTTAAGATTATCTTTTGGAGTAAGGTTGTCAAGACTTTTTCTATTCTAATACCTCTATCATTTCGTTGGTGATGTCATCAGGCCCAGGAGCTTTTTTGTTCTTTAGTTTTTTCAGTGCTTCATGTACTTCCTCTTGAGATATATTCTCTTCTTCATCTAACAGCTCTTCTTCGCCATCTGGTTCTACCTTCTACCTCAGTCTCTTCTTGTAGTTCATGTGGATTTTCCATTTGTTAGGTGATACAGAATTTACTTGTACTTCTTCGTTGACGATTCTTTTTCTACTCCTGAGTACATTCCAGGCTCTCTTTTTTTTTTGTCCTCCATAAAGATCGTATTCAATCTCTGTGGAAAATTTCTCCCAATATGTCTTCTTTATGTGTTTTATTGCTTCATTGACTCCATTTCTAATCTGTTTGTACGCTTCATATTCTTCTGCTGTTCTTATGTTTCTATACTTGATATACGCGTCTGTCTTTTGTTTCGCTAATGTCTTTACTTCATCGCTGAACCATGGCTTGTTGTTTCGTCTAACATTGATGTTTACTCGTCTGCCTTTACTAATGCCTTTTTTGTAAATCTGGAGTATTTTTTAGCGTTCAAATTGTAGGTAAAGATGAAGAACATTTTTCCGAAAGACATTTTTCGGTCAGCAAACGGTTTCTTGATTATATTCCGGTACTTCAAATTATTAGCCCGGAGATGAGTGTGAATCGTTTTATACGATATATTCAAACCTTTCTGCTTCAGTTTTTGTGCTCCTTGACGCAAAGATAATTGAAGATTTCGGGAAAACATGTTATTAATCATTCTTTGGTCCTTATCTGACACTTTTCTCTCAAACCACGTTCTAGTAGATCATCAACAATTTTAAATGAGAATATCGTTTCACCCTCTTGCTAACGAATGCCCTTAACTTGTCCATATACAGTCCCTGGCCAAATTATTAGACGCACTGTATTTTTTTTAGTAATTTTATGTTTCTTAAGAGTTTTTATGCAATAATGATATATTTAAACTACAATATTATTGATTTTTATTTAAAAGAATTGTTGTAGACTACATATTTGTATTTATTTTTAACATATGGCAACACTGTGTTGAAAAAGTGATACATGAACGTAAACAAGTACAAACCTGTATCAGTCGCGATCGGAATCGAGTCAGGTACGGACGTGTTTCTGTGGCTTTATGGACTGTGATTGTTAGTTTAACAGTTTTATACTACTCAGTTATTAGTTTATTTTGTATGCAGTGTTTTAAAAAAGTAATTGGACTATTTTCATTATGGGTAGAAAAGGCGATCTTTCACCACGTAAAAAAGTTAAAGTGAAGGCCCTTGTGATTGCGAAAACATTTACAAACCGAGAAATATCACGAAGATTGGAGGTTTCTGAAGCTAGTGTACGACGCATAAAAAAGAAAATTGAGTCAGGGAAGGAATTAAGCCCGAAAAGAAAGAAAAGATGCGGTAGAAAACCAATTTTCACTCCACGGTCAGAGAGATGTTTGAAGAAAATTTGTGTAGAAAACAGATTTGCTACCACAAAGGCAATAAAATCACAACTCCAGGATGCTAGCGTAAATGCTTCTGAGTGCACTGTTCGAAGAAAATTGAAAGAATTAGATTTTAAGGCCTGTCGCCCCGCCAGGAAGCCCAAGTTAACAGCTGCAATGAAAGCAAAGCGCCTGAAGTGGGCCTAACAATGGCAAGACAAAGATGTGGACTTCTGGAGATCGGTAAGATACAGCAATTTAATCATTGATACATTATTATCATTTTCAGTTAAATAAAGCAAATAAACATGGAAGTTTATATATTTTTCCTATTTTTGACAGGTCTGCTTCAGTGACGAAAGCACATTCGAAATTTTTCAGAATAAAGTTCAGTATGTGCGTCGTCGTCATGGAGAAAAGTTTCATCCTGATTGTGTCGTCCCGACGGTTAAACATCCCACCAAAGTGATGATTTGGTCAGTCATCAGCGGCAAGGGCACTGGACGTCTGTACGTCGTCAAAGGAATAATGAGGCAAGATCAGTACAAAGAAGTATTACAAAATCGGTTGATTCCGCAGCTCAGAGAATGGTTTCCAAATGGGGAACCATTCACTTTCATGCAAGATGGAGCTCCCTGCCACACTGCTCGGTCTGTTAAAGCTTTTTTGGCAGAAAAAAATATCCCTCTGTTGGATTGGCCGGGTAATAGCCCCCATTGAAAATGTGTGGGAGCCGATGAAAAGAGAAGTGGCTAAAGATGTGATTACCAACAAAACCCAGCTCCTAGAAAAGATTATTCATGTGTGGAATCATCATCCTCAAATGCAGGAGACAGTACAATCTTGCATTGATAGCATGCCGCGCAGAATTAAAGCTTTGATAGCGGCTAAAGGTGGCTCAACTAAATATTGACTTTTACTAACATTAATTTCACTTTTCTTTAAAACTTAATAAACTTATGCTTTTCTAAATTAATGCTGTTTTATTTATGTCAAATAAATAGGTAATTGATTGGATAATATAAAAATAAAAAACAAATCAATTTAAAATAATAAAACGGTACAATATCACTCGGTAATTAATATTTTACATGAAATCTTGCAGTGCGTCTAATAATTTGGCCAGGGACTGTACTTAGCGGTCGCTACAGGCGTCATTTTCGAACCTTTTGGGTGTTTACAGAGGCACCCAGCCTCAAAGCACGAAGCGTATGCAGCACTCATGGTCGCTAATGTAGTATTTAACCATAAATAAAAAGCAGCCCGGCTGATTGGCGCAGTGGGTTAAGGCGTTAGACTTGCCCACTGTTGTCCGAGAGGTCCGCGGTTCGATTCCGTGTCTGGGCTGGGTGTTGTGTGTGTCTTTAGGTTTAGTTTAGGTTTAAGTAAAATGTATATATATCTGAAATAAAGAGAGATGTTGGCTATTTGGCTCAGTTCCAATGCCATAAAAGGGGGTTCGCCCCTTTAAAAAAAAAAAAATAATAAAAAAAAAAATAAATAAAAAGCATTGTTTGCCGGGGTGCCAACAATAACCTCAAAAAAAAGAAAGTTATAAAAGACACGTTCGATCGTACCTATACCTGAAATTAGCTAAAAAAAATCTTCGCTGTTGTCACTTTAAATGAAAAATGCTAAAAATCTTGGCAATGTATAGTTAATACTCAATATACGAAATATAATACGTAAACACATAAAAATAAGCAAACTTTTGAGGTTTACGCAAGATGCGCTCGTATATTTATATACTTAGTAATATCAACAGCTGCGAACACTTTGCGAAAATAATTTTAAATCCTAGAGTTACGAATGGAATGTTTTTTCTTTTTATATGTTGTAAAATAGACTAATAACCGTCTTACTATTATTATTAATATTATTATTAGTTTCCCTTGAAGGTATCGTAAAAGAAATTAAATACATACTACAACTTATTTTTTCTTGATGACGCAACAATTAAATGTAATTACATACGTGTAATTGCTGACTGTTTAATAATTATTAAAAATGTCGATTCATTGGTGTATCTATAGTGATTGGATTATTATTTATAAGCAGCTCAACGTAAAAATACTTTGCCATAAACCATAACTTGACCTCAACCCCTTCGTTGTATATTTACAATATTTATATCAGGTCAGTCAATAAGTTTTGAAAGCATCAATTAAACCAAATATTGAACACCATTTTGAAGCTTCATCTGTCATATAAACACGCTAAATTCACACACAAGTCGGTCTGTCAAGTCATTTATTGTTTATCAGCTGGTTAAAGTAGACGTATTTGAGTATTTTTTAAAAATAAAAAAAAACTTTGTTTTGGAAGTTTTATCGGCAACTGGTAATCCATGCAAAGTTGCTGAAAGTCTGCTCCTTCATTTCCATTTATTCATAGATGGACTCTAGAGTTTAAACCTGGTCGTACAAGCGTCAATGATAATCCACGTTCAGGACGTCCAAAAACTGCGACGACTGAAAAAACTGTTGTGCAAGCTCAAAATATGGTAATGGAAGACCGTCGATTAACCGTTGATGATTTAGTTGAAGCTATAAGCATCTCACATGAATCAGTACATGAGACCTTAACTAATGTTTTGGGTATGAGAAAGCTATTCACAAAATAGGAGCCAAATTTGCTAACATCGGAACAAAAATGCACTCGAGAGAAACGTTCTAAACAACATTCAGCTCGTTTCACAAAGAACAAAACTCATTTTGTGCATCGATTTGTAACTATGGATGAGACTTGAGTTTACCAGTATGATCCTGAACTGCGACAACAAATCGCACAGTGGACTGAACCCGGTTGTTCAGCTCCAAAGCAGCCAAGGTCGTCCAAAAAAATTATGACATCAGTTTACTGGAATGCAAAAGGAATTTTGTTAATTGATTACCTTCAAACCGGTAAAACAATCACAGAAAAGTATTATTGCAACCTTTTGGATCAGCTGAATGAGAAAATTCGTGAGAAAAGGCCCAATTTGCAGAAGGAAAAATCATCTTTCATCATGACGATGCACCTGTTCGCAGAGTTGGCAACGGTAAAACTAGTCGGATTAAAGTACGAATTGTTGGAACATCCATCTATTTCCCAGATCTGGTTCTGTCTGACTTCTACCTGTTCCCAAACCTCAAAAGATTTCTACTTGGGCAGTGTTCTTGAATAAATGATGAGGTGATAGCATCCGTAGATAGGTATTTTGAAGATCTTCCGGAAAACCACTTCAGAGATAAGGTAAATGAATTGGAAAATCGCTCAAAAAAATGTATTGAACTTAAGGGAGATTATACTGAAGAATAAATGTATTTCGACTTGTTAATTCATCTTGTTTCATTTCCGCTTTCAAAATTTATTGACTTTATAAATTTTGACTAGCAGAACTTTAGATCTTTTGAATACACCTGATACAATTCAAGCTAGAGAGATGGCTTCTTATTTATTTGTCCTGTGCGTGCAGCCCATATCTTTGATTATTATATTTTTGCTGATCTACCACCTTAATTACTGTACCAAAGAGACTATATTGAAGCCTTGGGTTATCATAGCCAACGGCAAAATTCGTCTGCTGAGCTAGTCTTCTACCACCACTTTAATGTCACTCCTCAAGACGCCAGCACTTGTGAACAATTTTGTGTCATCTGCGAATATTGCTACATTGCAAGTCTACAATAAAGATGTTAAAAAAAGGGGTCCAAGAACGGTGCCCTGAGCCATTTCACTATTAAGTTTGTTCATAAATATTAAAGATAGTTGAACCGAACCTTAAAATACTCTATCGTAAGGGAAATATGACGACAATCGCAATAAATTGCTACTGATTTCAACATGTTCCAATTTTGCCAGCAGTCGTCTGAGGAATTTGATCAAGCTCGCCGGAAGTCTACTGATACTTTATTGTCTATAGTTCTCGTTTACTAACTCATTCATATATTTAATTTATTTGGTTATTACAAACCTCTTAAGCAAAGAGCTATATCGATATAAATTTAATGCCTGAGTTGCTAGTAACAGATAAATGTTAGTTATTCCAAGGGAGATTAATTTTTATCTTCTTTATTTAATAGTTTCCTTGCAATGCGCCCGATTGCCTCTAAAATCCATTTTATTTTTAGGAAATGATGAACCAACTGGAACCCAAGTACCATCAATGTTTCTTAACTTTATTGGATCCGATATTGACTGGGGTTACCAAACTGAACCTGAGAAACAAGCATGCTTAGCAGAAAATGAGCAAAGATGTTACTGGGTCAGAGGAAAGGTAAACCAAATATTTTTTTATTGGCTTAGCAGGAAAATTCCTAAAGGGCTACAGAAGCGACGCGCATGCGGCAAAAGCGATTTACGTTGGTCTTGAATCGCTGTAAATTATACTCGGTGGGAAATAGAGTGCTGGACAAATCATTCCAGATGGATGAGATTATCCATATAAACTGCTTGAAAATGGTTGTACAAAGAGTGTCAAGCTGAACCTCCTATGAACATGAAGTATTTATTAGCGCGACGTGTGTAATGTAAATATTGCAGAATTCTGTGTAAAACTAAGAAGTTTAACTCCAGATCGTTTAGAAATGAACATGACCAGTCCTTTGCAAAATTGGAAATGCATTTTTCCAGTCCAAATTCGATCAACATTAGAGTGATGTATTTTACTCCCATATTCACCTATCTTCTTCATGAAGTGCCATATCTGATATGGACATAGGCGACCCCCTCGCCTTTGCCTGCGCCTTTATTTAAGTGTTTGGCAGACAAAGGGGACCTACAGGTTAATGTCGGTTCCAAAAGGCCAAAGTAAGAGGGCATAATACTACGGGTGATCGGTTAGAATAATTATTAGAAAATCGCTAAACAATTCCTCTATGGTATGTGGCCTTAAACAGCCCCCAATAGCGGACAAATATGCCTTCAAAATTAGACTTACAGCAGTCAGAGATGCAAGTTGTATCATATTGATTCAATGCGCTAGTACTATGATAAATACTTTGAGTTTTGTTCATATCTTTATCGATTCTAGCTCGATTGATCAGTCGTCATACGAAGAAATGCGTCCTGAATAGTAAATAACTGCTAAACTATGGATTTATTCAATTTTAGTAGTTGATATTGACATTTAACATTAACAAAACCCGCGAAGTAAATTCAATATGCTTTGTGGTTTGAAATCAGTAAGTTGAATAACTGTCCTTTTAATAAATTATTTAATTACTTTTTATTATAGAAAAAAACCGGCCAAATGCAGGTGTAAAATAAAATAAAATCCTTACATAGGCTAAGTTAATTAGGTCCCTGACTTACATCTTAAGATCCAATGTATTTTTTTCGTTTTTCTTAGTCAATAATGTATGATGGAATTTCTTCCAGGACTTTGTACAGTTGAACGAGTTCCTGCTATATATATATATATATATATATATATATATATATATATATATATATATATATATATATATATATATGCTCAACTACGTTTGAATTAAATTAATTTTACTTAGTTATACTGAATATAATAATTTTTAATGTAAATATTGCAGAAATAAATATTACAAAATATTTTAATATTTTTGTTGATTAATTTTCTTGTTTTCAAGAAATTAAGGAAATAAACCTATGTGTAGGTTGATCGCAATTTCGCATCAATATTAGTTTTTTTTATAACTTAATAAAGTAATAAATGAAATATGATGTAATTTTTTAAAACATTTCAATTTAAAAATAACTTTTTTATCATTTAAATAAAAAAAAAAATTTAGGACCCTATAGATTTTTGAAGGAGAAATTCATTTTTCGTAGTTAAAAAAAATGGCAGAACCCAATTTTGGCACTTAAAATGGCCCAAAAAAATATCTTTCAGATAGAAAGGTCATAAAAGGTTAAAATGATAATTTTAAATTTGTTAAAAAAAGTTTTTTTTTTTTCCTTTTTGCTTCGTTTTAGAGTTGAAAAAACACGATTTTAGCAGATATCACGTTTTTGGCCAACTTTGAACTGCTGTACGTCGGAATCATTAATATCTAAAAATCTAAACTAATGGAACATTCTCACAAAGTTTGGAGATTTTTTTTCCATATATATATATATATATATATATATATATATATATATATATATATATATATATATATATATATATATATATATATACATACCAGGTGTACAAGTATGAAATGCGGATTTTTTTTTCTAAAAAAAACATGTTAAATTCGGAAGAATGATAAAAAGTGCTTTATTCAAAGTATGCTCTATCGCTTGTTATACATTTTTCCCATCTTTCGGGCAATTTGTGAATACCACGCCAGTAAAAATCTTCCCCTTTTGCTGCAAACCATTCATCGAGCCATTTTTTCACATCTTCGTAAAACCAAAGCGCTGCTCAGCAAGTGCGTGACCCATCGATGCAAACAAGTGGTAATCGGAAGGAGCCAAGACTGGTGAGTAAACCGCATGGGGTAGAACTTCCCAGCTGAGTGCTTCCAACGTGTCGCGAACTGGTTTTGCCGTATGTGTTGGAGCATTGTCATGAATGAAGAAAAATGACTTTGTATTGCCTCTTTCGGTATTCTGGCCTTTTTTCAAGCAGCGAACCGTTCAAATCGGTCAATTGTTGTTGGTAACGTTTAGTATTACCGTTTCTCCAGGTTTTAACAGCTCATAATAGACCACGCCCCTCTGGTACCACCAAACACAGAGCATCGTCTTTCTGCCAAGGCGATTCGGTCTTGCGGCGATGTGGATGGTGCGCCTGGATCTACCCATGATTTTTTGCGCTTGGGATTCTCAAAATAAGTCCACTTTTCATCCCCTGTAACTATACGATGCAAAAACCACTTCCTATTGTACCGAGCGAGCAAAATGTCACACGTGTTTTTGCGCTTTTCCATTTGCCTGTCGTTCAACTCATGTGGTACCCACCTACCGCTCTTCTGAATCTTTCCCATCTCTCGTAGCCGATTGGAAACAGCTTGTTGTTTTTGTGTTTGCGAATCATCTTCGTACAACAATGCTTGCAATTCCACATCTTCGTATTTTTTTGGCGGTTTTCCACGTTCCTTGTCTGCAACATGGAAGTCACCACTTTTGAAACGCCGAAACCATCGTTCACACGTATATTGCGATGGAGCATGTTCACCATAAGCTTCTCGAAGTTATGGGTATGATTCAACAGAATTTGTTCGGTATAGATTTCGACATATTGAACACAACAACACAACATTATGCACACACTTTTCCAATTTATCACTCGTGCGCGTCTGACACTTGTTGATGACACAATAAAATGGCGCAGTGTCAAATCTTTATAGCACAAACTGCATTGGTGCACCATCTGTTGTCTGAAATCCATATTTCATACTTGTACACCTGGTATATATATATATATATATATATATATATATATATATATATATATATATATATATATATATATATATATATATATATATACGAGGCTGGTATGAAAAGTCCGTGCAAAAATAAAAAACTACTTATGTGTTTGGGGTAAACCTTTTTTATTTTTCGACATAGTCTCCTTTTAGGTTTATACACTTCGTCCAACGATGTTCTAGTTTGTTGATCCCTTCCGAATAATAGAATTTGTCCAAGTCTGCAAAATATCCATTAGTGTCTGCAATCACCTCCTCGTTTAAATAAAATCTTTGTCCCGCCAGCCATTTCTTCAAATTGAGGAACAAATAGTAGTCCGAGGGAGCCAAGTCTGGAGAATAGGGGGGATGTGAAACGAGTTGGAATCCTATTTCCATTAATTTTGCGACCACAATTACTGAGGTGTGTGCTGGTACATTGTCGTGATGGAAAAGGACTTTCTTGTGGGCCAATCGCGGGCGTTTTTCTTGCAGCTCGGTTTTCAAACGGTCCAATAAAGATGAATAATATTCACCTGTAATAGTTTTACCCTTTTCCAGATAGTCGATGAGGATTATCCCTTGCGAATCCCAAAAGACAGTCGCCATAACCTTTCCGGCCGAAGGAACGGTCTTCGCCTTTTTTGGTGCAGATTCCCCCTTGGTAACCCATTGTTTAGATTGTTGTTTGGTCTCAGGAGTATAGTAATATATCCATGTTTCATCCACAGTGACGAAACGACGCTTAAAGTCCTCCGGATTCTTCTGGAACAGCTGCAAACCATCCTTGCAACACTTCACACGATTCCATTTTTGGTCAAGCGTGAGCAATCGCGGCACCCATCTTGCGGATAGCTTTCTCATGTCCAAATGTTTATGCAAAATATTATGTACCCGTTCAGTCGAGATGCCCACAGCACTAGCAATCTCACGCACCTTAACTCTTCTGTCATCCATCACCATATCATGGATTTGATCAATGATTTCTGGAGTCGTAACCTCCACAGGCCGTCCAGAACGTTCAGCGTCACTTGTGCCCATATGGCCAGTCCGAAAATTTTGAAACCACTTACAAACTGTTCTAATCGAAGGTGCAGAGTCACCATAATGTTTATCAAGCTTCTCTTTAGTCTCCTGAGGCGTTTTGCCTTTCATAAAGTTATGTTTAATCACCACACGAAATTCTTTTTCGTCCATTTCTTGAAAATCACTCGACTTCCTTGATTCACACGAATGCCAAACACAAAGAAATAGACCAATATGGCTGAAACTTGGTGTGCGTTCATTCAAGACATGCTACTAACTAAACATGACCTCGATACGCGCCGGTGGTGCCATCTCTCGGACTTTGCACGGACTTTTCAAACCAGCCTCGTATAATATATATATATATATATATATATATATATATATATATATATATATATATATATATATATATATATATATTATAAATAAATATAGGAATACCTATATAGCTTTCTCACAGCCAAAACGCTAGTATATGAATTCCCATACCTAAATTATTGGAACTTCAGAGCAATGACAGAATCCCAAATTAAACAGCTATTTTAATAATAATTAGTTGTCATTTATCAAGCGCGAACTAGCAATGAATCTAGAATATATACTGGCCTTGATTTTAACTAATGAAATGTATTAGCTGAAGCTATTCCCAAGTTAAAATAATTTCGGTATAGTTATTGATTCGTTTTATTTTAAGATTTTGAAAGCGTGTTTTTGTTTCAGGTTATGGGTGGTACATCTGTTATGAACGGAATGATGTATATGCGTGGTTCTCGTAAAGATTTTGACGACTGGGCAGCAGCTGGAAATACTGGTTTGTATTATCTAGACTGTTTTTAAACAATTTATATATAATAGGTTTATACATCTAAACCTATATAGCTTGTGAATTTCTTGTTAATTTTATATATACTTGTTCCTATATGTATAACCGACGACCTTAACCTCATGCTTGTTGGTCGTATATATCTTATCTATGTATGTATATCTATTGGTAGTTACAATTCAATTAGCTCATGTAGATGATAATTACCTATTTGTTTTTTTTTTAATCTAAGGATGGAGTTACAACGAAGTCCTTCCCTACTTCCTAAAAAGCGAAGATAACAAACAAATCGACAAAATGGACAGGGGGTACCATTCTGAAGGAGGATTACTCCAAATTTCCCGGTTTCCTTACCATCCGCCTCTATCTAGAGCTATTATTAAAGCTGCTGAAGAGTTAGGTAAAAGATTTGACATCCTACTAAATATTAGGTGTACAAATTAATTCGATACCTTGGAAATAAGAATCTCAAAATTCAGTTTTAAATTCAAGCTACGAGGCTAATTTTTAAAGTAATTACCCTTTTTATATTAAAAAAACACAAGGCAGTTTTTTTTAACAGTTTTATTTACATATGAACTCTACTTTTCAAGATCATTTCCGTATATAATAAGGCACCTGCCGCATCGCAAGATCATCCTCATAAAAATCTGCTGCCTAGTTTGCTCCCCGTCGCAGCACGGCCGTTTTGACGTCGTCGTCGGTGTCGTAGCGCTCGTGCTTCTTTAAGCGCTAGAACGAATGGTAGATTTGACAATGATGCAATCGTAAAGCGTCTATTTTCTCGAACTTTTCAACAACATCATCAAGTCATTAGTAGTGACGGACCCATTTCGACCCACATTTATACGGTAATCTTTAAACGCTCTAACCCGTTTTCTTAACATTTCATCGCTCATCGGCCGTTTTCACATCTTTTACATTAAAAAAACGACTTACAGCGTGTATTTCACAATCCGCGGAATTTCCAATGATCTGAGTCATTTTAAACACTCACAAACAAACATCAACTCGGACGAATGCTTACGTAATGGCGTCTGTGGCTAGTCAATAGATGCAAGTACTCAGCGTGCATGCGCGGAACTGCGACCGCACCGCTGCAGCGGCCATACTTTAAAACGATACTTGCTTAAAAAACGAACCTCGTATTTCTCGTTCGTTTTATATGTGTAAGTACGAATCCTAAATAAATAACATCATCACTTGATGCGAAGCTGTTATTCACATAACCTTAGAATACAGATTCGAGGCTGATCCCACAAAAAAGGCAACAGATAAGTTCCGGCGATATTCTTCGACAAGCAGCAATTGGGCACTGCATTTCTTCTTCTTCTTCTTCTTCCTATAAGAAAAGGTCTTGGTTCGTCTGTTGTTAAGCCTCTTGTGACGTATATGTCCAGCTTTCGTTTCATCTTTTTGGTAATTGACCGGAAAGTCTTCTTCTTTCTGGTTTTTTAATATTTTGTCTATCTTGGCTAGCTATTAACTGCCTTTCAAATTTAAAAAAAAAATGCGTCTGAAGCTGCGCAAATAATTCGTTCCACTTGACTAGGAAGGTGCTATGATTCACAAGACGTGCAAAGTATGAGACGATTTCGAAACGATGACTTTGATCTGTCAAATCGCGATGCTCTGGACAACGCCAGGCCTCACATGAAAAAAACAACGCTAAATTTTATCGTTTCTTTGGGATGGGAAGGTCTTCTTCATGCGATATATTCTCCGAACATGATTCTATCTGATTATTGTTTATTTCGGGTATTTGGAACGTTATCTCGCCGATTCCTACTGCACTTCATCAAAAGACTTAAAAAAAAAGCATAACAGAATTCACTGACTCGAAACCACCTTCTGTTTTCAGAGACGCGGAGGCAAATGCTGTAAAATTCTCATGATTTTTGAAAATTTTTAGGTACAGCTCGGAAATCGATATAACTACTTTGAAATAGTGCCAGCATAATGTAAACGAGTTTTCTCAGCCTAATTTTGACCGCCAGGCCACTTTTTGTCTATTCTAGTGCATTTTTTCACACTTTAACGCTTTCGACTCACTATTTTTTAAATATCTCAGCTTCTGCTCGTTGTTTTGCGACAAAAAAAAAATGAAAAATAAAATAGTTTATTTTATATTCTTTATTTTTCCTTCTAACCATCTTGAAGAGCATAAAATTTCGCATATCTTAAAAAAAAAGCTTCCTACGACGCGACGTTTTGCCCACAAAAAAAATCCATTATAACGTTTGGACTAAAATGCGAATTGTCACACTTTTTTCTTAATATAAAAGCTATATGTTTCTACAATTTGTAGTCGTAATATCAAATTGAGGAGAAGTTACCAGTAAAAAAACATTTTTCAATTTACCGTAGCAAACACTTTATTTTAACACGTAGGCTGAAAAGTTTTTGGTCTAGCTACTTAAAACACATTTTTTTTGCAAAAATCTACTTTATTCATCAACATAATCTCCTTCAAGAACGATACAATCAGTCCAACGCTTTTCTAAGATTTCTACACCTTTCTTGTAGAAGGATTTGTCTTTGCCTTCAAAATAGACCTGTTTCGGCGATAACTTCTGCATTGGAGGCAAATCTCTTTCCCGCGAGCATTTTTTTGAGATCTGCGAATAGATAATAGTCACTGGGGGCCAAATCTGGAGAATACGGTGGATGAGGAAGCAATTCGAACTTCAATTCATGCAATTTTGCCATCGTAACCACTGACTTGTAACACATTGCATTTTCTTGATAAAAGAGCACTTTTTTCTTGTTCGTTTGGGGCCGTTCCTTTGCGATTTCTGCCTTCAAAGGCACCAGTAACTTTAAATAATATTGATAGTTTTTCTCTTCTCAGCATAGTCTATGAAAATTATTCCACGCGCATCCCAAAATACAGAGGCCAAAACCTTCCCAGCCGACTGTTGAGTCTTAGGTCGCTTAGGACGGCTTTCACCGGCTGCTGTCCACTCAGCTGACTGCTGATTTGATTCTGGTGTATAGTGATGGATCCATGTTTCATCCAGTGTCACATATCGTATGAAAAAATCCTTTTTGTTGTGCTTAAACAGGTCGAAATGGCGCTCAGAATCAACAACGTTGTTTTTGGTCCCCATTTCGAACAGAGCTTTCTTATGCCCAAATGTTCATGCAAAATATGATCAACACGTTCTTTTGATATCTTTAGGGTCAGCTATCTCACGCAATTTCACATTACGGTCATCCAAAACAATTTTGTGGAATTTTTCATGTTTTCCGGTATACCCACCACATTTGGGCGTCCAGAACATTCAGGTATCATTTGTATCTGTGCGATCGCGTTTAAATTCACCATACCAGTAAATGATGAGTGATTTTCCAGGGACAGAATCCCCTTAACACTTATCAAACCATTGCTTTGCGTGAACACTATTTATTGCAATTAAAAAAACAGTGTTTAATCAACACACGAAATTCGATTTTTTTCCATTGTTTTGAAAATGTCAAAAGTAGCGTCACTAAAACGACTGTAACTTGTAAAACTAATCGTCGAAATGTCTTGAAATTTGATACATGTCGTTTGAAGGTTGGTACTTCCTAAAAATCATACGGATTTTTTTGAAAAAGGTGACATCTACGTGTCAGACCAAAAACTTTTTAGCCGATGTGTTAGGTTATGTACAAAATATTTTTTAATGTAATCTACCCAGTTTTTTAGGCAGTTTTATGACGAGTAAAATAATTTTTTTTGTCGCATAACAACGAAGAGATAGTGAACCAAAATTGTTAAAATATGAAAAGATGCACTAAAATAGAAGAAAAGTGGCCCTGATGTCAAAATTAGGCTGAGAAAACTCGTTTACATTATGTTAGCACTCTTTCAAAGCAATTAAGCCGTTTTTCAAGCTGTACTCAAAAATTTCCAAAAATCATGAAAATTTTACGGTATTTGCCTCCATTAGAAGGAACTCCAACAACTCCCTGAAAAGTAGTCAAAATATATAGAGAATAATAGAGGATCCGGGGATCGTAAATAAATAAATATTTTGTTGACGGCAAAAAAATAAGCCATATTAATTCGTACACCTAATAAAATCATGATCAATAAATTATTCAGATCCAATTTTTAAATCTATTCAATTGAAAATTATGAACTCATTTTGGGACATCAAAATTTATCACACGTCAGTTCTACTTTTCTTCTACATACTGCCTTGTCAATAGGTTGTAACGAATCGAACGAGACGAAGGTATCATTTACGAAGAAATTATAAAAATTAAATATCCGGTTACAACGGTAGGATAAAGCAAAATTCACAAATTCGTTGCCAATTTCCAAATATTTTTATTTTTACTTTGGTTTTAGGTCATCCAATCAGAGATCTTAATGGGATTTACCATACAGGCTTCATGATAGCTCAAACCACAAATAGGAACGGTTCTAGGCTCAGTAGTGCCCGGGCGTTCATAAGGCCCTTTAAGAATAGGAGAAATTTAGATATTTTAATGAACTCCACAGTAACTAGAGTACTTTTAGATAGCACTAAGAAACAAGCTTATGGAGTTGAAGTACTTAATAATGGGGTTAAGCAAGTCATCTACGCAACTAAGGAAGTTATTATTTCTGGAGGTAAGTTGAGAGTGGTACTCAAAACATCACCATTGCAACGTCATTTCTTTTTATCTACAGATGCACGTTATTTGCAAGAAAATCAAATTAAAAATGTAATTTTAGAAATACAAAGCCGGCTCTGTCATTAGACATTGCCAAGGCAGATATTGACAATATCAATAGGTTGTATCACTCGCAACAGATCTTATACAATAGTAATGTAGCATAAAACCGAACTTAAAATTTTTAATAATTTCAAAATGCTAGATTATTATTATTTGCATTAGAAAATACCCTATATAGTGACAAACATCATTTCTTGTAAGGTGCTGTCAATTCTCCACAAATCCTCCTTCTATCCGGAGTTGGTCCAAGACAAGAACTAGAACAAGCCAAGGTTCCTGTGGTCCACGATCTTCCCGGAGTGGGCAAAAATTTACAGAACCATGTTGCCTTTTTCGTAAATTTCAATATCAATGATACAAATACCACGCCGTTGAACTGGGCCACGGCTATGGAGTACCTGCTGTTTAGGGATGGTCTTATGAGTGGTACTGGTAAGTAAACTGCAATCGTTTTTATTTTTACCCCTGCGTGATTATTAACGTGACTAAATGCATACTGCGTTTATTGGTATTTATAAACTATTGTTGTCTACAAAATTTTGCCAATTGTATCTAAGCATATTCAGTTAAGTTAAGGTTAAAAATAATTTACTATGCATGCTTGAAATATAGTTATACGAGGCATGTTTTTTAAGTAAGTACCGTTTTGCGAATCCGCCGCCGCAGCGATACGGTCGGCGTTCCGCGCATGCGCGCTGGTAACCTACATCTTATGTCTACGCACTGACGCCATTACAGTCTGATTCTTCATTGTATACGTTGTTTACTGAGTGTTTAAGATGCCTCCGACAATCGTGAGTCCCGCCGATTGTGAAGTACGGGCTGTTATACGATTTCTTAGTGCTAAAGGCGTAAAACCGATCGATATTCATCGTGAGATCTGTGAAGTTTACGGACAAAACATTATGAGTGATGGAATGGTAAGGAAATGGGTGAGAGCATTTAAAGATGGCCGCACAAATGTGCATGATGAAGAACGGAGTGGGCGTCCTTCGGTCGTTAATGAAGATTTGGTGCAGAAAGTGGACGAAAAGGTGAGAGAAAACAGACGCTTTACAATTTCATCATTGTGCGACTGCTTTCCTCAATATTCTCGTAGTGTTTTGTACGAGACGATAACGAAGTCAAAACATTTGTGATACAGTGGTTAACAAGTCAGGCGGCAGAATTTTATGAGGAGGGTATTCAAAAACTGGTGCCACGTTATGACAAGTGCCTCAATATTCACGGAAATTATGTAGAAAAGTAGATTAAGGTACAGGCTTTCATGTAAAAATAAAATTATAGCGATATCTTTGCACGTCTTTTTTTAATTCCAAAACGGTACTTACTTAAAAAACATGCCTCGTATATCACAATCTGAACCGACAGATGCCTTTTTAAATACTTGGAACGGTGTACAGTCAGTCAAGCAAGAACGTGTTCCCTATAACTTCTGGCCGATAACAGAAATTTCTTTTTTTTAAGTTATTTTTGGACCCCTGCAAACAATCATCATCATTAGCTTATACTGTCCACTGCTGGACGAAAGCCTCCCTCAAATCTTGCTACCTTTTTCTGTTTTGAGCCACTTGTACCCAATTTCCAGCCACTCTCTTCAAATCATACCCCTGTTCGGTCAGCTTTTATTTATCAAACTATTTTGAGTAATTTCAGAAACCAGGCGGCAGTTTTTTCTAAAAGAGTTAACGTTGCTGAACCCGACATAGTTATGGCGGGGCATCCATTCCTCTAACATCGTCACTCAATTTGTTGGGCGTTAATTTGGGAGCAAATATGTCTTTGCATGAACATGTCACAGGCATAGCAAGGAAAGCTTCTCAAAAGTTGGGAATATTATTTCGAACCAGAAAGCTTTACACTCCACAACAACTGTTAATTCTTTACAAAGCTCAAATTCGACCAACTATGGAATACTGTTCCCATGTTTAGGGCTCCGCTCCCAAACATACATTGCATTTGTTGGATTCTATTCAGAGAAGAGCTGTTCGTCTGATTGGAAATCCGGAACTGACCGGCAGCCTTGATTCGCTGGAACATCGAAGAACGGTTGGCGACTTGAACCTATTCTACAAGTATTTTCTTGGAAAGTGTTCGAAGGATTTGGCCTGCTTAATTCCTCCCAGAGCGGTACGTGTTAGAAATACACATCGCGCTAATACTTCACATCCGTATGAGGCTCAACTTGTTACTCCTCGTACAACGCTTTTCAAGCAGTCTTTTATATGGAGAAGATCATCCCTTTGGAATAATTTTTGCAGTACTGTGTTTCCCACCGAGTACAATTTACAGCGATTCAAGAACAACGTGAATCACTTTTTCCGCACATGTGTCACTCCTGTAATGCTTTAGGGACTTCCCTGCAGCACGTGTGCTAGACCCATTAAAAAAAATTATTTTTATTATTAATCTGTAATCCAACATCTAGCAGAGCTAACCGTCGTCTGGCTCTCTAAACAAAACTAGTGCGTACCAAAGTATCAGTTACATAAACATCATTCTAAGTAATATATGGCCATATATCAATAATATAAAATAAACTCGATGGTTCCGCAATTCGTGACTCGAGTATAATTTAATTTACGTAATGTAAACAATTATATTGACGTATCCTGAAAATTTCATGGACATAAGCGGTAACTAATAACGAGGTGCTCAGGAGAATGGGAAAGTGTCTGGAACTGACCTAGACGCTGAAAAGGTGCAAATTGGAATACCTTAGACACGTCATGAGGCACGACCGGTATAGACTGTGGCAACTAATAGGGAAAGCTAGAAGCAAAAAGAGGGCTAAGAAGAAAACGTTACTCTCACTCGTGGATGAAAAACCTACGAGATTGGTTCAGTCTTAGTTCGATACAGCTTTTTCATATTGCTGCTAATAAAGTTAGAATAGCTCTGTTAATTCGCTAATGTCCAGAACGCATGAAACACTATTAAAAGAAGAAGAATGTAAACAAGCCAGCCTGCCTGAAAGCAATATATTTATTTCTGGCAATCGGCTGGATGTTACGTCTGTAGTTTTAGGCAGTAGTTAATGCAGACATGCGATAATGCCCGTAGTAGTACTACCGCGTTGTCTTAAAAAGTGCCGTGAAATACAAATGTGTACTTGTGCACCTAGGCAACGTTGATGGATATTATGACTTTCCCATTAATATATCTATTCAGGGATATAATAAGGAAAAGGGTAAAAATCCCTATGATGGCGGAGACGTGGAGTACAGAAAAAAATTTCGATAACACACCATCAATGCAATAATTATTATTAACTTTTTAAATGAAAATGAAAACCAATCCATATGCACCGTATTCACCAGGTAGACACCATGTAAGTTTTCCTGCTTCCCCAGAAAAAAGACGCTGAAAAAAATGGTTTCATTTAATTTTTACAGTATATTGGCACAAAAAATAATAGCATAAGCATAATAATAATAGCAATAAGGTATGCTATTATTATATAAATAGGAAAAGTAGGAGATACATACTTGTGCCTTTCATTGAAAGAACGCTGAGTACCTGTTGGCCCTTTCTCCTAACCTTCAAACCTTTTTACGTGTACCTGGGACAGGTCAAGCTCATTTCTTTAGTTTAAATGCAGGTAAATACTTTAATTTTGACCAGAGACTATATTGGGACTATTATTTTTCATTTCATTGCTTTTAAATATTTTTGTAGACGTTCCTACACAAAGCAAATTAGATACTGTAATAAAGCAAATGTCGATAACTGGTATATTATATTTGCATCTTTTACTATATCTAAACGATGGTCGGTTTTATCGTGACATTTGGTGTTTCTTTTGTTCAAAAATTTGTACTCTGTACCATTATTAAACCTGTTTTTATGGTAATGTATTTGCGTTTTGGTTGGGGCTGTCTAAAATTACTTGGACACGTACTATAAAATTATTTTTATGGTATATGCATAAACAGGACCCGAGGCGAATATTTTTAACTTTTTCTATGTATAGTCGAATTATCAACGCAGTTTAATTAATTCAGATTAATAAGCTATCTTTAGAAACTTCTTGTAAAGTTATATTCGGACTTTTAACAGAATATTGTCATACACTACCTCTGAAATTTAACACACTTTTATCTTTTTATCGCCCTCCCATGTCATCATTAGCATCCATCAGCCGTTTCTCATTCACTGCTGAACATAGACCTCCTCTAAGAACATGCATCGGTCCCTGTCCTGAGCGGTGTTGATCCAATTTGCTGCCACTTTTTTAATGTCATCGCTGCTTCTAGTTGGTGGTCTACCTCTATTTCTTTTGTCTTCTCTGGATTTCCATTCTATTAATCTTTTACGTCATCGATTATCATCCCTTCGGGCTGTATGGCCTGCCCATCTCTATTTAGATTGCGTAATTTTTTGAATAAAATCTATTACTTCTGTTCGTTCTCTGATAATTATGTTTGTTATTCTATCCTAGCATAGCTCTCTCCATATCTCGTTGTGATATCGCATGTAGTGAAGCGAAACTCGGCGAAATGAAGAGGCAGTGACCGAAATAAATAGTAATCAGGTAGGGTCATGTCTACACAATACTCCACGTGAGATAGAACTTCCCATGCCCACAACTCCCACCATCCGAAAGATCAAAGTCTCCCAAACTTAAACAAACTATTTGCACAGCTTTTTTTGATATTTGAAATGCTGTGTCTGAAATGCTGCTTACCGAAACACATCCCGTTTGAGCCTGTATTGGTGATTTTGCTTCTTTTATTGGTACTTCTACATATAAAAGTGGGGGAAAATAGTTTCCAATATCTGAATTTTATGATCTCAAAGGTACCGCATTAATTTGACCCCAATAAGGATTTATAACACGATATAGTATATAACAACCCACGCCTCTAACTCCCCTAAGCATCTTAATAGGAAGCCAAGAAAAATTCTTAGAATAATATTGAAAATGCAAAATTTATCGACCCCCACGCCTTTCATCCCGTCTTCTAAAAAGAAAGCTCTCAAAGACTGTAGGTTCCATTCCAACTTTAAGTATTACGTGTATAGAAAATTTAAAATCTGATTTCGTTCCAGATATATCATGGCAATGATAACCGATATACCGACAGACAAACAGATAAACAGACTATTGGTCTCTGATGATCTAAGTAGTTGTAGATTTAGGGAAGGACCAAAAGGGGCATCGCCCTCCGCCTGAACCGAGGTTTTTTTTGGAAAATCTCTTTTTATGTAAGACGTAACTTTTTCCGAGAAGCTCCCCACTTCGCAAACGACACAAAACTGAAAAAAAAAGTCTACAAACGAAATAAAACAATTCCGAGCGAGTTGTGTTTTTTTTGGTTTCTTGATAGTTGCCAATTGTATAAACCAGACTGAAGTGTTAAAAATTAACTATATATATATATATATATATATATATATATATATATATATATATATATATATATATATATATAAAGGGTGATTCATTTAGAGGTACTTTTTTTTAAATAAAAAAAAATGAATAAAAACAATTTTATTTTATAATCTTTATTATCATATAAAAGAACCATTCTTTACAATTATTTCTTAAAGATAATTTCTTTCAAATGTTGTCCACGACTATGGTTAACAACGTCCATTCTGAAGTTCCAATTTTCAATGACGCGTGTGAGTATTTCGAGTGGTATTTGGCCAATGACTCGAGTAATATTGGCCTCCAATGCCTCAATTGTAGCTGGCTTATCCATGTAGACTTTGGACTTTACATAGCCCCAAAGGAAAAAGTCAAGAGGTGTGATGTCACATGATCTAGCCGGCCAATTCACTGGTCCAAAGCGTGAAATGATCTGTTCGCCGAATTGCTCTCGCAGTAAAGCCATGGTTTCACGGGCTGTATGGCAAGTGGCGCCATCTTGTTGGAACCAAATTTCGTCGAGACCACGGGCTTCAATTTCTGGCATCAAATAGTCTGTTATCATGGCGCGATAACGGTCACCATTCACAGTAACATTCCGGCCGGCCTCTGTTTTGAAGAAATATGGACCGATTATTCCACCGGCCCATAAACCACACCAGTTGTTTTTTCTGGATTTAATAGCAGCTCTTGAACCTCTTCAGGTTGTTCATCACCCCAAATACGAGCATTTTGTTTATTCACGAACCCATTAAGCCAAAAATGGGCCTCATCGGTGAACAAAATTTTTCTCGAAAACAGTAGATCTTCTGCAAGCTTGTCAAGAGACCAACGACTAAAACGAAAACGATTCGGAAGGTCGATCGGCTTCAGTTGTTGCACTAGTTGAATTGTGTATGCTTTTAAAGAAAGATCCTTACGTAAAATACGCCAAGTTGTTGAATATGACAGGCCAAGCTGTTGAGAACGGCGACGAATCGACACTTCACGGTCTTCGCGTACACTCTCCGCTACCGCCCCTATATTTTCTTCACTACGTGCTGGATGTGGTCTATTCGGTCGAGCATTATCCAATAATGAAAGTTGGGTCTCAAACTTATTGATGGTAGAGCGAATTGTGCGTTCGGTAGGCCGATTATGTGGACCATAAGTTGCTCTAAGCGCCCGATACACATTCCTCGTAGAACGCCCATTTTCGTAATAAAGTTAAACAATTTGTAGACGCTGTGCCGGGCTAACTCTATCCATTATGAATTGTCAAACACTACTGAACAGGAATGCCACTTCAGTTGACACGACGCATGCGCAATCTGCAATTAAATCCCCATCACAAAAAGTACCTCTAAATGAATCACCCTTTATATATATATATATATATATATATATATATATATATATATATATATATATATATATATATATATATATATATATATATATATATATATATATATATATATATATATATATATATATATATGTATGTATATATATATATATATATATATATATATATATATATATATATATATATATATATATAACTAATATTTTAGTCCTTACACATCAATTACGACATTATTATTCAACAGGTATCTCAGAAGTAACGGGCTTCATCAACACCAAATACAACGATCCGAACTTGGATCATCCCGACATCCAGTTCTTCTTCGGCGGTTTCCTGGCCAACTGTGCCAGAACTGGAATGGTAGGCGAAAGAGTTGACAATGGTACCAGGCAAGTACAAATCATCCCAGCTGTACTACATCCAAAATCCAGAGGGGAGATCAGATTGAAGGATAACAACCCTTTGAGTCATCCACTAATTTATGCAAATTATTTGACGCACCCGGACGATATAAAAGTTTTAGTGGAGGGGATTAGATTTGCTTTGAGAATGGCCGAAACTAAAGGTAAGTGAAAACGGATTCGCGGCCATTTTTAAGAATCCAATCATTCATAGAAAGTTTTCTGAGGTTATTATCTGTTAACTTATTAATAGTTTCGATCCATGCTTTACGAACTGGACTAATTTTCTCTTTTTAGCATTAAGAAGATATGGCTTCCAATTGGACAAAACAATAGTGCAGGGTTGTGAAAATTTCACGTTTGGATCTGATAACTATTGGGAATGCGCGATAAGACAACAAACTGGACCAGAAAATCACCAGGCCGGTAGTTGTAAAATGGGGCCCAGAGATGATCCACTGGCTGTTGTTGATCCAGAATTAAGAGTGAGTAAAAAATCTGAAGACCACAAAAGGCACAGTAATATTATTAAGAATATAATCTTAATTTCTTTAGATAGAACACAAAACCAAGTGACAGGCGTAATGGCTTTTTCTGGTTATGTTCTAATATTACGGTTGGTCAAGTAGGAATGTGTTACACACAAGTTTTTTTATATCATTCAACAGTAAAGGATTCCCATTAAAATGCCAGTTCCTATCAGTGTCGATGATCACATGGCACATTCGGGGCATACTTGCAACGAGATCTTCCGCCTATTCTTGGGGCAAAGATTTCCAAATTTCCCGAATTTCCCGTGACAGCTGCTTCCCTGTGTACACCTTTTTACTACGAAGCTTCTACTTGATTAATGATCACAGTTCACATCGGACAACTGAGATGGCCAATCTGGTATGACGATATCGAATTCCTCCCCTTTCCATTGACTACACGTTTTACTCCCATGTTTGGGGTCGTTATCCTCATTTTCATCCACAAACCACCGTTTGGCAGTCGGTATTAATGCCTTGTTGCAAATATGGAGCATTTTTTCAGCGATCAAATTATAGGTAAAAATAAAGAATCTACCAAAACCTTTTTTCGAAAGACATCCCCAAACATGGTCTTCACAGGGTGTTTCAGAGTGCGCTGAACCAATCGGTTAGTGGAAATTGACCAGGCTCGTAGGACAACACAACCCCAAAATTAAGCTTCATCGAAAAAAATTACATTGCTCCAGTTTCGATTTATGTTTTCCTCTACTCACGTGAGTCCTTGATTGTACTCCGCCACTTCAAATAGTTAGCTCGGAGATAAATGCGAATCAGGGAAGTCCCTAGAGCGCTGCAAGAGCGACACGTATGCAGAAAAAGCGATTCACGTTGTTCTTGAATCGCTATAAATTGTACTCGGTGGTAAACACAGTAGTGGGCAAATCATTGCAAAGGGATGATGTTCTCCATATAAAAGACTGCTTGAAAAGCATTGTACGAGGATTAACAAGCTCATAGGAATGTGAAGTATTAACACGACGTGTATTTCTAACATGCATCGCTCTGGAAGGAATTAAGCGGGCTACATCCTTCGAACACTTTCCATGAAAATACTTGAGAATAGGCTCAAGTCGCCAACCATTTTTCAATGTTCCAGCGAATCAGTTCCGGGTCTCCAATCAGACGAACAGCTCTTCTCTGAATAGAACCTACAAATGCAGTGTATGTTTGGGAGCGGAGCCCCAAACATGGGAGCAGTATTCCATAGTTGGTCGAATCTGAGCTTTGTAAAGAATTACTTTTAATGTATGTTCGTGCATAACTCTGCCAAATATGTACCGATTTAGATGATTATTTTTTATTCGAAAGAGTATCCATTCGAGATAGTCGCATATGTATTTTATTGAAATTGGTTATGTAGTTTCTGAAAAAATCCTGAAAAACTTAAATTTCTGTAATACAACACCAATAACTCTGGCAAATATGTACCGATTTGGATGATTCCGTGTTCCGTACGAAACACTAATGGGATCACTTCGGTGTCCGTCTGTCTATCCGTCTGTCACATCCGATTTTCTCCGAAACTATTAGTTTTGGGGTTGAAATCGGAAGCGAAAAAAAAAATTACCAGGTCGTCGAGTGAATAAAAGCTTGGGAAAACACGAGTTCAAAAATATATATGATGTAATATTCGCGCAAATTTTACTTCATAATATTTTTTAAAAATCGATATTTTGAAAAGTACTGATTTTGCAAAAATTCTGGAATATTCTCCATAAAGTGTAGATTGAATGAAAATTATCACGAGTGCGTTACCTTTGATAATTTATATGGTATACAAAAAAACCAAGGTCATTAGTTTTCAATAAAGATCGAAAATAAACTTTGTTGGCAACTCATTTAGGATGTGTTTTGTGAAGTCACTGTAAGCCTATAATCATATTCTGCAGAAGTTTCTTGTCTGAAACGTGACAAATTATACGTTGACATTTCGCATAAACGAACTTCACGAGCTTCTTGCGTTTCTTGTGGGCATGATATTGCGTTCCGATTAGCATTCTTATCAAGCCGACGCTCTTTTTCTTTTTCGGTTTCCTGAGAACGATATTCTCTTTGGCGAGCAGCACGTTTCCTTGGTCTACCCATGATTAATTTCACAATCTTCAACAAATTTAACTGAAAACAGAATAATGGCAGTATTTACCTACTACCCTAAGGACGTAGATATATAAAAGACTTAAATAGGAAAGTTAGTTCTTAAAACTAATAGTTAACCCAATAAAGTAAAAAATAATATTTTTGAGACACTCATATTTCTGAAACACTCTAAGATAAGATATTGCTTTAATTTGACAGTTCAGTTATTAATTCCGTATAAACAAATCCTACAAATGTTAAAAATAGCTATTATTTATTATTGTGATTTATAAAAAGATAACTTTTGAAGTTGGCGACAATTGTTTGTGTCGGTTAAAAAATTTACATTAACACAAAAAAGTTATCTTTTTATAAAGAAATCGTAATAATAAATAATAGCTGTTGTTAACATTTGTAGGATTTGTTTATACAGAATTAATAACTCAATTGTCAAATTACAACAATATCTTCTCTTACAGGTATTTTACGAGAGTTTCAAGTCTTTTTTAGTGTAAGATCACTTCGGTGTATATCTGCCTGTCTGTCTGTTTGTCTGTCTGTCTGTCTGTCACACCCGATTTTCTCCGAAACATTTTGAAATTTAGTACTAATATAGGAATTGATGACCTCATCAAAGCCGTGTAGTTTTGAAAGTTAAATTTTGACTTAAGGGGTTAGTTTTGAGGGGTAAAATCGGAAGTGAAAAAAAAATTTTTTACTAGGTCATCGAGTGTGGTGTCAAATGAAAGCTTGTGAAAACAGGAGTAAAAAATATATATAATGTAATACTTGCGCACACTCTACCTTATCTCGAAAAGTAGCGATCAAAAAATTTTGAAAAAATTCTGGAATATTCTCCACGGGGAATAGATTGAACGAAAATTATCACGAGTGCATTACCTTTAATAATTTATCTGGTATATAAAAAAAAAAAAATTTCAAGGTCATTAGTTTTCAGTAAAGATTGGAAACAAACTTTGTTGAAAACTCATTTCAGGTGTGTCTTGTAAAGTCACTGACCATTTTATGCCACCGTAGCAATTTTTTTTATTTTAAAAGCAATTAAAGTACGGAACACTAATTGTGCAAGTTTAACTTGCACCTGACCGGTTTATTTTTTTTGGTTAAAAGAGCATTGAGAATTCTCTTTCCACAAAGCATTGTTTGCAGGGGTGCCAACATAACCTCAAAAGAAAAATATATTTCTTTTCCAACAACTAATTATAAGTGACACGTTATTACTTGACCGACAGTAATATTAATTTTTTTTTAGGATAAATGAAAAATATGTGTGTAATATAAAATACACATCTTATTTTAAATGCGATTTTTAATATGCTGTCACAGATACAGGGTGAGACAATTACAGATTCTACTAAATTTCCAGGTTTTCTCTGGCGAGTTCCCATAACAATTTAAGATATCAGACGCCCCAAAAGTTTAAAAACTTTTAGTGTGATGTTATTCACACGATTCCCTTGTTGTGCTTTGTATGAATCCCTAGTAATTTGAAATAACATTTTCTATCATTCTGTGATTGGTTGGTTAATACTTCTTTTTTATTTTCAGGTTCATGGTATTGACAGACTACGTGTCATAGATGCCAGTATAATACCGAAAGTCACCACTGGCAACACAAAACGCACCGGCTATTATGATAGGAGAAAAGGGCGCCGACTTGATCAAAGAAAGATGGCTGACATCTAATGGCGGGTACTTTTTCTCAAATTCACCACCGAGTCACAGAGTTAGTCGGCAATGGGGTCCTTTTGGAATCTGGCAAAGATAGTTAAGATACTTTTTTAGATAATAGCGTCAATATAAAAAGTTGAAAAAATACATGTATCTTTTAGGTATTTTTCAGTATTACTTGTTGTTTTTAACTAAAAAGCTGAATATAAAATTACGGAAAGATTTAAGATTTATGCAAAGTAAGCTAGAAATATTTGTTTAAATAAAAATAATTAGTAATTAGAAATTATTTGAACCAGAGGCGGTAAAGTGTAGAGCCTGCTGTAAGCGAAAGCGTGGCACAGTTAAAAAAAAGAGAAAGAAATAATATGAGTTATTCTGTCTCTTATCAGAGCGAGCGAAGAATACGAATAACATTCTCGTACGGGTAGCACTTTAGTATTGTGGGCGTGCACCGAGTAAGAGAGACAAAATGACTCATATTATTTCTTTCTCTTTCTAAGAGCGCCACGTTTCTCGTGAGAACTTACCTCCTCTACTCTAATATCTCTATGGATAAAATTTATTTATTTTCGGCTCTCCTTCTCTAGAAATTCGATTTTAAGCAATTTTATTCTCCATTTTCCCGAATTATTTGCTTTCGCAGACAGACACATAAACGTAAAGTGTTAACTTAAATCTGGAGCAATCTAAAATTTAAATATATAAGAAGTAATGAAGTGACTTTTGGTATACTTTGTATAGAAGCGGTAATATCAAATTTATGAACAATAGGAATAAGAAAATCTGAAAAATTTCTGATTACTAATCGTTTTAAGATTATGTTCATGTCCTTTTCAGCTGATGATTTATTCAAGGAATGTATGCTTGTGTATGATTTTTCTTAGGTTTTTTTACAAATAGGTTTTACGTACGTCATAATTCTTACCTAACTATATGCCAGTTATTTTTTCTTTATTTGCCACTGTTTTATGCATTTTCTTAGATAAATACGATCAAATACAACAAATGTTTAGTTCCTTGAGGTTCCGTACAAAAGTGTGTAAATATGTAAAAGTACTGAAATAACATAATCAAAAGTATTTTTAGGTATTTATTATATTTTAATAAATATTGTAAGATTACAATAAAACAAGTGTTAATGCCTTTATAGTTCGTTTCATTGCTAATTTATAAGGATATTTAAAAGCGTTTCCTGTTGGTACTTTTTGTTATTTTATATATATATATATATATATATATATATATATATATATATATATATATATATATATATATGATTGTTGATGCCTATAATTTTAGAGATGAGGTTCACTGCTAGAATTTTCTTCTGTGTTCTAAATCCATCTCGTCTGCTTCTGCTAGCAAGGCATTTGTCGGTGTACTTTTTATGCAACCATTGATATTCTGAATTCTTTGTGATGTATGACATTAATTTTATTAAGATTCTTCTTCGAACCTGGTTTTTAAAAAAATGGTTCCATAGTCCAGGTGTGATTTAATTAACCCATTGGTTGCCATTCACATAGTTTTGGAGTCTGCACCCCAGCTGACCCTGCAAAAAGTTTTTAATATATTAATTCCTTTCCCAGCTTAATTTATCTTGTCTATATATATATATATATATATATATATATATATATATATATATATATATATATATATATATATATATATATACATATATATATATATATATATACATATATATATATATATATATATATATATATATATATATATATATATATATATATATACGAGGCTAGTTTGAAAAGTCCGTGCAAAAATAAAAACTACTTATGTGTTTGGGGTAAACTTTTTTTATTTTTCGACATAGTCTCCTTTTAGGCTTATACACTTCGTCCAACGATGTTCTAGTTTGTTGATCCCTTCCGAATAATAGGATTTGTCCAAGTCTGCAAAATATCCATTAATGTCTGCAATCACCTCCTCGTTTGAATAAAATCTTTGTCCCGCCAGCCATTTCTTCAAATTGGGGAACAAATAGTAGTCCGAGGGAGCCAAGTCTGGAGAATAGGGGGGATGTGAAACGAGTTGGAATCCTATTTCCATTAATTTTGCGACCACAACTGCTGAGGTGTGTGCTGGTGCGTTGTCGTGATGGAAAAGGACTTTCTTGTGGGCCAATCGCGGGCATTTTTCTTGCAGCTCGGTTTTCAAACGGTCCAATAACGATGAATAATATTCACCTGTAATAGTTTTACCCTTTTCCAGATAGTCGATGAGGATTATCCCTTGTGAATCCCAAAAGACAGTCGCCATAAACTTTCCGGCCGAAGGAACGGTCTTCGCCTTTTTTGGTGCAGATTCCCCCTTGGTAACCCATTGTTTAGATTGTTGTTTGCTCTCAGGAGTATAGTAATGTATCCATGTTTCATCCACAGTTACGGAACGACGCTTAAAGTCCTCCGGATTCTTCTGGAACAGCTACAAACCATCCTTGCAACACTTCACACGATTCCGTTTTTGGTCAAGCGTGAGCAATCGCGGCACCCAGCTTTCTTATGTCCAAATGTTTATGCGAAATATTATGTACCCGTTCAGTCGAGATGCCCACAGCATTAGCAATCTCACGCACCTTAACTCTTCTGTCATCCATCACCATATCATGGATTTGATCAATGATTTCTGGAGTCGTAACCTCCACAGGCCGTCCAGAACGTTCAGCGTCACTTGTGCCCATATGGCCAGTCCGAAAATTTTGAAACCACTTATAAACTGTTCTAATCGAAGGTGCAGAGTCACCATAATGTTTATCAAGCCTCTCTTTAGTCTCCTGAGGCGTTTTGCCTTTCATAAAGTAATGTTTAATCACCACACGAAATTTTTTTTCGTCCATTTCTTGAAAATCACTCGACTTTCTTGATTCACACAAATGCCAAACACAAAGAAATAGACCAATATGGCTGAAACTTGGTGGGCGTTCATTCAAGAGGTGCTACTAACTAAACATGACCTCGTTACGCACCGGTGGTGCCATCTCTCGGTTATATATATATATATATATATATATATATATATATATATATATATATATATATATATATATATATATATATAGAGTGGTTAAGTAAGAACGTGTCACACATTGTTCATTAAAAAATGTATTTATTTAAATGTTTTTACATCATACAACAGTAAAGGATTGCTATTAAAATGCTAATGATTCAGTATTTCGTCCAGTCGCCATCGGCGTAGATGGTTGCCTGGAATCTTCGGAACATACTTTCAAAGAGATTTTCTTCGTATTCTTGGGGCAAAGAGTTCCAAATTGCCCTAATTTTCCGTGACAGCTGCTTCATTGTGTAAACCTTTTTACTACAAGGTTTCTGCTTGAAGTATAGCCACACGTTCTCAACTGGGTTTACATCGGGCCACTGTGATGACTAATCTAGTGTGACGATACCGGATTCTTCATTGCACTGTCTGCACGTTTTACTCCCATGTTTGGGGTCGTTATCCTCTTGAAGAATTCACTACTTATTTTTACCTCCAGCCTCTCTCGTCCATTGCTGGACATAGGCATCCTCCAAGTCCTTCCAGTCCTCTCGATGTTATGCTTTCGCTATCCAGTTCTGGGAAATTATCTTTAGATCGTCCGTCCGTCAACTAGGTTGTCTACTTCTGCTTCTTTTGTCTTGCCGCTGTCTCCACTCAACAATTCTCTTCGGCCACCTATTGTCCGTCAATCGCGCCACCTGACCGGCCCACCTCCATTTCATATTTTATAATATCTACTATCTTTGTACGATCTTTAATGATTCTGTTCGGGATTTTATTTCTTCTTGTAACACCTAACATTGAACTTTCCATTGCAAGATGTGCTACTTTTAATTTCTGTGTTGTCTTCCTTGTCAGAGTTAGAATTTCAGATCCGTATGTTATGACTAGCGTTACATATTGCTCGAATACTTTTCCTTTTTATACTTAAAGGTATATCGTTGTTCTTCAATGTATCATGTAGTCTTCCGAAAGCTGCCCACTCTAAGCCAATTCTTCCCTGGATCTCGCATGTTGGTCTACCCAATCTTTTTTTTTGCCCCAAATACTTGTAGTCATCTACTTCCTGTATAGTTTGTCCAGATATTTTTATCTCGTCACTTAACACCAGATTAGTCATGAATTTGGTCTTTTCCATGTTTAGTTCTAGACCAGTTCTTCCTACAGCCGGTTTCAGTTCTCCTACCATTTTTATTGCACCTCCCATCTTCGCCATCTATACTAATTCCCATATTATCCCAGTTCAAAGTTTTAAACGCATACTCCAGAAGTTGTGGGGATAAGGTATCTCCTTTTCGGATTCCTCTTTCAATTCGAAATGATGATGTTGATTTTTGAAGCTTAATAGTGGCTGAAGCAATACTGTATATATGTTCTATTAATTTCGCGTATCTATAATCGATTCTGTTGCCATTATTGCTGGTAGTTCAACGGTATCGAATGCTTTTCGGAAATCAATAAAAACCAATACCAATGGTTTATTTATTTTTTTGTGGTTTGGCAATCAGTACTTCTGGAGCATTTTTTCAGCGTTCAAATTGTAGGAAAAGGTGAAGAATCTTCCAAAACCATTTTCCGAAAGACAACCCCCAAACTTGAATCGTATGCAGCCCACATTTTCAATAATATACTATGTAATCATAAATAAGGTTAAAAATGAATCGCTTTCCATAAAGAATTGTTTGCAAGTGTGCCAACAAAAACCTCAAAAAAGAACCTGACTGCAAGTTACAGACGACATGTTCTTACTTAAACGACTATATATACACTCCTGGACAAAATTAACGCAACAATATATTAAATCATTCAAATCTCTATAATGAATTAATTTTAATAATTTTTTATGAACACTGGTTATACTAAAAGTTAGAAAAAAACTTATTCGGATACTTTAAAAGTGAATTAGCTACCAAATTTCTCTATAAGATTCGACTTAAAATTATTCTTAAGACCTATTAACAAAATCGTTAAGATTATGTAATAATAAAAAAAATAAACTGGGACACTAGTAGCAAAATTAATAGTGTAACTGGGACACTAGTAGCGTGTGTTGCCTCCTCTACTTCGGATGACAGAGTTTATGTGCCTAGGCATGCTTCTAATTAAATTTTGGATAAAATCTTGAGGAATTTGCTCCCATTCTGTGATAACTGCATTTTCAAGTTCCCTCAGGTTTCTAGGTACAGGTATATGACGTTTCACATTTTTCTTAAGGTGATCCCATACATGTTCTATCGGATTCAGATTCGGGCTTTTTGGTGGCCATTGCATAATCGGTATATCAACTTGATTAAGATAATCGAGTATCTCCTTAGCCACGTGAGGTCGAGCGTTGTCTTGCATAAACAGGAAATTGGGCTCCACAAAATGACCGAAAGGCATCACATGTTCTATTACAATATTCTCAAGATAGTAGTCAGCTTTCATGGATCTCGTACGGACAGGAACTAACTCTGTGCGAGCATCAAAGCAGATGCCACCCCAGAACATAACAGAGCCACCGCCGAATGGAATCCTTGCAGAGATATTGCAAGGAGCAAACCTCTCTCCTGGTCTTCGCCATACTCACTCACGACCATCTGGATGTTTTAGACTAACCCTAGTTTCATCTGTGAATAAAACTTGTTTCCAATCATCCACAGACCAGTTTTCGTGATTTCGAGCAAAACGTAACCTGGCAACTCTGTTCTCTCTAGTAAGCAAGGGCGTAGTGGCTGGTCTCCTACTGTTTAATCCAGCTTCATTTAACTGTCTTCTAACTGTTTTAGAAGAAATTGTGACATTGCGAACAGCTTCGAGTTCGTTTCTTATTATAGAACTAGTGGCAGTCCTGTTTCTTAAAGCATATTGTCTTATAAAACGTTCATCTAGGTCACTAGTGCATCGTTTTCGCCCTTGTCCTAGCCTTCTAGAATAAGTTCCTACTTCATTCAATCGTCTTACCATACGACTTATTGTGGAACGATGTTTGCCTAACAAATTGGCAACATAACTCTGACAATATCCCTCATCCAATAAAACTGAGGCTCGTACTACCTCGTGTTCAGTTAAATTCCTTGTTCGATTCATTTATCTAATTCTTCAGGGTCAAAAATAAAACAGTCTACCACAAAAACGTATTACTTTGAAAAAGGGAACAATTTATAAGCTTACTTTTAAAGAAAATCTATCGCATTATTACATAAAATTGTTTATCTTCTAAAAAATTCTTTAAAACTGTAAATCTAAACGAATTGTTTTGATTTCTGTCATGAACAACGAAACAAAATATACATAGCCTACTATTCAAATACTCGATAAACTTTAAAACTGACATAAAAAAAAAGATAAATTAATTTTCAGATTGTTGCGTTAATTTTGTCCAGGAGTTTATTTGAAAAACTTTTCCACAATTTTGAGAAGATGTTCGAGCTAGTTTCTAGTTATTCCCATGAGTTTAGGGTCTTCGCAAAATCCGTAATTACTTGAATTTAACTGGCTTGACAGTACATAGATTTAGTACAAAACCATAAAGGACTTAATGAATCGCTCTGAATTGTATATTGTTGTCTTAATGCTGTAGTCCCCTTGAAGTTGAATTTTATTTCTATGCGATAAAAACCGTTAAAATATTCGAAATTCTAGACTTTAACAATTATGAAAATTACTGTTTGCATACAATATCTTGTTTTCTTGTTTATGATATGACCAAATGTACAAGAATTTAAATGGATGCCTAACATTAAAGATAAATAAGACTCACCCTGCTATCGGTTTTGAAAAATACATTAATTTCCTTTATCTCATCGTAACGTCGAATGTTTATTACAAATCAAGTTTATCATGTATCTCCCGGACATAGATTAGAAAAAGGTTTTAGTCTAGACGATTATTTTTAATTTTACATATTTTGAAGGGATAAAACATAAAAATATAGTACTCTATATTTCAATTAAAACGGACAAAAAACGGAAAGAAATAAAACACTTATTAACATATGTATTATTACCACTATATTGCACAAGTTTTGCGACTGCAGTTTCGACCTATGCGGTCATTATCAAGCTTACGTACTAAACTGAATTAAATAGACAAGTCATACTAAAATTAAAGTTAGGTGGTAGGTAAAATATTATTATAAAACATTATTATTTAATTCTAGGGTTAATACAATTGATCTTAAGTGGTAGGTAGTAATTTTATGGTTTTATGACGGTAAATAGCGGTGAATAGAAAAGGTCTAGTTGGTCGTTTAACAGATTACAGTTTTGGTTTTTCCGATGTTTATAAATTTCCAATGATTCTAAGATATTTAATTTGAAACCTTTCTCCGCATAATGTAGAATTTCTGTATTATGTAAATCGGGAAAGGGGTGTTGGTTTTCTATACAGTGGTTTGCAAATGAGGAATCTGTTTTTTGTAGTCTATATGATCTAAAATGTTCTGTATATCTGGTTTTAATGTTTCTTCCGCTTTGTCCAATATATATGCTGTTACAGTCCGAGCATTTTAACTTCTAAACTCCAAATTTTTGAAATTTGTCCGTCTTATCTTTGGCATTGTAAAGGATATTTGATAGGGTATTTTGCGATTTGAACGCAATTTTCAGATTATGTTTTGAAAAAATGTTGGCTAATTTTTCGGATAGCGTGCCATGGTAGGGTATTGTAATGTATGTATATTGTTCCGTGGATTTTAGGGTATATTAAGCGAAAAGTAAGTTGCTTTTGTTTTTTGTTAATTAGTTTTTCAACCCACTCTCGAGAGAAGTTATTTTTTGTGGCAATGTTTTTAATAGTATTTAGCTCGTCTCCTAGGTCAGCTTTGGATAACGGGAGTGAAAGGGCTCTATGTATCATTGAGCATTAGCAGACATTTTCATCACACATATAGAAAGAGAAATTCTTAACTCTAATCATGGCAAAAACCACATTCATTTTTGGTACAGATATGTTGACAACATCCTCGCTTGTTTCAAAGGCTCCTCAAGACAACTAGACAATCTCTTAAATTTCATTAATAGCATCCACCCAAAAATTCAGTTTACTCTAGAACAGGAAGCAGATAACAAAATTAGCTTTCTAGATCTAAGCATCTTACATACGAATAACAGTTGCACATTTAAAGTATACAGAAAACCCACATTCACAGGTATAACGATCCCAAAAGACTCATTCCACCCAAACCAACATAAAATGGCAGCATTCAACTCAATGATACATAGAGCCCTTTCACTCCCGTTATCCAAAGCTGACCTAGAAGATGAACTAAATACTATTAAAAACATTGCCACAAAAGTTCTCTCGAGAGTGGGTTGAAAAACTAATTAACAAAAAACAAAAGCCACTTACTTTTCGCTTAATATACCCTAAAATAAAATTCACGGAACAACATACATACATTACAATACCCTACCATGGCACGCTATCCGAAAAATTAGCCAATATTTTTTCAAAACATAGTCTGAAAATTGCGTTCAAATCGCAAAATACCCTATCAAATATCCTTTACAATGCCAAAGGTAAGACGGACAAATTTCAAAAATGTGGAGTTTATAAGTTAAAATGCTCGGACTGTAACAGCATATATATTGGACAAAGCGGAAGAAACATTAAAACCAGATATACAGAACATTTTAGATCATATTGACTACAAAAAACAGATTCCTCATTTGCAAACCACTGTACAGAAAACCAACACCCCTTTCCCGATTTACATAATACAGAAATTCTACATTATGCGGAGAAAGGTTTCAAATTAAATATCTTAGAATCATTGGAAATTTATAAACATCGGAAAAACCAACACTGTAATCTGTTAAACGACCAGCTAGACGTTTTCTATTCACCGCTATTTACCGTCATAAAACCATAAAATTACTACCTACCACTTAAGATCAATTGTATTATCCCTAGAATTAAATAGTAATGTTTTATAATAATATTTTATACCTACCACCTAACTTTAATTTTAGTATGACTTGTCTATTTAATTCAGTTTAGTATGTAAGCTTGATAATGACCGCATAGGTCGAAACTGCAGTCGCAAAACTTGTGCAATATAGTGGTAATAATACATAATAAGTGTTTTATTTCTTTCCGTTAAAATGTTAAATTACCACATAGTAACGGCCACGACGATCAACTATGGACAAAAAAGATTGACAAAGTATTTTATCCATAGTATAGTAAAGAAAAGATCAAAATAATGATGAGATAGGCATAGTTTAGATACAGCAATATTATGATTGTATCCTTTCTGCGGTATCACCAGCAGTATTGTCCTGAGTTTTGGACCTCGAAAAACTTGTGCTCTTTTGTTTATAGACAATTTAAGTTTTCAAAACGCGTTTTTTGAGCTTAAAATGTGAATAACTCCGGTTATATAAGTCGGATTAAGACAAAAAAAACCCATACTCTTTAAAATGAAATTTTCACCAATTCTCGTTGGTTCTAAGTCGCTCAAGTGCGCACATAACCTACAAAATTTAAAAAAACAAGCAAAATTTTTTTTTTCATTTTATTGTGACTAAATGAACTGATAGGCTTGAAACGTTCAGACCATATGCCTTTTATTATAGCAAAAATACCCTGAACCTTTGGTGTAAAAATATTGAACCCGGTTGGCAAAATTGAATTTGTTATTTTAAATTTGAATTGCCCACCATTTTATGCCATTTGGTCCAAAATGGATCTTATATTTTTAAAAATTTAGGTCTCGACGGCAACTTTCCGATACCAATAAATTTTTTTTGGAGTCATTTTAACCGTTTTTTACATTTGTTTATTAATCAAATAGCAACAAATGCGTTTTTTCGGTAATTTTGAAAAAAAAAATTGAAAAATTTTTATCACATCCTGCAGAGAATCGCGAGACCTATATTAAAAAAATCATTTCGTTAACGTGAAAATGGTGAAAATGGATTCAATATTTTTGTACCAAAATTTTAGGATATTTTTGCTATAACAAGGGGCATACTTTCTGAAAGTTTGAAGATAATCGGTTCATTTAGTCGACTTGTACAGGGTGAGTCAAAGATAGAGTAAAATTCATTATCTCATTTGTTTCGGAAATGATGAAAAAATGTTAAATATAATAGTTTTAGGGAATGGTAAGGTGCACAATTTAAAAGTTTTTTTTTAGTATACAGGGTACTTCAAAAAATTGTGGCTAATATAACATAAGTTTTTTTTTTAATGGAACATCCTATTTTCTAATTTGTTTTTTCAATTTTGCGTAAAATTTTATAACTTTTTTATTAATAATGTTATGTACCTAAACCTAGTAATTCTTCTAATATTTCAATTTTTGAAAAAAATACTAGTTTTTCAGTTTTGTAAAAAATTGCCAGTAGTGCCATTGTTCCTGAAGGTGGAATACTCATAAATGATACGAACATTCTCTAGAGGTAAAAAAAATATGTGTAAAGGAATTTGAGTTAGATGCTACAGGGTGTTCAAAATAAATTTATGCATTTCGACTATTTTAAATTGAAAAAAAAACTCAAATTTTTTAAAAGCACACACCCTGTATTATTATTTTTTCTAATAGATTTTATAAAACCCTCCAACTTTTATTAAGTATGTCATATACATATTTCTGATAGTTTTCGATTTATTTTGAATTTTTCAGTTTTTACCCTCGTTTTTATTACACTTACGCTAGGACATCATTATTGCCAAGACAAAACAAAATAGTAAAGAAAAAAGTAGGCTTAGTCAAATTTTGACATGTCTGTTAAGCAAGTAAAAATAGTTTAATTTGTTGTAGTAAGTAACGGATAAAGGTAATAGTTATGGATTTTCCTAAAAATGAATTAACTGATATGGTTTATATACTGGGCAAGGCGGGAAAAAATTGTCTTTTGATAGTAAGGCTTTACGGAGCGAAGTACCCTAATAGATGTATACCATCTAAAAAATCTTTTCAGTGCTTAATGGAACGGTTTGATGGTAGTGGTAGCGTTGAGTATACGAAACGGAAAGTAGTAAACCAGAATGCTACCAGTGAGGAAAAAGAAATGGAGATTTTACTTCATGTTGAAGATAATCTCCAGGTCAGCAGCCGTCAACTAGCTGACTTATCTGACACATCCCAATCTACGGCTAATCGCACGACGAGAAAATACAAGTATCATCCCTTTCATATGAAACTACACCAAGAACTTCAAGACCGTGATTTTGAACGACGAGTAAACTTTTGTACCACCATAAATGAAGCAGTAGAGGCCGATCCAAATTTTTTATCCAAAATAATGTTTTCTGATGAAGCTACTTTTAGCAGTAATGGAGCAGTTAACAGCCATAACATGCATTATTATTCAACAGTTAATCCATTTTGGGTCCGGGAATTTCAAAACCAAAACCTCTGATCGCTAAATGTACGGTGTGAAATATTAAATTTTCGAATCGTTGGTCCATATTTTTTCCGCGAACCGCTTAACGGGCCAAGATATCTAAATTTTTTGCAAAACGAATTACCCCAGCTTCTTGAAGAACAAATGTGGAGTCAACAAGATGGAGCTCCTGCTCATTACCACCGGGAAGTTCGGGAATTTTTAAACGATCGTTACCCACAAAAATGGATCGGTAGGAATGGATTCATTCAATGGCCCCTCGATCATGTGACTTAACACCTTTAGACTTCTTTTTGTGGGTCTACATTAAAGGTCGTGTTTCTGTAAATCCCCCTACAACACCAGTAGATATGGAAAATAGGAAACGGGATACGTGCAGAGCAATAACGCCCTTTATACTAAGGAAAATTAAGGAAAATATAGTAAAACGACTAAACGTGTGTATTCAAGTAGACGGGTATATTTTTGAACATTTATTACGTCATAATAATTAATCATTAGATAAGTTAAACTATATTAAAATTATTATTAACTATTTGTTTATGTTTTCACAATAGGGTAAGTATATTAAAAACAAGGGTAAAAATTGAAAAAATCAAAATAAATCGAAAACTATTAGAAATATGTATATGACATATTTAATAAAAGTTGGAGAGTTTTGTAAAATCTATCCGAAAAAATAATAATATACAGGGTGTGCCATTTAAAAAATTTGAGATTTTTCAATTCAAAATAGTAGAAAAGCATAAATTTATTTTGAACACTCTGTAGCATCTAACTCAAATTTCTTTACATATATCTTTTTTTTATCTCTATAGAACGCTCATATCAATTATGAATATTCCACCTTCAGAAACAATGGCGCTACTGGCAATTTTTTCAAAACTGAAAATTAGTATTTTTTTAAAAAAATTGAAATATTAGAAAAACTACTAGGTTTTAGGTATATAATATTATAATAAAAAAGTTAAAAAAATTTACGCAGAATTTAAAAATAAATTAGAAAATAGGATGTTCCATTTAAAAAAAAACATATGTTATATCGGCCACACTTTTTTAAAGTACCCTGTATACTCAAAAATAATTTTAAACTACGCACCTTAATGTTCCCTAAAACTATTATATTTAACATTTTTTCGTCATTCCCGAAACAAATAAGATAATAAACTTTACTCTATCCTTGACCCTGTGCAATAAAATGAAAAAAAAAAACAGTTTTTTTTGCTGCTTTTCAATTTTGTAGGTTATATTGGAAATTTCATCACGAAGAGTTTGATTTTTTTTTTACCTCGATCGGACTTATATAACTGGTGTTTTTCAAAAAGCTCAAAAATCGCTGTCTGAAAACTTAAATTGTTTATAAACAAAAGAGCACGAGTTTTTCGAGGTCCAAAACTCAGGACAATATTCCTGGTGATACCCTAGAGAGGACAGCTAGACTGTGCAATTTCAAATGCTCTTTTTAATGCACTACCAGTTTTTCTACTGCAAGCATCAGATCTCCAAAATAATAAGTAAAAAAAGAATTTTTAAATATCATGGGCCTATGACCTAAGAGGTCACGACTGATAAACCTGATGAATCATATGATAACATAGTGTTTCCTACGACTATCACAAGTTCAATTCGAGGCGGATCTTAAAACGGATTTATCTTATCTTCACGGAGCTAAAAGTGCACTGAAATCTTCCATAAAATAATGAACAAATTGTGGATAATTGATATTAATTAGTTAGTTATTTGCCATCGCTTTACTGTATTTGACAAACAAAACAAAGAAGTAAATACAACAAACAATATAATTCCGTTCGAACGTCGAAAAATTATTCCCCAAATACAGATTTTGGTGCAAAACAAGAATCTTTTTATCGAATAAAATAACAGGACCGGAATATAATTAGGTTTTTTAAAATTCATATTGTATAGTAAACCTCAGCCAACTTCAACAATGGACAATACTTGAAATAACCAAAAGATCTAATTCGTTCACAAATAGAAGGTGTCTATAAAATTCCTTGTTTATGTGGTACGATGTATACAGGAGAAATTGAGAAAATAATATCAACTGGAATTAAGGATCATGAAAGATGAAACCATCAATTTCACACATAAGCTAAAGTTCAAGTTTATGTCTCCAATTTCTATAAACTAAACTTTAGGGAATCAATCAAAACTTATAAACAGCCTAACAACATTAATAGAGACTCAGGTTATGGTCTACATCATACGTGGAAAACGATCATTTCATCAACACTGGGTCTCAGTTCGTCGAAGCCCGTATTACTTCTTCGAGCTCATTTAGTGTTCTAATCTCGAAGAGTAAAGATTCCTGAAAACGTCTTGTGCAATCTTAAGTAAAACGTCTGAAAGCTTCTCCTGTTCTAAAATAAATACTGTATGTGATATTTAGTTATTTACCCTGTACTTCCCTTCTTCTTATCAAGCCGTTTCCTTTCGAAGTTTGCCGATCCAAATAGCCTATATGGTTCTGGAAACAACCATTCAAAACACATCTATCGAGCTGAAGTTGAACCATCTTCTAATCTGCTTAACCTGGAATTTTGGCGTCTGCTAACGGACCTTTTACCCTGGATTTTACCTTCAATGATCAATCGTAGAACTTCATGCTTTTCACCTATCATGAAGTGACCAATGTAGCGTGTTTTCTCTCCTTGATTGAAATTATGACTTCTTTTTGTTTCTGCACACGCCTCAAAACTTCTTCGTTTGTTACTCTTTGGGTCCGAGATATTCGCAATAAATACACTTCGGCGGCATCTATTTTCTTTTCCATCGCTGGGTCAAAAGTCCAACCTTCGCATCTATAGAGTAGAATGGAAAAGATATAGCATCGGATCATACGGATTCTAAGTCTCAAACTTAGGTTTCATCTCTTAAAGAACTTCTCCATATTGATGAATGCCTTTCTTGCTTGCTTAATTCTCGAGTTAATTTCTTTTTTAGTGTTACACTGACGAATTACTGTGACTCCTAGATATGTGTATGCTTGAACCTGTTCTATGGTGGTTCCTCTAATAGTGAGATGAGCTGGAATAACTCTTTCTTTCAGAAAACCATTACTTTGGTTTTTTGTAGTCTTTATACGTACTCCGAAGCTTTCATTGCACTGAAAAATGCGGTCCATCATTTCTTGCAGGTCTTGAATGTTGTCAGCTAACGCCACAGTACCATCAGCATATTTAATGTTATTTATAACCTTGCCGTTAATGGTGATACCTTTCGTAATACCTTCCAAGGCCCGCACTTCCCTTGAAAATCTAAATTGAAAAATAATTACGGAATTTGAAATTTTCAGGGAAAATTACTTGCCGATTATATTACTAACCGATATTTTCAAAAAAGAAATGATATTTTATGTTGATTGTGGTGGCTCGTGGCTCCGTGGCGTAGTAATTGGTTGCGGTGCTGAAGGTCTCGCGTTCCAATCCCGGCAGGTCGGTATACTTATTTATTAATTTATTTAAGTATATTTGGCCTGACCACGTACATAGGTAGTAGTTGTTTGCAAAAGTCTAATAACGTCCATGGCAGCACTACCGCGTTGTTTAAAATGTGCTTTGAAATACAAAAATGTATGTTTTGGCACTTGGACAACGTTGACGGATACTATGTCATCTTCGCCGATATCTGTAGGATATAAAAAAGGGTAAAGGCGGGGAAGCGAACGATAAAAAAAGGTACATTAATCACAAAATACTGGAAACTACTTCCACGAGTGACACCCTTTACATTGCTTATCTGTGCGATTGAAAAGAATTACGTGTAAAATTAGCATTTTTTCTAACCAATAATAAGTAAAAAGTGCAATTACGAATTATCTAGAAAAATACTATTCGTAATTATATACTAAAAATGATATAACACACGAGTATATAAGAAACCCTTCTAACTCCCTCCACCAGCATATTACCTCTCCTATAATATATATAAAATGCAACGTCTCTCTGTCTGTCTGTCTGTCTGTCTGTCTGTCCGTTAGTGTGCTTATCACTAGAGAACCACTTATCCGATTTACGTACTTTTTTTTTTTTTAAACGTACATATGTTCTCTGGCCAGGTTATAGGCTATATTTTATTACGATAGGTAGCATAGGGAATGAGCAGTGACGATAATAGTGAATGAAGTCGGAAAAAAGTTTGCCGCGTGTTCCCTTGCAATACACAGCCTAAACCATTAAATATGGAACAATATTATGTAGCAGAGAATATCTATAATCTATAATCTATAATATATATAAAATGCAATGTCTCTCTGCCTGTCTGTCTGTCTATTAGTGCGTTTATCACGCGAAAACCACTTATCCGATTTACGTGTCTTTTTTTAAATTCATACATATGTTCTCTGACCAAGTTCTAGATATATATTTTATTACATCTATAATATATATAAAATGCAACGTCTCTCTGTCTGTCTGTCTGTCCGTCCGTTAGTGCGCTTATCACGGGAGAACCACTTATTCGATTTACGTGCTTTTTTTTTAAAACATACATATGTTCTCTGGGCAGGTTATACGCTATATTTTATTACGTTAGATAACATAAGGAATAAGCAGTGACGATAATAGTGAATCAAGTCGGAAAAAAGATTGCCGCTAGCGCGTTCTCTTGCAATACACTGCTTAAACCATTAAATATGGAACACTATCATGTAGCAAAGAATATCTGTAATATATATAAAATGCAACGTCTCTCTGTCTGTATGTCTATCCGTTAGTGCGCTTATCACTCGCGAACCACTTATCCGATTTACGTGTTTTTTTAAAATTCATACATATGTTCTTTGGCCAGGTTATATAATAATAATAAAATAATAATAATAATCTATATAATATACCATATATAAAACGCAACGTCTCTCTGTCTGTCCGTTAGTGTACTTATCATTCGAGAACCACTCATCTGATTTACGTGATTTTTTTTTTAATTCTTAATTTAATATATGTCAAAAAAAATCTATGATATATATGAAACGTAACGTCTCTCTGTCTGCCTGTCTATCGATTACTGCGCTTAGCACTCAAGAACTACTTATCGGATTTACGTGTTTTTTTTTTATAAAATACAAAGGGAACAAACAGAGACAAAATGCTAATATGTAGGAAAAAAGATAGAACTTTAGCAGTAAGCTTGGTAGAAAGACTGAATAGATGGGGGGAATACTTTACAGAAACACTAAATGGAGATGAAAATGAGTTGAATGAGAAATAGGAAGCAAAATTAACTGAAGGGCAGGAGGGAACAAATAAACCCTGCAAAGAAGAAATCAAATAAATACTCAGAACCCAAAAAAAATAAGGCCCCGGGTGGAAATTGTATAACAGCAGAACTGATCAAAGCTGGAGGAGTAGATCTGGAAAATGAAATATGCCGGTTCGTGCAAGAAATATGGGAAACAGAAAAGATGTCAGTGAGCTGGAGAGAGTCGCTCATTTGTCCAATATAAAAAAAAGGGAGAAAAGAACTATATGTGCTAATTATAGACCAATAGACTTACTGGATGTCGTGTACAAGATAGTAGTGTTGACTATCAAAAACAGACTAGCAGAGAAAGCCGAGTCTATTCTGGGAGAGTACCAGTGTGGATTCAGGAAAAATAGATCGGTTACAGACCAGATATTTTCGATTAAGCAAATCCAAGATAATAGCTTAAAACAAAATTTGGCACTACACTTGGTCTTTGTGGATTTCAGAGAAGCATATGACTCTGTAAATAGAGAAGGACTCTACAAGATAATGGAAGAACTAAAAATTTTAAGTAAATTGATTCGCATGGTGAGAATGGCCCTGAATGACACAGAAAATAGAGTGTTGGTTGAGGGCAAAGTATCAGACAAGTTTAAGGTGAAGAGAGGATTGAGACAGGAGGATCCAGTGTCGACATGTCTATTTAATTTGGTACTAGAGAAGATAATCCGAGAGTCAGAAATAAAAACAAATGGAACGATTTACCAACAAACCTGTCAATGCTTGGCCTATGCGGATGATGTAACAGTGATTGCAAGAGCAAAAAAGAACCTCAAAAAGCCATAAGTAGGATAGAAGAAAGGGGAAGGATGAGAGGACTAAAGATAAATGAGGAAAATACAAAATACATGGAAATTACAAAGAAGAAGGATAATAAAAACAACAAAAGTTTAGATATAATAAACGACTTAGGGAAAAGATATACGTTTGAAAAAGTAGACAAATTTAATTGTCTGGGAGTAACAATAACAGAGAGTGGACAAGAAAGGACCGAGATACAAGAAAGAATAGCGAAAGTACAGAGATGTTTGGGGGCAATGAATTCAATATTGAAATCAAAGAATGTATCAAGAAAAGCAAAAGAAAGAATAAATACGACAGTTGTCAGACCACGGTGACATATGGATGCGAAACGTGGAAACTGAATGCAAGAGAAAAGGAGACGTTGGAGGTGTGGGAAAGAAAAGCTTTGAGAAGAATCTACCGAGGAAGGAAGAAGAGGGTCTGTGGAGAAGAAGAACAAATTAGGAATTAAAATGCCTATATACGAAACCCCTTATAAGCCAAATCATAAGAAGCCAGCGATTAAGATGGTTGGGACACGTGGCAAGGATGAAGGAAGAAAGACAGGCAAGCAAGAGCCGGAATTGATGGGAATCCCGCAGTGGGAAAAGCTAACAGGAGATAAAAAGAAGTGGAGACAAGTATGCAACCAAGCCATGGGCCTTTAAGGTCCCTTGAACTATATGATATTATAAACATAACGAATAAGCAGTGACGATAAAGGCGAATCAAGTCCACGCGAGCGGAGCCGCGGGCACAGCTAGTTAAATATGTAACTAAAAATAACTGAAAAGATTGGGAAACGTGGGAAAGTGATATATACGATGCAACCGTAATAACCTTGCATATGCATGCATATTTTTACAAGTTTGGCCATAAGTAATTGAAAATAATCAACAAGTACACAATTTTCAAATTTCTTAACTCAAAGAACCCTGAAAAGGGCATATAACAGAATTTATACGAACGAATCCCTTTATCCCCTTCCTTTGCCCGTTTAATATATTATATCTATATTCTGACAATAAATGTTAATAATAATACCTAAAATTTGTTCTTATACTAATCCAAACCCATGAAAAACTGTCATAAAGGCGCTGAAAATATACAAATTTTTTTGCCTACCGTGCCTTTCATCCCCCCAAACACTATAGGTTCCATTTCTATTTCAAATATTATTTCTATACCAAATTTGATATAATATGACATACAAAAAAAATTACGTTCAATATTGGTTTAAAAGCGTTACCAAAAACTAGGAAAAATTATCATGCACTAACAAAACTTCATAATATTTAAAGACTCCCACTTCCCTCCTCTGGAGCGATATCACTCAAGAACTGCATGTTCCTCTTTTTACTTTATTATTTGTGGACCAAATTTAAAAGCCATATCTCATTTCGTTCGAGAGTTATTGTGCCAGTACCGACAGACAGACAAACGAATATGAGAAACCAACTTTTTCGAAATCTAGAGACCTTAAAGACGACCAAAGCGTAGTGGGTAAGGTGTCGTCTGCCTTCTACGCCGATGATCCGAGTTTAAATCCCGGCTTAGAAAATAATAAATTTAAAAAAAAAACTTTCCAATGTGACGGTCGCCTCTTTCGGCAAGGCAATAACACGTAGGTTGAAAAGTTTTTGGTCTAGCTACTTAAAACACATTTTTAACAAAATTCGACTTTATGATATCCATTAATATAGTCTCCTTCAAGAGCGATACAATCAGCCCAACGCTTTTCTAACATTTTTCTTGTAGAGGGATGTGTCTTTGCCTTCAAAATAAGCCTCAGTTTCGGCAATAACTTCTTCATTGGAGCCAAATGTTTCCTGAGAGCATTTTTTTGAGGTTTGCGAATAGATAATAGTCGCTGAGGGCCAAATCTGGAGAATACGGTGGATGAGGAAGCATTCGAACAATTCATGCAATTTTGCCATCGTAACGATTGACTCGTGATACGGTGCGGTGTTTTGATGAAGGAGCACCTTTTTTTATTCATTTGGGGCCGTTTCTTTGCCATTTCTGCCTTCAAACGCACCAGTAATTTTATATAACATTCGCTATTGATAGTTTTTTCTTTCTTGGCATAGTCCATGAAAATTATTCCATGCGCATCCCAAAATACAGAGGCCAAAACCTTCCCAGCCGATTGTTGTGTCTTGGGTCGCTTCAGGCGGCTTTCACCGGCTGTTGTCCACTCTGCTGACTGTCGATTTGATTCCGGTGTGTAGTGGTGGATCAACGTTTCATCCATTGTCACATATCGCATGAAAAAAAATCCTTTTAAATGCCCTTAAACAGGTCCAAACAGCGCTCAGGATCATCAACAAGTTGTTGTTTTTGGTTCATTGTGAGCAAACGCGGTACCCATTTCGAACAGAGCTTTCTCATGTCCAAATGTTCATGCAAAATATGATCAACACGTTCTTTTGATATCTTTAGGGTGTCAGCTATCTCACACAATTTCACTCTACGGTCATCCATTACAATTTTGTGGATTTTTTGATGTTTTCCTGTGTAACCACCACATTTGGGCCTCCAGAGCATTCAGGTTATCTGTACGACCGCGTTTAAATTCAGCATACCAGTAAATGATGCGTGATTTTCCAAGATCAGAGTTCCCGTAACACTTATTAAGCCATTGCTTTGCTTGAATGGTATTTTTTACCATCAAAAAACAGTGATTAATCAACACAAGAAATTCGATTTTTTCAATTGTTTTGAAAATATCAAAAGTAGTGTCACTAAAACCACTGTAACATGTAAACTAATCGTCGAAATGTCATGAAATTTTGACGCGTATCGTTTGAAGGTTGGTACTTCCTAAAAATCATATGAATTTTTTGAAAGGGGCGACATCTATGTGTCACACCCAAAACTTTTCAGCCTATTATGCCTAGTAAAGCCCTCTCACTTTACCGGTTCGGAACCGGCATTAAACTGTAGGTCCCTAAAATGAAAGGCACACCACCCACAGACAAAGACGAGAGGGTCACATACGTCCGGATATGGCACTTCAAGAAAAAGAGACCTTAAAACGTGTAAAAAGTAGAAACCTTAAAGGGTAATTTTTTGACTTATATGTACAATAAAAATAAAAAAATACATAACCTCACTAGTACACTGGAGATTCGAACATCAATGGAATAATGCTAACATATTTGAATTTTTGCTCCCGGATATGTCCTAAGCTGTCTTGATTCTGTCAGCTGACTGGAGACCCTAAGTTCACCAGAAAACTTTGATGTTTCAGAACCCCGACGAGGTGGTGGTGACTTAAATATCTGCTATAAATCGTGGGAAGTACTGGACTAGTGCAGTTCGCTTCATTACTCTCAATGTGGTGCATACGAAAAATACAACATGCTGTAATGCCAGACATCTGTTTGAGGTTCAACTCGTCACTTCCCGTACGTCCCGCTTTAAGAACTCTTTCATATACAAAAAAAAACATTCTCTTTGGAATGAACTATCTAGTAGTAAATCGCTGTTTCCGCAAAAGAACCGCTCCTCATTAAAAAAAAGGCTTCGTTTCCCTTCATTTATTCCAATTGCACGGAATGTTGCCGTCGAGAAAAAATTTTGATAAACACGACAGTGCCATTATTATTTATAACCTGTTGTTAAAAATGACAGTGACACAAGACAACCGTACTGTACAAGAAAATCAGTATCAAAGTTTCAAGTTCAACAACGACTGTTGAACTTGAAACGGCTCAAAAGGCTGAAAATTAACTGTAAAAATGTACTCCAGTATTTTTTTGTTACAAAAATGGTTCAAATGAAAATTCGTTTTTGCAGCAAAAAAATACCAGCGCAAAATATATTAACACCCAGAATGCATTTACGTATAATTTCAGATCAACGAAACTTAAATTTGTTTAATTTATTTTTCCTTAAATTTGGAAAGTCCACCTCTGTTAAAGTATCTCTAAACGGATTCATCTTATCTCCGCAGAGGGCAAGGGTGGTGTAAAGCGTACAAAATACGTGAACCATCGGTAGACACTATAAAAAAGATCTACCCCCTGTCGTAGCCACACAGTCAACTTGAAGCTCCAACTCGAGTCAAACGGTTCAGTAGTTATTCGTCAAAAACAATCGTCATCATGTACAAGTTTGTTTCCGTTTCTGTGATCGTTCTTTTGGTTCTACAGGTAAGTCAATAGTTTGACCACTTTTAAGAAAAAATAGACGTAGTGGTATTTTAGAAATTTCGATTTTCACCTTTCGAAAAAAGCTAAATTGTAAATTCATTCTTCTTATTTTTTCATTCAAAAGTTAATAGTCGACAGTTATATTTTTTTCAAAATAAGTTGTTTCAAACACTACATTTTTATTTGTTTTTTTTTTCATTTTCATACTTTTAAAACCATTGAAATATAATTTAACGATATCTTTTACTTCTTATATATATATATATATATATATATATATATATATATATATATATATATATATATATATATATATATATAAATAATCTTATATATTTTCTTGGTTTTTTATGGTTATCTGTATGGTATAAAAACAAATACATTTTAAGGACGCCCATTGTATTGAGCTTATTCAAGTTTTATTTAAATGTTGAGATTATTTAAAAAATTAAAAGTTTAAATCTAAAAATAACTTAGGCACCTCAAGGCTATGTTGTTTCTTAAAGGGATTCGACCACACTAAAAGGGGAAAAAGAGAAAATCTTTATGTTACTGATATAATTGTTAAAGGACGAGGCAAATAAAATCACTAATTCGACTTTCCAAACACTAAAGTTGTCATCGAAGAAATTTCTAGTAAAACAAATGATGTGTATAAAAAAAACAAAATATTATCAATGACAAGCAAGACATTACGAATGTTCGTCAGATTTAATATAATTTAATATAAAAAAAAATACCCGGTCAAGTGCAAGTTGGACTTGCTGCGCAATTAGTGTTCCATAATTTCATTGCTTTTAAAATAAAAATTTTTGTTACGGAAGTATAAAATGATCAGTGACTTCAAAACACATCTCAAATGAGTTTTCAAGAAAGTTTTTTCCGATCTTTACTGATAGCCTTGAAATTTTTGTTTTTTTTTAGATATTAGATAAATTATTAAAGGTAATGCGTTCGTAATAATTTTCATTCATTCTACACCCTGTAGAGAATATTCCAGAATTTTTTCAAAATTTTTTGATAGGTACTTTCCGAGATAAGGAGGGGAACAGCGATTTTTTTTAAAAATAATACAAAGAGAATTGTGCGCAAGTATTACATTATATGTATTTTTGAACTTGTCTTTTTACAAGCTTTCATTTGACACCCCATTCGATGACTTGGTAAAAAAAATCTTTTTACACTTACGATTTCACCCCCCAAAACTAACCCTTTGAGTTAAAATTTAACTTTCAAAACTACACGACTCTGATGAGGTCTCGATTTCCTATATTAGTACCAAATTTCAACTTTCTGCGCCAAATAGTTCCGGAGAAAATCGGGTATGAGGGACAGACCGACAGACGGACGGACACCGAAGTGATCTTATAAGTGTTCCATACGGAACACTAAAAATATTGCGCAGTTTTTAACACAACTCTGTATAAACCCGCATTCTTTAGCAATTATTCCAGTAAAACCAAACAGCCGTAAAACATAAACACTTCTCTTTTTTCCCTTTTAGGAAACAAGGCTTCGAGGTGCGTTACTTATTTTTATATTCAAAATTCATTGTTTCTCATTAAGTGTTGTGTATTTCATAAAATGCATTATTTTATTAATTATAATTTCAACATCTTTTAATTTTTTTAGGTAATCTAAATATAAAAATAAAAAGTCGATAAAGCTTAATACAATGGGAGAGACGTCATTAAAATCTACAAACCACAAAAAAACCTATACCAAACAAACAACCAAGAATATATATAGGTATATATATATATATATATATATATATATATATATATATATATATATATATATATATATATATAATATATCTCCTCCTTCTATATATCTTCTCTGCTAAGATTGGCGACGACTATGGCAAATTCGTCTCTCTGTGCTATATGTATTAGGATGTTCCCGTCGCTGTTTGTCCAGTCTCTTGTGTTTCTTAGCCATGATTTCTTCTTTCTACCCAAGTCTCGTCTTCCGTCTATTTTTGCTTCCATTATGAGTTGAAGTTGTTCGTATTCTGTGTGACGCATTATGGGTACCCTCTCTTCTCTGATCTTAATTGTCTGAACTAGCCATTGAGGACCATTCATCTTGCTTAGCACTTCTGCAATAGTCGTTCTGCTAATTTAGCTGATTCTTAGCATTCGTCTGTATTGCCACATTTCGAACGCCTGGAGCTCATTTATGTCCTCCTGTTTAAAGGTCCACGCTTCGCACCCGTAGAGTAGTAGTGGCCAGATGTAGCACTTTAATGTTCGTAATCTCGCATGGATGGATAACTTCGGATGACACAACGACTTTCGCATGTTGATGAAGCCGGCTCTGACTATCCCAATGCGCCTCCTAATCTCGTTTGAGTGGGTGTTGACTTCTCTACCTAGGGTTATGTAACTATGGTTGTTCTGCGTATTTTCGCCTCGGCCAAAAACAAGAGTTTTAGTTTTCATGGGTTTATTTCTAATCCCAATCGGGCACTTGATTCTGACAGAACATTTACCAGCGTTTGTAAATCTTCTTCACACTCTCTCAGAACCACGGTATCATCTGTATATATTAGATTGTTAACTACAGTTCTATCGATTTTGGCATTTTTCTAACGCTAACTTAATTATATATTCCGCATACACGTTAAAAATGAGTGGAGATAACATGCATTCTTGGCGGAACCCTCTTTTTATGTTGGTATAATTTATATAGTCATTTTCGGTACAAACACATCCTCTATGGTTCCAATATATGTTGCGGATAATTAATATATCTCGTCCATACAGCCCCACTACTTGCAAAATATGAATTAGTTTGTCATGTTTAATGCGGTCGAATGCCTTTTTGTAGTCAACAAAACACGTGTACAGTATATAAATAAAATCTGATCAATGGATCTTTGCAGTCATGTGATCAACGCGACGTCAAGAATATTCATACGATTCAATCGGCTGTCAATTCAGTGTCGGCGGTCTGATTTTTAAATGACAATTTCAAAAGTCAAAATAGAATTTAAAATTTTTCATCTGGTTTGGTAAATAACGAAAACTAAGGATATATTAAATGTGTATGATGTGTAAAACGCCCTAGTGCTTACTTGTGAAGGATATCGTCAAAGAATGATCGATTATTTTTCTTGCCTATAAACTCGGCGGCACTGGGTTCTAAAACATGAAGCTATACCCAAATTCCAGGTTGTTCGCTGTCTTTCTTGCATATGTTCAAATACCGAGACAAATAATAGAGCGAATGTCGTAAATAACTTCAGATGACAGAAGACCTACGTGTTTAAGTTTTTAAATTTACTTAACACGTCGACAAGAAGAATAATATAGACTTACACTATATTCAGACATTTTTGACGGACATGCAAAAAATCATTGATCGGACTATATATATATATATATATATATATATATATATATATATATATATATATATATATAATTTATTTTGACTAATTAGCAAATAGAAATGAGATAATAAAAGTAATTCACAATACAAAGATAAACTTTGCCCCGCTGCTTTTTATTGCTCATTGCTGTCTTTTTAAAAGCAACAAATTGTTTTCGAATTATTTATTTTTAACTAGTAAGCTAAATAGTTTTGCTGTACACAAACAGCAAAAATAAATCATCAGTATCTTAAGTAAATTTCCTCGAGCATTTTTATAAGTACATCGTTTTATGATAGCGAATAATTTATTTTTTCACGGCGTATAAGCACTATCGTTTTTGGCATTATTGCATAAATTGCAATTAGCTTATATATAAAACATGTTCCACGAAACTAATTTGGTGCGTAAGGTTACTTTGCATTCATAAAATGCTTAGCAAATCAAAAAATGGACTTCCTGTTTTGTTATGACAATCCACAACAGGTATAAAATTTCTGCAGATAAATTAATTTTCTATGGTACAATATTAAATATAAATGTTCGAATTACTACAGATTAAGATTCGATTATTTGAATGCTTGTTAAAATAGCTGACCATATATATCCTCTGCTATATTATTTTTGAAAGTAATAAAAAGCAACAATGTAGATATTAGAAAGATTTTGTAACGTTTACAGTCTATCAAGTAAGAACGCGATCGCTCGTATTATTGAAAAAATGTATTTCGAAAACATTTTTTGCCATCAATGTATTCTTTGGTGTCCTAACAACGATACAATTACCTCAGTAAGTTGTCCAATCGCCTAGCCTGACTTGCTGACGACGAGATTTTCTGCATAATCTGAACATTTTTCGAATCTCACGAGACAACTGATTCAAAGCCCTCAGAGTCTTTTTTCTGAGCTTTCTCTTTACAAGAAGCAAAGATTCAATAGGGCTGGTGTCTGGCGACTGTGAAAGCCACTCTAGTGTCTTATCGTGGGCACAAGCGAGCCGCTTCGCGACTTGATTTTCGCCCAGCAAGGGTTTCTTCAACGTGCTTCGGAATTTGACATCATGAGCACGAAGATGCTGAATGGTCTCATGGACACATTCAAACCTGATTTTCCTAATTTTGCCGCTCCTTGACCCAGCATCAAGTTCGGATCCTGTAAAGACACGATTCGTTTTTCGACTTTCGGAGTGACTTTGCCTACCGAGCCACCTTCTGGCAAATCGTCGACATTTTTCGTCTCGTTAAAATGATTTACCCACTTCTTTACAAACGATACCGACTTTTTAATATATTTAGCGGCCGCAGCATGTGTTATTTTATTCCCTTTTGGATGGGAACAAAGAAAGACTGCCTCGAACCGACGTGCAAACAAGCGACTCATTTTGGATTTTACAGGATTTCGACGAAAGTTCGGAATCGACTGATAGTTTTAGTAAAATGCGCCTTAGACAAAGGTTCCCCCTACCGATTTTTTGTTGAATCGCTAGAGTCGCATCTATCCAAAAATGAATTGTCGCGGACACGTTCTTACTTGAAAGACTGTATGTTGGCACGCCTTTGTCGTTATCTTCATTTTAAGCATGCGCAAAATTAAAGAGAAGAAAAATAAAGCATCTTATCGTTATTTGAAACATGCGCAGACGTAAAATGATAAAATTTGTTCTCTATTTACTACAATGAATGCTGTCATTTAAAAGCTAAAAATGGCATCTATGTAGTTGGAACCGACCATTGAAAGCTTGCGCAGTATTAGAACAAAATAAGATTTCCTTTATTAACATTTTTCGTTATTAACGAACTTATAAGAAAGCTTATTTGAGAGGTTCGTTAGTCTTATCGCTATTATGATCGGGCCTGTTTCTTTTTCTACTTACGTATACAAAATACTAAGCAAATCCACTAAAATTTTTATTATAATATTAAACAAATAACACTGACAATAATCAATTAACGTTAGGGTTATGTTGAGATTTTGGAATCATTGGCACGACATTTTATTTTTGTGCTCGACACGCGTCTAACCATTTTAGTATCATCAGAAGCGATGGTCAGCTCACTAATCGCCCTTGATGATGCTAACATGGTTAGCATCACCCGTATCGAGTGCAAAATAAAGTGTAGTGGTGAGACCTGTTGTGTAGTGTTAAGATAATATTATTTTTATCAACGTAAATGATTTTGGAAGTGAACTAAAGTTATTCTGTGGGCGTGGTAGAATAAAGCATCATTAACCTACCATTCTTTTGTTTTTAATGTTCCGTACGGAACACTTATAAGATCACTTCGTTCTCTGTCGGTCTGTCACACCCGATTTTCTCCGACACTATTTGTCATAGAAAGTTGAAATTTGGTAATATAGGAATTGATGGGGTTAGTTATGGGGGGTGAAATCGGAAGTGAAAAAAAAAAAATTTTTTACTAGGTAATCGAGTATGATGTCAAATGAAAGCTTGTGAAAACACGAGTAATATATATATATATATATATATATATATATATATATATATATATATATATATATATATATATATATATATATATATATATATATAATGTAATACTTGCGCGCACTTTTCTTTGTATTATTTTTAAAAAATCGCGAAAAATTGCTGTCCACTCGCCTTATCTCGAAAAGTAGTTACCAAAAAATTTTGAAAAAATTTTGGAATATTCTCCACGGGGTGTAGATTGAACGAAAATTATCACGAGTGCATTACCTGTAATAATTTATCTGGTATATAAAAAAAAAAAGAAATTTCAAGGTCATCAATTTTCAATAAAGATTGGAAATAAACTTTGTTGAAAACTCATTTGGGGTGTGTTTTGTGAAATCACTGATCATTTTATACTTCCGTTACAACATTTTTTATTTTAAAAGCAATCAGCGTACGAAACACTAATTGCGCAAGTTCAACTTGCACTTGACCGGTTTTTCTTTAATGCGATGCTGCCACATACTATGAAAGTTTAAATTTAAAATATTTTACATATTTTTGATGATATGTAAAAGTAAATTTTTTAATTGTATCAATTGAATAATTTTTGTGATCCCAAATGGCAGATGTGTAGGTTTTTTTTGAAATTTCTTAATTCACTGTAATCTGATAAATGAATGAAAAACATATAATTTTATTTCTTTTCAGAAAGGATTATATCGCTTATTAAATTATGATCCAACCCATTCGAGCCTTCTTAACACATTTTCTATTCACTTTTTAAAACAAAAAAAAGAAGAAAATAAATCAAAAAAATAACACAAAAACGAAATTAGAAAAAGAAACGAAGTTATGTTCACTTCTCTACTTTGTTAATATAAAGGCACACAATAAGCAAGTGCTTATTTTAACAGTTGTAAAGTCTTTTTTATGTGCAAATTCTTCCCGTTTATATTGCGCATTTTTTTAATGACGATAACGATAAAGGCATGTTGAAAATAATTGTTGCAAGATCTCTCTATTTTTCAGATATCTGTAACTTTATTAAAGGCATTAATTTAAATCAGTAAGCTGCGTATCCTTAGCTTTGAAAACATAGCTGCCCTCTGACGGTGGTTGTTTAATCTACAGGCCGATAGAAAAATTGTTTAGCGAGGACACATAGTTGCTGACAATTACCGGTATGCAGTTCAGTTATTAGGATCCTATCTCCATATATAAAAACCAATATCAACTACTAATATTGAACAAACTCCATATTTGAGCAGTTCGAGTATTTACTGTTCTCTCATACGCCGGCCGTATCGGGACCTGTCTCGTCGTATCAAGACTCAACAGCACAGCTAGAATCGACAGGAAAAAGAACAAAATTTCAAGTACTTATCACAGTACTTCCACAAAGAGTCGGTTAAATACAACAATCTGGCTATTGTAGGCCTAGTTCGGAAAGGAATCTCCCCTCTCGGGTGTTGTTTAAGACGCTGATTTAGATAATTACAGATTGCTTATCTCCATTCAGTAAAAATTATCCAAACCATACATTAATCAAACTAAATTTACCCATAACAGTTATTTTTTACTTATTAGAACTGATTATTTATTTTTATTTCAAATTAATTAAAACGATAAATGCAAAGTAATTATAATTTTGATATAATTTAACAAGGTTGGAGGTTAAAAGTTTAGGTCCAACTTTATTTTTATTGAAATTTAAACTAACAATAGTTAGTTAATCTGAATAAACAATTTCGTCGAATTAGCAGAGATAGAAACTATTTTAAAAAATACGTGGAATAGATAAGGGCAATTTTTTTATTGGTTTTCAGATAAAAACTATTTTTGTTTTAGAATATTTATATATTTAAAATAATCGCTGAACACTGATGTTTTGAAAGTTAATGGCACATTAAGGTGGTGGGGGGCAATGGAGGGATCACATAATGCACAAAAAAACTGCTTAAATGATGTTGAATTTTTAAATTTTAATCAGATCAATAAAATAAATACTTACGATGTCCTAAGTATGTCAAGTTCTCTTAATGACACGATATCCAGACCTGGTAAGGACCGTGTAGCAGAATTTTATTAATATACTGAAACTCCAAGCATTCATTATCTTACAACACCTTCTCACATATTTTGATTTGAAGTTAATGTACATATTCTTCTTATACTTCCATCTCCATTACCAAATTTGGCCCGTAATAATGACGAATTCTTCACTCTCCTGAGCAATTCTTAATAAAGTATAAGTGTCCAGGCCTGTCCAGTCTCGTATATTTTTCAGCCAGCAACATTTTTGTCGTCCTGGACCTCTTTTCCCTCCGTTTCTGCCCTCTATCAACAACCGGAGACGCGAGTATCTGGGACCCCTATAGATATGTCCCAAGTGGCTAGTTTTATATCTTTTAACAAATGGCAGCAATTCTTTCTTTCCACCCATTCGCCACAATGTATCCTCGTTCCTGACATGTTCCATCTCGGAAGTTCTTAAATTATATATATATATATATATATATATATATATATATATATATATATATATATATATATATATATATATATGTATATATATATATATATATATATATATATATATATATGTATATATATATATATATATATATATATATATATATATATATATATATATATATATATATGTATATATATATATATATATATATATATATATATATATATTTATATTTAAGGTCAGCGCCTCCTGGCCCCGGGTGTGAAACCGCAAAAAACCTTTGATTTAAGAGGACAAGGCGTAGGTAAAATAAGATTTAGTATCTTTGAGATACTGTTAAAGGAATAACAGTAACTGTAAAAATAGAGTACTAATACTACTGTTGGATGTTTAGCGGTAGCTCTAAAAAAAATAAAGATCAGTATACACGAGAACACTGCTAATCCTGAAATAGAGACCTCTTTTGTACTTTACTTCCCCTCTTCGCTTTTTTGGCGAATTAATTGACAGGATTCACTTCCAATCTCGTCAGGGGGCAGTGTATCATAAAGTAAACATGTTTCTTCTGAGGTTTATTGACTGCAGGCATCATTGTGTGCTTGCAATTTGCCTCTTCAACTGACAAGCATGTCCCAATTTGGTGTTTCATGGATGGCACGCTCAGGTGGTCCATACCCTCGGATGAACTTTTAGTGGTTTTCGTCCGCTAAAGCCAACATTTTTTCTTTCCTTATATAATTCATGGACTTTTTTTTAATTTTTAAACTTAAAATTGAACAATAAACCAAGACCAAAACAGCAAATAAACAATTATTTTTTCTAGTTATTATTTTTTATAATGTTCAATATTAATCGTAAAACCACTACATGAACGAAACGGTTTTTTTTTAGGTAGGTGGAAAAATATCCGAATTTGAAACCGTTTAGAATTTTATTTGAAATTATAATTTTGTTATTAATTGATTCCTCAGCATATTATTCAGCAACAGTCCAAAATTTTCAAAGAACAATGTTGTTTATTGAAAATAAACAAAACGACCAGTGACGGTTAAAAAAACTTCCATCAGCCCTACGTTGTAAAATGAAACATACCATACCTAATAAACCTAGTTTTTATAATGATAATATTTTTCCAGTTCCTGAAACTTTCTAAAATTATACTAGGAAATATTCCTATAGAAATTGTCCCTCTTATATAAATATTATTTAATGTATTAACTAAACACTTCCTAATAAAATGAAAAAAGAGAAAAGCTATAACACAAATATACCCGCATTGATTTCATAAAGCACAAAGCTGTACTGAACTTTACACTAATTATCAATAAATAATAAATATTTTATTATTATATATATATATATATATATATATATATATATATATATATATATATATATATATATATATATATATATGTTAGCTTTTATTAAAAAAAAAAAATTAAACCCTTTTGGGCAATTTCGACAACAATAACTTTTATGTTTATTAACAATTGCATTCAGGCATCTAACAAAGCTTGCCGACTACTTCGGCTCTCTAAACTATAATTCATAGTGCGTATCTCTATTACCTAAATCTCATTACGGTTACATAAACACTTTTTATAAGATATGGGCTGATGTGTGACAGATATGGCCTATCTGGCACACAAAACAAACTCAAGCGTTTGGTGATTTGAGACATGTCAATTACAGTAACTTAAGTATAATTTAACCTACGTAATGTAAACAAGACAGTCTGCCTGAAAACAATTATCAATAATTAATATTCTTCTTCTCATATTGCATCGTTCGGCCTATCCTAATTTTCTTTCAACCAGGCCCGGAACGGGGGTATATATGTGTATATATATATATATATATATATATATATATATATATATATATATATATATATGTATATATATATATATATATATATATATACGAGGCTGGTTTGAAAAGTCCGTGCAAAGTCCGAGAGATGGCACCACCGGCGCGTATCGAGGTCATGTTTAGTTAGTAACATCTCTTGAATGAACGCACACCAAGTTTCAGCCATATTGGTCTATTTCTTTGTGTTTGGCATTCGTGTGAATCAAGGAAGTCGAGTCGAGTGATTTTCAAGAAATGGACGAAAAAGAATTTCGTGTGGTGATTAAACATTACTTTATGAAAGGCAAAACGCCTCAGGAGACTAAAGAGAAGCTTGATAAACATTATGGTGACTCTGCACCTTCGATTAGAACAGTTTATAAGTGGTTTCAAAATTTTCGGACTGGCCATATGGGCACAAGTGACGCTGAACGTTCTGGACGGCCTGTGGAGGTTACGACTCCAGAAATCATTGATCAAATCCATGATATGGTGATGGATGACAGAAGAGTTAAGGTGCGTGAGATTACTAGTGCTGTGGGCATCTCGACTGAACGGGTACATAATATTTTGCATAAACATTTGGACATGAGAAAGCTATCCGCAAGATGGGTGCCGCGATTGCTCACGCTTGACCAAAAACGGAATCGTGTGAAGTGTTGCAAGGATGGTTTGCAGCTGTTCCAGAAGAATCCGGAGGACTTTAACCGTCGTTTCGTCACTGTGAATGAAACATGGATACATTACTATACTCCTGAGACCAAACAACAATCTAAACAATGGGTTACCAAAGGGGAATCTGCACCAAAAAAGGCGAAGACCGTTCCTTCGGCCGGAAAGGTTATGGCGACTGTCTTTTGGGATTCGCAAGGGATAATCCTCATCGACTATCTGGAAAAGGGTAAAACTATTACAGGTGAATATTATTCATCGTTATTGGACCGTTTGAAAACCGAGCTGCAAGAAAAACGCTCGCGATTGGCCCACAAGAAAGTCCTTTTCCATCACGACAACGCACCAGCACACACCTCAGCAGTTGTGGTCGCAAAATTAATGGAAATAGGATTCCAACTCGTTTCACATCCCCCCTATTCTCCCGACTTGGCTCCCTCGGACTACTATTTGTTCCCCAATTTGAAGAAATGGCTGGCGAGACAAAGATTTTATTCAAACGAGGAGGTGATTGCAGACACTAATGGATATTTTGCAGACTTGGACAAATCCTATTATTCGGAAGGGATCAACAAACTAGAACATCGTTGGACGAAGTGTATAAGCCTAAAAGGAGACTATGTCGAAAAATAAAAAAGGTTTACCCCAAACACATAAGTAGTTTTTATTTTTGCACGGACTTTTCAAACCAGCCTCGTATATATATATATATATATATATATATATATATATATATATATATATACACACCCCTACGATGGTCATTCAATAAGTAAAGAGACAGCTTAAACCCATTCAACGAAACCGCTCCATACTTCTAGGAGTACAAGTTGGCAACCTTGTGGTGAGTTTTAATCAGCTGATCGATCATATAATGTAAACATAACCTCAAAATGTCCAGTTTACCATGGCAAGTCCATTGGAATACTGTAGAAGGTGTTAAGCCAAGTATAGTAACATTCTAGAATGTTATTACAGTATGGGCAAAGTTGCATGAACCGTGCAGACGTTTATAATAGGTCGGTTTATAGGTCGGTTCAGAAGTGGCCGAACAAGAGTGTGTCACGAGCAGCGAAGTGGACTTCCGGTCTTTTGGGACTCCCAAGAAGCAATCTTTTGCGATTACCTTAAGGATCAGCGTACCATTAATAGTACATACTATTCTGAGTTGCTGAAAGATAAAGTTAAGCTGGCTGTCAAGAGAAAACGCTATGGACTCTTGCGAAAAGCATACGGCCCAGCTTACCCAAGAAAAGCTTCAAGAACTGGGTTGAGCCATCTTACCTCATCCCGCATACAGCCCAGACCTGGCTCCGTGTGATTTTTACCTCTTCGGACCTCTCAAAGATGCCTTACGTGGAAAGGGGTTCACCGACAATAAAGAAACGAAGGAAAAAGCGCAAGAGTGGCTTCGACGTCGGCCGAAAGAATTCTTTGCCACAGGAATCGAGAAGCTAGCAGAAAGGTGGGACAAGTGAAGTAACGTTGGAAGAGATTATGTCGAAAAGTAGACCAAATTTTGTAGCAATCCAATAAACCGTTCTTGAGTTAGAGCTATTTGTCTCTTTACTTATGGATGATATATATATATATATATATATATATATATATATATATATATATATATATATATATATCGGAGAAGAGTAACTCCTAAATTCCAAGCATATTTGACAATTTAAATTCAATTAAAATCAAATATACCCGCTTTATGCCTAAGATGCTACGCTTTACTAAAACCTTATCTTGTTTTGTTTAGGGAGTTTTGGCCAAACCCAAGGCGAAACCAGCCCAAGCAGCTGCTCCTGAAAAAAGCCAGATCGACGACTTGGCAGAAAAAGCTCGTGAGGCCGTACAAACTGTCAGTAAAACCCTGGAAGGAAGCCTCCCTGACTCGAAACAAGTTTCTGAAACTCTAGTGAAAAGTACACAATCGTTATCAACCCAAATTAAGGGTGTAATTGATAACTTGAATAAACAAGTAAGTTTTTTTTAAATTTTTTTCTAGAGGTATTCTATAGCATAGTAAAAAATCTGAAAATCCCAGCGTTAATAAATGCTGAAAAAGATATAAAATAAAATTTAAAAATCCTGAATCTATTTATATTTTGTCGTTATATTTACAAATAAATCATTAGTGGCGACCCGTGGCTCAGTGGCGAAGATCCCGGGTTCAATCCCGGCAGGTCGGTATACTTTTATTTAAGTTTATATAGTCTGGCCACATATGTAGGGAGTAATTGTTTGCAGAAATGCAATAACGTACATGTATGTTTCGGCACTTAAACAACGTTGACGGGTATTACGACATCCCCGCCGATATCCCTAGGATACGAAAAAGGGTAAAATCTCTACTCAGACCAGGAGGTGACCGATAAAAAAGAATATTAAAAGTTAAACAAATTTTTTAACGGAAATTTAGTAATTAATTGTTTGGAATGTAAAATTATTTATGTACATATTCTGTAGCCAGATTATAACGAAAATTTGAGTAAAGTGCCTATTTATACCTATTGAAAAACTATGAAACGTAAGAGTCAATTTTTTCGTTAGTTATAGAAGAGCACTATGTATCATTATTTTTCTCAAATTGGTACAGAATTTCAATATTAAAAATCCTAAAAATATTTTTATTTTAGGCTCAAGAACACAAAGGTGATGTTGAAAACGTCTTAAATCAAATTAAAGAAAACCTCCAAAATTCAGTCACAAAATTAGAAGGAGCTATTGGAGAAGATGCTGTTAACAGGGCAAAAGACATCAAGAAAAAAACTGAAGAAGTATTGAACAATGCCATCGCCGAATCTCAACGTTTGGCTAAGGCTGCTGAGCCTGAACTCGGAAGTAAGTTAGTTTCTAAAAAGGCCCAAAATGCCTCATGACATTTCACTCTCCATTCTAAAATCTGTTAAACTGTCTATCTAGTTACTAAAGAGCAGGGCTGTCCAAACCACATCCGGCTCGCGACTCATATTTGTGAAGCCCGCGAAGGGGGTCGATAAGTAAAAATAGAAACTCAAATTCACAAAATATTTGTTACAATTTTGTTCATTTCTCTTATGATTAAGGGTATTCCCGAATTAACAAAAGTGTATTTTGTTTACAAATACGCGCGTGTATAGGCGAATAAGTACAGATGCGTGTTTGTGCGCGTTTTTGTCGTGACTTGTTTGTTTCTACCTGTAACGCCACATTGCGTCTCATATTTACTTCGTTAATAATTAATATCCATAATGCTGATCAACACTGAAATTTTTTCCTGAAATTTTATATGTATTATAGGGTATACCTGAGGCACTGATTACGGAAAAAATACTGGTTTAATGCTATCAGCTCTACTTTTTTATTTATGTGAAATTACAATTTTCTTCAAAAATGGGACAAAAATACAACATTTTTTCTGTTTGATATAATTACACACTATGAAACGTTCTTTTATACCATTTTCTTGAATGCACGGCTTGAGGATCATCTCTTTGCAAACTCTGACAGTAATTGGCCATCATATGGATGTCCGACCTTTCTTGATAACGCTCTTCCATTGAAATCGCCAAGATTTTCTGGGAATCGATCTAAATGAGAATTTAAGTAATGAATCTTGATACTCATGTTGCAACTCAGATCTTTCAAACTGGACAACATGCACTCAACTAGCTCAGAATAGTTGTCCGACTTATTTTTTCCGAAAAAATTTTTAATCACCACAACAAACGATTTCCAAGCTTTAGACTCTACTATAGTCATTGAATTCACAAAGTTTGGGCCTTTTACAAGTTGTCTGATGTGTAGCCCATCAAAAATATCCACTTTCAATTTTTCTGTGCTTAATCCTGGAAACTTGCGTAACAGAAAAGCAAAACATTCGCCGTTTTTGTCAAGGGCTTTTACAAATTGTTTCATAATGCCCAGTTTGATATGAAGTGGGGGCAAGATAATGCGATCTCGATTTACTAAAGGCAAATTAATAACATTTATGGTACCAACCATGAGTTCCTTTCGTACTGGCCACTTTTTTTGAGACCAGTGACGTTGTTTGTCGAGGCTATCCCACAGACACATAAAACATGGGTATTTCGTGTATCCACCCTGTTGTCCGAGAAGAAAGTTAGCCATCCTTAAGTCTACACAAATGAGCCAGTTGTGATCTCGATACTTAATTTTTTCCATTACTGAAGAAATAGTTGTATACTCTTCTTTCATAGTAGTAGAGTCTGCAATAGGTATAGAACCATACTTGTTGCCGTTATGAAGTAGCAGACACTTTAAGCTTCTTTTGCTACTATCTATAAAAAGACGCCAATCATTTGGTTGGTAAATCATTTTCTCTAGAAAAATATGGTACGAGTTCGATATAAATTAATTCTGGTTCCAGGTGCAAGTAAATGCTTTTCTTTTAAACGAGATGCCAAAATTTAAGAAGCTTCTTTGGACAAATCTAGATTCCTTACTAAGTCATTCAATTCCTTTTGATTAAAAAGTTGAGGATCTGATGACTGACTACATATGAAATCCGCATCAGTATCAGTATTGCCCATTGTGTTGTCTTCAATTTCCATAAGATCTGGTTCTTCAGAGGTCGTTGAGCGGAAGGTAAATTAGGATATGACCATTTATTTCGATTTCCAGAATTTATGCCGTTATTATTTACGACGCAAAAATAGCAGTCGTCATGGTGATTTTGAGGTTCTTACCAAATCATCGGTGTTTTAAATTTGATAGCACTTCTTTTTCCATTTAACTATTACCCCCAGTTCTGGTACACAATATGAGGTACCCATTGCTTGTCTTGATTGCACAATGTTATTTGAAAGTAGCTAAAATACGTAGTTTTAACGAAGTCCGAGATAGGTTTTCGATATTTTTCAAATATGTATTCGACACAAATATAGCAAAAACAATCTGGATTGTACAAACAACATCTACGTGTCGAAGCCATATATGATATTAAAAAAATAATTATTCTGAGTCGGGTAGATCTTAAAAAACTGCGGGTGTCGTCTAAGTTAGAGTAAACCGAAAATATTAAAAAACTTGAGCTGTCAGAGAAAAACTAATATCGGATTCAAAATCAGAACTCTACAATAAGCCCGAAACGGAAAAAAAAATCAATGTAATCCTCGTGAGAAATAACAAACTATACCATGTCTACGAAAAAGCGAAAAGTATGTGATGAAAATCGTGGATTTAATGAGAGATGGGAACTAGCCTATTTTATGTGCAATAACAAGAATAAAATTTAACATATGATGTGTATGCGAGTATTGACGGTGTAAAAAGAATACAATGTTAAACGACATTATACCACTTTACATGAAGAAAAGTATATCGGGGAAGGAAGAACAATTATAGTAACCGAGTATAAGAAAAAAGTGATGCAACAAACAAGTCTTTTTTCAAAGATAAGTACAGATAATGAACTGAGCTGCTGCTTCTTACAAAGTTTCTTTACAATTAGCCAAAACGAAAAACCATTTAGTAATGGAGTGTTGATTCAAAAAGGGGCAGTTAAAAGGGCCCAACGCTTTATGTAGCAGTGTCTCACCAAACAGTGGTGCGACGAATAAATGATATGGAAGAGTATAATTTAAAAAAAAAATTAACCAGTCAAGTGCAAGTTGAACTTGCGCAATTAGTGTTCCGTACGTTGATTGCTTTTAAATTAAAAAAAGTATTACAAAGGTATAAAATGATCAGTGACTTCACAAAACACACCCCAAATGAGTTTTCAACAAAGTTTGTTTCCAATCTTTACTGAAAACTGATGACCTTGAAATTTTTGTTTTTTTATATACCAGATAAATTATTAAAGGTAATGCACTCGTGATAATTTTCGTGGAGAATATTCCAGAATTTTTTCAAAATTTTTTGATCAGTATTTTTCGAGATAAGGTAGGGGGACGGCGATTTTTCGCGATTTTTTAAAAATAATACAAAGAAAAGTGTGCGCAAATATTACATTATATATATATTTCTTTTTCATGTTTTCACAAGCTTTGATTTGACACCACACTCGATGACCTAGTAAAAAAATTTTTCACTTCCGATTTCACCCCTCAAAACTAACCCCTTAAGTCCAAATTTAACTTTTAAAACTACACGGCTCTGATGAGGCCACCAATTCCTATATTAGTACCAAATTTCAACTTTTTATGTCAAATAGTTTCGGAGAAAATCGAGTGTGACAGACAGACAGACAGACAGACACCGAAGTGATCTTATAAGTGTTCCGTACGGAACACTAAAAATATGTTACACCATTGTAGAATGTAAATACTATTGCGTATGTTTGGATGAAAGTACCGACCAAACAGACGTAAGTCAACTATTAATTTTTATTCGCTGCATTTCACAAGATTTTACTATTATGGAGGAAATATTAAATTTAGTGCCATTACATGGCACAACCAAAGGCAGTGATATCTTTGAAGCTATTAGTAAAACTGTTTTGGATTACGGAGGGTTTTACAAAAGTTCCCGCATTGTGACCGAAGGAGCTAAAGTTATGACAGGGACAGTGATAGGATTTGCGAGACTTCTCAAACAAAATGGTATTGGTTCCCAGTAACCTACTACATCATACACCAAGAAGCTTTATGCGAAAAATCCTTGCGCCGGATGTATGCCATTAAGGTGACTACTAAAATATCAAATCTTATTAGAGGCGGAAATAAGGAGCTTTGACTCATCGTATATTTCGCAATTTTTTAACGGAAATTGACGTAACATATGGAGATTTGGTTTTACACTCAGAAATCAGATGGTTAAGTGCTGGTCAGTGCTTTCAACTTTTTTTTACTTTACGGAAAGAAATACCTGTATTCCTGAAAAATGACATAAAATCTGATACAACGGAACTAGAAAACAAAATGAAAAATCCTAAATTCCTCGCTGATCTCGTGTTTTTAACCGACATGACACAACACTTAAACTAATTGAATTTGAAGTTACAAGGCAAACAACACAACATAGCGAACCTACATGAAAATGGGAATGGATTTAAAAGTAAACTGAAATTATTCAAAAATCACTAGAAAAGGAAGATTTTTCCTTTTTTCCAAGTTGCAAAGTACATTACATTGAGATGGGAAATTTCGAAGGATCCAACTTTTCTGACCACATTGAGTACAATGACGAGGTAATTTTTGAGTTTGAGCAGAGATTTGTGAACTTCAGAGAATTAGAGAACGATTTGTCACTCTTCACTCATCCATTAACGATTGCTATTGAAAGCATAAAGACCAACAATCAATTGAAACTATATGATCTACAAACCGACACCTTTTACAACTGAAACAGGGTTAGATTTTTTTAGATAAGTCACTTGTTCCCGCACTGCGTCTGGCAACGAGTAATATTGAAGCTGATATTGACAGAATTGAAAAAGAGAAATTAATAAAACAATAAGAAAAAATTTGATAAAATAATATCCCCCTGTATTCTTTAATTTGCCTTTAATTGAAGACTGATAATATTTAGTTTCTACGGCCCGCCAGTCCATGTCGTAATTTATAATGACCCGTAAAAGTTTCCGGCCTGGACAGCCCTGCTATAGATAATAAATGAACTTCCACAATATATATATATATATATATATATATATATATATATATATATATATATATATATATATATATATATACATATATATGTAATGGCAAAACATATTTTACCAAGACAGCGCGGATGATATTGTGAATCATGCCAGATAAAAAATCCAATATAACCTTCATTTTAACCAAAATCTAATTTTTTTTTTGTTTTCATTTCAGAGGTCAGAGATGACCTGAACAACGCTGCCCAGAACTTTTTGAACCAGATCGTCGAAGTCAGTAAAGGGCTCCAAACTGAATTGCAAAAATTATCTGCTAAAAACTAAATAAATTTTCTTTGTATTATTAAATATACTTCGTTAATTTTCCAAATTGGAATGAAATGTAATATTAAGTTATTTTGATAAAAAAAAGTGATTTAATTGACATTGTATTATTATTATTACTATCTAAAAGAAAAAAAAAAAGCGTCCGACACCACAAATCCGGTGGCTCACGACCCACAGGACACATAGTGGGAAATAAGTGAAAAAACTCTAAATTTCAAAACACTTTTAACATTTTTATTGTAGTTTAAATCTCAAAAGTTTCTTACCTCGACAAGCTTTTTTCCAATAGTGTTCACAAAAGAATAAAAACGGCCGCCAAAATAGCCCGAACCAGAGATCACTGCTTACACACGATTGTTGTATGGAAATATTCTTTAGGGATAGTGAACTCTAAATTACTTATAACGTTTTTCAATGGTTTTTATTCCTCAAGAAACTCGTCAAAATTCAGTACTTATGCAACGAACATGAGTACATTACCGTATATATTACCAGGTGTACAAGTATGAAATGCGGATTTTTTTTTCTAGAAAAATATGTTAAAATTCAGAAGAATGATAGAAAGTGCTTTATTCAAAGTATGCTTCATCACTTGTTATACATTTTTCCCATCTTTCGGGCAATTTGTGAATACCACGCCAGTAAAAATCTTCCCCTTTTGCTGCGAACCATTCATTCATCGAGCCATTTTTTCACATCTTTGTACGAACCAAAGCGCTGCTCAGCAAGTGCGTGATCCATCGATACAAACAAGTGGTAATCGGAAGGAGCCAAGTCTGGTGAGTAAGCCGCATGGGGTAGAACTTCCCAGCTGAGTGCTTCTAACATGTCGCGAACTGGTTTTGCCGTATGTGATGGAGCATTGTCATGAAGAAAAATGACTTTGTGTTGCCTCTTTCGGTATTCTGGCCTTTTTTCAAGCAGCAAATTGTTGTTAGTAACGTTTAGTATTAACCGTTTCTCCAGGTTTTAACAGCTCATAATAGACCACGCCCCTCTGGTCCCACCAAACACAGAGCATCGTCTTTCTGCCAAAGCTATTCGGTCTTGCGGTCGATGTGGATGGTGCGCCTGGCTCTACCCATGATTTTTTGTGCTTGGGATTCTCAAACAAAATCCACTTTTCATCCCCTGTAACTATACGAAGCAAAAACGACCTCCTTTTGTACCGAGCGAGTAAAATGTCACACGTGTTTTTGAGCTTTTCCATTTGCCTGTCGTTCAACTTATGTGGTACCCATCTACCGGTCTTCTGAATCTTTTCCATCTCTCGTAGCCGATTGGAAACAGCTTGTTGACTTGCTCGGCAAGTTGTTTTTGTGTTTGCGAATCATCTTCGTCCAACAATGCTTGCAATTCCAGATCTTCGTATTTTTTTGGCGGTTTTCCACGTTCCTTGTCTGCAACATCGAAGTCACCACTTTGGAAACGCCGAAACCATCGTTTAAAGATATCTTGCGATGGAGCATGTTCACCATAAGCTTCTCGAAGTAATATGTTTGATTCAACAGCAGTTTTCTTCAAATGAAAACAAAAAATTAATGCTGTCCGCGAATGCTCTTTGTTCGGTATAAATTTTTACATATTGAACACAAAAACACAACTCTATGCACACACTTTTCCAATTTATCACTCATGCGCGTCTGACACTTGTTGATGACATAACAAAATGGCGCAGTGTCAAATCTTTATAGCACAAACTGCATTGGTGCACCATCTGTTGTCTGAAATCCGCATTTCATACTTGCACAACTGGTATATTACCGATTTTTTACTTCAATAAAAATGGAAGTTGGGTGATAGTTTTTGTTTTCCTCACCTCCAAAGACCCTCTTATTTGCGGTACTATGAGGTTCGATTTCCTGCAAAGAACATCACCGAATGCGATTTCAGTTGATAGTCCAGTAAACAGGAGACAAAATGTCATTTCAGGAAAAAAATACAGAAGTTTTCTTCCCAACTGTTCTGAAACCGAATTTCAACTTTGCCACCTCGTAAATATTGTGAGTTTTGAATAAAATATAAAAAATGGTGACAAAAATGATCTTTTTTCAATTTTTCGCTTCCATATACGATAAATGTACTCATGTTCCAAGAATAAAACCATTGAAAAACGTTATGGCCAATTTAGAGTTCAATATCTCCAAAATACAAAAATCGTGTGTAACCATTGATCTCTGGTTCTATTACATACTATTATATTTTCACATTAGTGCAACCTAGTGACACAAGAATAATTCAATTAAGCACGAAAATACATTAAAACTTGCCTAATTTTGAAATTATTCAGAAAAATCTTTTACGAGTAATAACATTGTATAAATTGACATAGCATGCAGCCAGTTGCTCCCATCGACTTGAACGACAAATAAGTAACCGATATTACTTTAGGAGGTTTTTCCATTTTTCGGGTGTTTTGTCCCACTGTACGACAGACTGTCACGCGGTGTGGTCCGAAAATAATAAACATGCCTCACATCCGTTCGATTAGTAACCATCGATCGGATTTATCTTCTTCAGCAATCTGAGAGAACCAAGGATAACTGCCCTCTGCATCTTCATTGCTACTGAATCAGCCAAGGCATTACAGCTTCTTAAGGCTCTTTAGGAATGTGTTCTTAATTCCTCCTAAAACTTCGATGAATAGGACCAGCATTGTTACTGAACATCGAGAGAACAACATCGTTTGTAGTTTAAATCTTCATATTTAGAACCTCCTCTTTCATTGCTACATTTGTTTCTACAGGTTTGTTGGCTTGCAAACGCCTTCTGGCCAAAAAGGCAAAATTCCAGTAAATTCATCACTTATATTTATTTTTTACAACCGAGTCGATCTCTCCCGAAGATACGGCAGTCTGGGAATGTTACGAATGTCTAAGATGGTAATATAGAGCACACAATGCTGCAATATGTCAATAGATGTAAGATGATATAGCGTGAACAGGACATGTTGAAAGTAAATGCATCAGTGATTCTGATTCTTTGTTACATGCCCTATATTTAATGTCAGTTAGTTCGGTAAATCGGCTACGATATAATAGGGTATTAACCACACCATCCTGACAAGCTAGTAACAATCCCTCAGTCTCTGACTCAAGACTTGCTCACTGTAGAAAACTATGATAGTTTTTCGACAGCTGCAGTGAATCCATGTTCCCATAAAACACTCCATGTTGAAATTTTTCTGTGTGCTGCCTATAAAATTGTTCTGCTATTTGAATGACTGTCTTAAGTTTAGGTGGTTTTAGCTCCAGGATGTTAATCTCTTCATTTTGTTGTTCGATGACGTTGCTGAAGTTTACTGCCAGATCAAGTTTTTTCGCTGCATCTTGTGCAGCCCTAAACAGAAAGGTTCCCTCTCCTCACTGTTCATGGCCACAGACCAATTCCAGGAGAGAATGGAAACTCCTTGCAACCTTACACGCTAGACCCACAACGATTCTCTACTCACACCCTCTTAGCTCAAAATTTGGAATATCGGAGCAGTCGATCAGGCGAATTTTAGTTCAAAATAAATTTACTTTTTACAAGACAGAAATTATGATGCTTGACTAGATTTTTATTCTTGGCTACGATAAAAGAAGGAACTAAACATACATTTTTACAGAAACATCACTTTTCCTGACGAGACATTTTCTTCTAACGGAGTAGTAAACTCGCAGAATTGCAGATGATCGGCAGACAAAAATCCAAATTTTGTATTTTAATATACATGTATGTAAAATTAGTACTACTTTTATTCCACCCTGTAGCCCTGATTTAGTGCCCTGGGTTTTCTTTTTGTTCATATATCTGAAAAAAGACCTCAAGCCGAAAATTTTCCTAAGTTAAAAGTAACGTCGATCTGACATCAGCAAATCATCAACAATGATTTTTTTGGCGAATTTAATACCTAATTACTAGAGACCGGATTATATGCATTTGCATATTTTCATATGCATTTGCATATTTAGACCGTATACACCGATTATTGGATATTTTACCCAAAATCTAGTAATGATGCATATTTTCCCTATATTTACAATATTTCTCGGTATTACTAGGCAATTGAATTACTCAGGGTATTGTTAATGTCGCAGTTTGGAACCGATCTTATCCCCGGGACATTACCTGCAATAGTCTAAACACCGATTAAGTTATAGTGCCAAGGGAATACTCAAAATTTCGACGGTATTTTATTCCTTTGTTTCTTGGTAGGGATATTAAGTGATAAGTAGTTAGTTTCTAAGAATATTTGTTTGAGCGTGGATCAAATAAACAATTTTCTCGAAGACGAATTTTTATTTTAAAACAAGATATCAGTTTTAACATGATTGTTGACGCGCTTGCATCAGTGTAGTCTTTTTGCAATTTTTAACGTGTTGTGTTAAAGTTTAGCGTGTACCATGCCACCCGCAAAAAAAAGTGTCTCTTCGTGGGTAGCTGATAGTAGTAGAGGTAACGCGCTTCTGGGACACCTCGATGGCCACTTTTTAACCCGACCTTGACCACTATCCGAAGAAGTGAATTCAGGAGCTGAAAGTCATTTGGGTCATGTCTTCTGGAAGTTGTTTCAGGCAGGTGTTTCTTCGTCCGCATAAGTGTAGTTAGTTACGTTTTCGTTGACCTTTGACCTTTCTACCTTTCTACCTGAAAAATCCGAAGAGGTGACGTCAATGACGTCACAAGTCCAGTGGTTGTTGATCAGTGCCCTATTGGCACATTTGACCTTGAAGAAGTGTTTACTTGTATTCTATTTACCTGTTTACCTGCACCTGTTGTCACCTAATTACCTGTATACCTGTGTCACCTGTTTACCTGTAATTTACCTGTAATTTACCTGTAATTTACCTGTAATATCTGAAGAAGTGTTCAATGACGTCACAAGTCCAGTGGATGTATCTCAGTGCCTTTTTGTCACTTTTGTTGACCTTGAGGACTTAGAATAAATCTTAAATGTTGTGTATTAAATTAAATAATTTAAAAAAAGTCATGTCTGTAGTAGGATTTGAACCTACATAAGTTGTTTTCAATACTGCAAAACCTGGGGACTTATCCTACTTAGCCAAATAGGATTCGTAATAGAGAATGCAATTGTTGGGATGACATAAAAAAGGATTGGTGAATAATATGTGAAAAGTGTGCAAAGTTGAAATTTGTACAAGAAGTAGTCGTCAATGACGTAAATTGTCCAGTGGATGTTGAAATCAGTGCCTCTTTGGCAATATAAGTTGTCGAAAAGGTGTAAAATTAGAGGTAAATAGGTGTAAGATAGGTGTAAATAGATGTGAATAGGTGTAAGTGTGTATGAGAAGAAGTCTGCAAGAAGTGTTGTCAATGACGTAAATTGTCCAGTGGCTGTTGAACAGTGCCTTTTTGGCAAAATAAGTTGTTGAAAATGTCTTCCGAATAGGTAGAATCGGTGTAAATAGGTGTAATATGAGATTCTGCAAGAAGTGATCGTCAATGACGTAACAAGTCCAGTAGATGTGCAAACAGGGTATCTTAACTTCATTAAAACTTTAATAAACTTTCATTTGAGGAGAAGTTGCATTAGTTTAGATGCTCATTGGTGTGGTCTTATCAGAGTAGGCGTAACTAGATAAGAAAGGTTGTATTTGGTTGGTTGAATGTGTAAAATTAGATAAGAATCTGTGTATTTGGATAGGTGAGCTGTGAAAATGGGTGTTGTCTATTGGAAAAGGCATGTATTTGATAGGTTGTTGTGTAAAATTTGCTAATAAGAGTATAAATTTGATTGGTTGAAGGGTAAAAAATGTGTGTTATCTATTCGAAATTGTGTCTGATAGGTTGAATTGTAAAGGCAAAGAAGTAAATGTATTAAAAATAGCAATGATACAATGTAAAATCTTGTAATTTGAGCGAAAACAGTAAATAACTGGCGCCGTAAAGTCGGTAAAAAATGTCGAAGATAAGGCAAAATGTAAACAAAATGTATGAATAATGTGTGATTCATGGTACTTTTTGTAAGTAAAATTGAGTAAACAAGTGGCTCGTTAGGTCATCAAAGTAGATAAGAGAGGTCAAAAATAGTTGGTAAGAGATGAGTGAATGTATGTGAGAATGTAAGAAATAGCAAAAAGTTGTATTAATAGGAAAATTCCATGCAAATAATTGAAAGAGCAAGAAATTTATTTGGCTGTGGGAAAGTTAAAGGCAAAAGTTGTTGTTTGTTCTCAAGTTATTATAGTGATATGAAATGAGCTTATTGTGAGCTCGTTGAAATTTTGTGTGAACTCGTTGGATTTTGCTATAATATGTTATATGAGATGAAAGCAAGTTAAATAAGTAATATTTGTCAAGAATCGTAAAATAAGTACGAAATGAGCTTAAATGAATCTTAAATGAGTTTTTGGTTTGTAATAATAATAGTAAAATATTAAATGAGCCTAGCCTTTTACCGTATAAGAGTAAAAGTTGTTGTTGTTTGTTTTTCACAAAGAGTTAGTTTTGTTGAGCTTAGTTTGGTCTCGTTGTATTGTAAATTTTAGTAAAATATATATGTAGAGAGAGATGATCCTAGCCTAGTCTGTACTCGTATTATGAGAGGAGAATAAAATACAAGTATGAGCAGATATTTAAGACAATATATTAATAAATTCTACAAATTGTTACTAAAATAAAGTAGATACAAGAAACTATAAAATAATTCATTCGAGTCATCTGTTACTAGTTTTGTAAAAGGTTTTGTTGAGCCTAATAAAAGTATAATTTGGTCTCGTTGTATTGTAAATCTTAGTAAAATATTTGTTAAAAATGAGCTGAGCCTTTGACTCGTTGTGTGGGAACGAGAGGAGAATAAAACATACAAGTATGAGAACACAGATTTAATAAATATATTAATACCAATGAACAAAAGAGCCTCGTCTAATTTGTTTAAAAATCTTTACAACTATTCTTCTATACCTTGGAGAAAATTATTCTACTTACTTAAATACTTAAAATATAAAATCTCTATAAAACAATAAAACTAACTAAAATCTTAAGATGTAAATGTAGAGCCTGGTACGAAATGATACAAAAACCTAAATTAAATGAGAGAGAGTTCAACAAAAACAGATAAGAAAGATCAAATTTTTGTCGATAAGAGGATGTAAAATGTATTGGATAAAATATAAATTGCAATGTTATGTTTTACTAATAACTATATATATATATTTGATTAGAAATATTAAATAAATGCGAGAGAGAGTTCAACAAAAACAGATAAGAAAGGTTAAAATTAGTTGATAGGAGGATGTAAAATGTATTGGATAAATTAATAAAACAACATTTTAGATTCTTACTTAAATACTTAAAAGTACAAAAATAAATAATATGTTGCCTGGTACGAAATGATACCAACAAAAACCAGTTGTTAAGAGAGTTCAACAAAAACAGATAAGAAAGATCAAATTTTTGTCGATAAGAGGATGTAAAATGTATTGGATAAAGTACAAATTGCAATATTATATGCTTTACTAATAACTATTTGACTAAAAATTATGAATTGCTTAATAGTATGTATAAATGAGAGAGAGAGTTCAACAAAAACAGATAAGAAATGTTAAAATTAGTTGATAAAAAGTAGATTCGAAAGCATTAAAAATAATTGAAAGACCAATAAATTTAAACATGTAAAATATTTTGTTTCCAAGTTACTACTATCACTAATTAGTTGATTTTTGTATAAATCAAAATTTGTTTCCAAAAGAACAAAGATTTGACTAATAATAAACTAAGAAATAGGTTGTTTAGTTGATAAAAAGTAGATTCGAAAGCATTAAAATAATTGAAAGACCAATAAATTTACGATATTTCGTTGTAGGTAAATGTAAACACGTAAAGGTTGTTTTGTTTGTTTTAAAGTTACTATCACTACTTAGTAATTCTGATATTTGTATAAATCAAAATTTGTTTCCAAAAGAACAAAGATTTGACTAATAATAAACTAAGAAATAGGTTGTAAATATAATATCAATATTATTTGTCTACTAAAAAGCCAATTGGTTTAAATTATTGACTTACTTAAATCCTTAAAAAATATAAAATCTCTCTATATAAAATTAACTAAAATCTTAATACAAAAATTATTATAATACATTAATCATCCTGGTGGGAACGTTTACGTATAGTGGAGGCTGCCATCTTCAGTTTAGCTGAATACGGACCGCTTATTCCTGCTATTACATTAATTCTATTCGTATATCGAAAACATTTGCGACCCATATGAAGTAGTGTGTCCCTGAGCCATTCATATTCTTTCTCGCCTATGAACAGATTTTCGTGTACTGGTCTGACCAATGCACAAGGCTTGTTTTTATAATAAGTTTGCATAATTAAAGGTTGTAGACAATTTTTACACTTTGATTTACTTAATTGAGTTAACATCAGGGACCAGCTCTTCAGTTGTACCATTTCAGCACTCCAACAAAATTTTAACGTTGCACCACTTCGTGAACATTTTAGTACTAGCTTATATGAATATTGAGAACTTGTCATCGTGTATGATTTGACAATTTTCTGTTTTAACTCGATGAATTAGGAATTATTTTTTAAAATTTCCAAAGAGATTAAATCAGTTATATGTCACTATGTTGATAACTTGTAATTGATTCGACATAAGACATGTATGTGTTTATATAATAATAAATACAAATCATCCGATATGCATTTTTTAGAAACATATACTAATTATACACGTTTATCAGTATAAATTCAACAAAATAGTTTAATTTGGAAAATTACCACTTATCTAAATAATGATGTATGGAGTCGACTAGTCGCTATAGACAAAAATAACAAAAACTAATTTAAAGAGATAAATGTCGAAAACATGTTTATAATAACAAAGTGATTGGAAAATTTGCTATGACTTAATTAGCGCTATTACTTAAAAACAAAATATTTAGATGGCAATTTTATTTAACATTGTATTAAAATTTATTTTTTAAAACAGCTCGATAGATTTACAACTAGTTTAGATAATTGTTCAATTAACTTATTATTCTTATTATGATTGCAATAAATACTACATTGGATGCATTTGTTTGAATTCGACAACGCTGACAATTCTTCATTGACACGTCTTAGTACCATATTAACATGGAAACATTCACATGTATCGGGTCCTTCTCGAACTCCAGGATGTGACCATACACATGATACGTAATGTGTTTCTAAATTATTCGTAACTTGTTTGCGATCGATAAAAGGTGTTAAATATTCTCGATAAGATATTAGTCGAATCCTTGTTTCACAACAACATGCTAATTTCTTGACAAAATCATCAATTTTTCTACAAGTTTTATATACTAAATCATCTTGACTGAATAAATTCATTTTTGCAAATAAGATAAAATCTTTGACAATTTAATGTGTTATACTGAGATTCTCCTATAATTCTTGAGGTTAAAAAAAGAACGATTGAGAAGGGATAGGTATATTTAAATGGATATGTTTGGTTAATAGTCAGTATTTGATAAACATAAAATCAAATAAACAATGAGTGAAGATCGTCAACAATTATATGTAGTAACAAAAAGAAATGGACTTTGGATTAATCGTAATGCTGTCGAATTAACACCTGGTAAATTGTTAAGTGGAGTCGGTTTATATCAAAATGGAGGATGTATAGCATGTGGTGTTCGTGATAACGATCTATTTTCAGGGGGACAACAAGGAATGCATTCGAAATGTCAGGATATCTGGAAGACTGGTACACATGATCTTATAGATAAACATGTACAATCAATAATTCCAAGACCGATTGGGGAACGAGAATACCAACAACGACAAAGAGAACAAAGAGGCAACCATTAGAAACTCCTTGTTAATTCTTATTACCTTTTATTTTTTAAGTAATAGATATATGTATATTTGTCTTAATAAAGTCCTTATATCCTTAAATATTTAATGTTTTGTTTTTCTAGTATAAAGTCCTTATGTTCTTAATACTTTTAGTATTTTAAATAGGAAATAATAAAACACACATGTTTGAAATTGAAAATATTTATTAAACTCGCTCTTTCAATAATATTTCTACAAATTATTCAGTTAACATTTTGGAAAAATTCCTTAAAAAATTTATTAAACACATATGATGTTGATATTATGGGATGAATATCGAAAGCCATGTCAATAGTGTCATACAATTTGTAGTACTACATTGAACTTTAGCATTGTATATTAGATTATGATCTAAACAGGAAGGTTTTATAGGATTAAATGTTGGCATGTTCCATACATTTAAAGTATCTATATCAATCATCTTGAAATTGGGATTAGTAGTAGTAGAAGCAGCAATGTTGTTTTGAACGAATCGAAAAACATGTTTTCCTTTTACATACAATACATCAATATTGTCCAGTACTTTATCTAAAATTTCTCCAACTTGCTTGTAATCCACATAGCCGGAAGAATATCGTAAACCAAGTTCCTTTTCAGTCTTACAAACAGCTCTTTTATTGAGTCGAGATAATTGAGCAAAGGGTATTTTGGGTTTCAATACATAATGACTTGTCTGTAAAACATTTGATATAGTAATTTCTTTAGCATGGAATTCTTCCACATACACATCATGATTATCATCATCGGCAGCAAATAAAAAGTTAAATCCCTGAATATCGAGAACAGCCAACTTCATCGTGTCACAGTTACTTTACAACTAATACGACTTTTACAAAGCAAACATATATAATATGACCTCTCCACAAAAAAATTGATTACCTGATTTCAATATTAATCTTATTTTTGTATTTAGGTCTCTAGAAAAGTTTCAATTATTAAAACAAAAGTTTTTATACGAGAGAAATATCTATTTTTCTTCTTAAAGGTATTTTATAAAATATCTAACATCTAAACTATAATAATATCTATTTTCTTCTTAAAGGTATTTATAAAATATCTAACATCTAAACTATAATATCTGATATCCTAATTTAATTATATCCTCCCAACTTAAATATTCATCATCATCATCATCATCATCATCATCATCATCATCCACATCCATTTCACTCTCTGTTTGTTCAATCATCTGTTCATCCTCATCCATTTTCTCCTTTAACCATTTTTCCTTTAATTTACTAAGTGGGATTTCATCATCGTTGTCATCATCATCATCATCATCATTTTTATCAACTTGAACTTTTTGTTGTAGTAATTTTTCTCTTAATAAATTTAAGGGTAAATGTTCTTCCTCTTCTTCGGCAATTTCTATTTGCCTTAATTCCAGTAGTCTTAGTAACTCTATATTTCTTTTAATAACGTTGTTGGCATTTACTTCTTCTTCATTAAAAAGCGGCATTATTAAGTATTGGAGCAAGTAACTATTAGACGAATGAATTTTGTATTGATTTTAATACCTTTCTATACACCTATTATATAGGGGATTTAATCACATCATACATAGTCGTCATGAGAGTCAATTAGTCTATTAAAAATAAGCAAATATGTTGTCTGATAAGGTTTTTAAGTAAACAAGATATCATTAATTTATTGCTCTAGTCACATAAATTTTCCAAATATCAAATGACGTGATTTATTTTTTTTTCCTGTATTTACTATATAAGCATTAAAATTTCTTACTCAGAATCAAATTTATTTGTTGTGTAGTGAAACAAATAGTTGCTTTTAACAATGTTGATAATTTTTGAATCTGAAGACATTAAAGTGTTACCTATCAAAACGTTATATATATTAATAAAAAACTTATTCGTGTGAGTATTGTTTCATATAATTTACTACTTATATATTTAGATTTGATTTTAATGATTGACTTAATTAATATATAGATTATTATATCTTTTATTTCTTTCACAGACGTGGTGTGCATAAAATTGAAATTGTAAATAATACTAATCAAATAAATGTATTCTTGGACGGGGATGAAACACCAACTACCAAATTGGAAGAAATTACCTGGATATTACCGATAAGGTATCTACACGTAGAGGCCGAGAGTGCAGAGGATGAAAAGACATTTTTGGATGCGATTCAAAAGTATCCAGGGATAAAATCCTATATATTAAGTAATAAATATACCTTATAGTTTGTAAACGTAAAAGTTTTTCAAGTTACTAATAAACTGTAAAACATTTACCTTTGTTTTATTTACGAATAATAGTTAGATATAAGATACATGAAAGTATTTATTTAATATTGGTTTCAACTGAAAATGACTTGGGTAGTAGGAGTAAAATAAAATAATTTTAAAATTTGTCTTGATTCGTTATATCAAAAAGGTTTAAATGAAATAATTTTAATAATAATAAATAAAGTTTAATAGAAAACGAGCTAGAAATCGATAAAGAATGAATTCCTCAACAAGTTGTCCTTCATGTCAAAGTAAAATAACATATTTGGGTCATAAATCTTATAATCAGAATACTTATTGTGCCAATTGTACTCGGTATTAATCAGGCTTCATGGCAAACTGTACGTAGTCTAGGCTATATACCAAAAGATACTTTGGAAAGACAAACTGTATTGGAAAATGAAACCAAGAATGTAAGAGACCGAAATGAAACATCATAAAATGTGATAGATGTGTTTTATTTGTACTATTTAGTAAACTTAATAAAAAACATGTTATTACTTAAACATATCGTCTATTTTATAACTGAATACAATTTTACAAGTATTAACTCATACTATGTGATTTCCTGAGATTATTCTTCGATAAGATACCAAATAGTCGTTCGTTCGCATTTATAACAATAATCTCGTAATCTGAGTCGAGGTCGAAGTTGTCGAACAGAATTATTACGTCTAATGATTAAATTTACTTGAGCTATATGTGGTTGAAAAGGTATACTTTTCGATTCTCTCCAACAACCACTACATAAATAAGTAAAGTTCATGGTAGCAGCAATTGTTATTTCTAAGACTATTTCCAAGATACTGATTTGTTATTCCTCAAGAAGATACCACATAGTTATACGAGCACACTGATTACAATAAACCCGTATTCGAGTTCGAGGTCTTTGATAATTTGCATATGGAACTCTGTGTGTTTCTCTCCAACAACTACTACTACATAAATACGTAAAAAATTCCATGCAGATAATGTCAAGAGTAGCACATACAATGATAAATTATATTACTATGCAATGAGTAGTTCAAATGCATCAAATTAAATTTTAACTTTCTCCTTCTCGCAATTTTCTATTTTGTCTTCTACACGTCGACAGTCGAATAATATATTTGTCTTTCGAGTCCAAAAGTACTTCTTCTCGTTCTAAGCAGTCTTTTAGATTTACGAAAATTTTCGTTTCTTCTTTCCTCTGTTGTTTTAAATCCTTTTGACATTTGGACACATCGTTATCTAACTGATAGATTTCACGAGTCAGATCGGTCAAATTACTTTTAAAATTTTCAATTTTTCCTCCTTTAAATCGGCAATTACGACATATGCTACTTTGTATTTTTCTTGACAAATTTGTAATGTTTCCGTTAGATTGGTTCTCAATAAATACAAATCCGATTCCAATTTGATATTTTCCTTGAGCAGTGCAATATGTTTCGTATAATTTAACGACATTGTTAAATTCGCAGCCAGGTATTCGTATTCTAGAAATTTTTCCCATACAAATATCATTAACAGCTTGTTCATTATCGTATAAATCCATATAATTGTCCAGTGACTTAATACATTCCTGATACAAATTTAAACTGGTATTATAAAGTGAATGATAATCCTCTAATAAATATTCGTAATTTTGATTACAAGAATTATTGACATCAGCATCGTAGTTGTTTGTACTTTGACCAACAACAACAATAACGAGAACAAGCAATAGACAGGTAGAGAACATTAGTGTGGTCAATATGAGCGAATGATAAATGAATCAAAAACTTATTTAGCGTCTGTTTTTATAGAGATCGTGTTCTCCTCCCGAGAACCTCTTAAAGTCTCTAAAAAATATGGAAAATGTAAAATTTAATTGTTTAAAATGTGGATGTACAGTTAACAAAAATATAAATAGTTACTATCGAGATCGAGTTAGAATACGTAAATATTGTACATATTGTTTAATTAATTTTGTATATAGGAAAAATAGCCTAATTTCCATGCTTCTATCAATTATAAATAGTAGGGAGAGATAACTTGTATAAAACATTTCATTAATACACATCATATCAGTCATTCAAAATGCCAGTTATTGTACGAGTAAAATGTCCACAATGTAAAGGTGAAAGTGAAATACGAAATCAAAAATGTTTGTCGTGTGTTGTCAAAGATCGAATCAAACAGAACGATGGAGCAAAGAACGTACCTGCTTACCTTCTTTCCTTTGGCAAAGAAGAACGAGGAATCGAGAGAGAAGCAAACGAAAGACAAGGAAACAGATAGCATCCATTTCCTGTTAATTATATATAAAAACATACATCAAATACAATCATATTATTTGTATACTTGCTATTGACACATACATTCTAAAAATAATGGCTTGTCTAAGAGCTTGGTGGAATGAAATATCCAATTTTTCCCGATTTACCTGCGAAATTTATCATTTATTTTCAAGATTTTGTCAATTGGAATATCATTTCACGAAAACAACATTTAGACGAAGATCTAATACGAACTTGTATCAATAAAATCAATTGGCAACTTATCTCCCAATATCAGCAATTAAACGAACGATTTATGGAGGAATTTGCCGGAATGTTGGATTGGAATGCCATCAGTATCCATCAAAACTTGACTGAAGATTTTATCCGTCGACATAGAGAACGAGTTAATTGGAAATTTATTCAAAAATTTCAACGAGGAATCAGTCCCCACCTTTTTACAAGAAATGAAACCCTACATTGATCAAATTTGTTGTTGTTAAATCATTATAGTTTTCTCTTTTATACTTAATAAAGCCTTTTTTCCGTACAAGTTGTTGTTTTTGTTATTTTTAACTACATACTGCTAATACTTTTATCATTGCATAAAACACGAGTTATATTAATTATATTGTACATTCAATGTATTTGAATTTATTCCTTATCTGCTAAATTTTAACCTTCTTATCTGTTTTGAACTCTCTTTTATGTTATAAAAAGATTGAATTGGTAAATACAAGCAATTGTCTGCGTTTTCCTCCTCTCTCACAACATATATTTTGTTTTGTGTGTGTGTGTGTGTAATTACTTAAACAGGTGAGTTTAACAGGTTTTATATTTATACATCATATCTAATTTGAATTGTTGTTGTTTGCAGTATGTCCTCTTTAAACGTTGAATCTACCATGCCTACAACATCTTCATCTAATCTAATCACTGATATGGATACAACAATTCCTACTACTACTACTCCTACTCCTAAGGAAAAATTTCCACTTGCTAAAAATATATTTTTGGATGGTCTTACACATATGGGACTACTCAAATTTCTCAAGAGATTTGAAAACGTACACCTCTATAATGATGTTAAACATGAAAATAGTAGGGAATCATTAAAGACTTTTAGACAAAACCTGCACACATTAACAATTGTGAATAAAATGCAACAACAACAAAATTATAGACTATTTGAACGTTCACCACTATCTCAATTGTATTTTTCGTTAATATTTGACTCGATTGAAAATTTTGATGAAAAGAATATCATCGACTGTTTAAAGGAAATTCCAACAGAAATATTTGAACAATTTCCATCGGTAATTGTTATCCCTAATAAGTACAATCTTAAAGACATTATTTGGAAAAGTATGCAAATACAAGAGATAGATTTAATTTCAGCCGTAAAATATGTAAAGACTCAATTTAAATTTTTCACCTTATTATCCAAATACAACCTTTTCAACCAATATGTCTTTTTACCTCATTATCCACAAATGTATGATAAAACTTACTTTTCCGATTTGTATGTACGTATAGAAAGAGCAATTCAAATAATTAATGACGACGATGACGACAAATCGAAAATAATTATTCCGGGAAATAATTCTTGTTGGAAAGCATACAAATCAGATGCAGGTTTCGATCTTTGTATTAAACACGACACATTTTGTCCCGCAGGGAAAGCTACAAAGATTGAATTGATTGAAAAAGTAAATATTCCTATAGGATTCTATGGACAAATTATTGCGAGATCCTCTACAAACTCTATAGGAACTATACGAACAGGTATCGTAGATGCAACCTACAACGGACCTCTAATTATTTATTTTATATCGGATGAAAATATCTTATTGGAAAAGTATCGAAAAATTGCTCAATTACTTATATGTCCTTTGGTAAATGCATCGATCGAAAGAAATATTACGACTCTAAAGAGAAGTCTTATCAGAAAATCAAACAATTTTGGTTCTTCGGGAAAATATAAGATTCCCGCTGCTCAATTTTTGGGTGCACGACAATATTGTGCACAACCGCAAACAGATATTGACATTGCCGAATTTAATCAATGTTTTAAAAATTTAGTCTATTCAGATTCTTCCGATTCTGAATAATTTTACGTTTGTTGTTGTACCTCTAAGAGTCTTTTTTACCTATTATAATACAAACTGTATTAGATTTATCTATTATTAGTTTTTTAATCTATTAGTATATAAAGTTTAACCTAGGAATAATTTGGTTATATAAAATAAAACAATATTTATAAGGTATTTTGGATTTTATTAAAGACTACATCTTTTTCATACAAAAAACTTTTTTAACAGGAAGTCTCGCAATTTCATCCCATACTTTTTGTGTCGGTTCCTTCTCCAAACGCACATGAATACGTCTCCTTTGCCTTTTTATTTCCAACAAAATATCTCTGAAAATAAATATATATTACTAGTAAGATGAGTTAGGAATTTTACTATTCATACTCACTTGAATAACTCTTGGAGTAATAATATATTTGTCGATAAGGCATTCAAATCTTCAGATTCAAATATTAAAATCATATTTTTGCTTTCAAACTAACTATAATCTTTACACACAACAAACAAAAGGTTCTTTTTCTCGAAAAACTGCTACTTTGATCAGACTTTCCTCTTCTGCTTTTTGCGTTATAATGTGTTAATATGAAAATTGAAAATGGTATAATTTTCTCTCTTGAACAATTCTTGAGAATCAATATCAACTTGCCTTTCTTCTTCTTCTTCTCTATTTGTACTTGACTTGTGTGTTTATATATTAAATACAGGATATTAATCATTTGATATTTTTTAGAAACTTATATTTATCTATTATTAGTTTTTTTAAGATTTATCTATTAGTATATATTCATAAGTTTAAGCTCTAGTAATTTGTTAATTTGGTTATAAAATAAAGCAATGTTTATAAGATATTTGTATTTTATTAACAGACTACCTAAGAATTACATCGTAAAAAACAATTTTCACAGGGAACTTGTCAAATTCCTCCCATTCTTCTCGTGTCGGTTCCTCCTCCAAACACAAATGAATCGTGTTCTGTCCTCTTCTTATTTCAAACAAAATATCTCTGAAAATCAATAATAATATGTTAGACAAGAAACAAGTAAAAGTTTAGAAAGGTGAATTTTACTATTCATACTCACTTGAAGAACTCTTTTAATAACACATACAACATGTCTAATGACGTCTCCTCGTCTATTATGTCGACTGCGACAAAGATCATTTCGTTCAAACTAACTAGAAACGAATCTTTACACAACAAACAAAAATTGTAATTGAATCGGTATAAGATGGGTGTTTATATATTAAATACAGGATATTAATCATCCGATATGCATTTTTTAGAAATATATATATATACTGATTATACACGTTTATCAGTATAAATGCAATTTAATTTGGAATATTACCACTTGCATCATGCAAAATTTCCATTTGTTATTAAAAACATGTTTTTCGATATTTATCTCGTATCATTATATTTTTATAGACTAATTGACTTGTTTTTTTTGTTTTTTACATAAATCAAAACTAATTAAGTAAGACAACAATTGACTTGTTTTTGCAATAAAGCAAAAACTAATTAAGCAAAACAAATCTATAAGTTTAAAATATAAAATAGAACGAATTATTTATTAATATAGTCATCAGTTTAAACGTTTAACTTGAACAAAAATTATTATTATTCAGTTAGTCAGTCATTCGATATCAATATGATTGAATCAGATGTGTTTATTGACATTCAAGGATATAATTGTTCTTTTGGATATGTAATCAAAGAGTTGGCAATTTATGATGGACATCGTTGTGCAAATTATTTATTTAAACCACCATTCTCGAGAACTATGATATCTAATGCTAAAGATCAAAAATTGATTGATTGGTCAGACAAATATCACGGATTATGTTGGGAAAATGGATTTGTTGAAATAAACGATATCGAATCCATTTTACAAGATGTATTGAAAATTTATCAAACTCCATATCGAATTTACGTCAAGGGAAATGCAAAAGTGAATATTTTAAAGAAATTCTTAAATGAGGACTATATACACAACATTCACATTGAACAAGAACCTAAATTAAGTCAATTTAAAATGATTCCAGAATGTTATTTTCATAAGGATATTAATCCATGGCATTGTGCATTATCCAATGTAAAACTACTATATAATTATCGAAATTGTTGGAAATAAAGAAATTTCTCTCTATTTAACTAAATGTCTTCTGCCAATAACAGTAGCAACAACAGTAGCAACAACAGCAGTTCCAAAGTTTTTGACAAATCTTTGTTCTTTTGGAAACAAATTTTGATTTATACAAAAATCAACTAATTAGTGATAGTAGTAACTTGGAAACAAAATATTTTACATGTTTAAATTTATTGGTCTTTCAATTATTTTTAATGCTTTCGAATCTACTTTTTATCAACTAATTTTAACATTTCTTATCTGTTTTTGTTGAACTCTCTCTCTCATTTATACATACTATTAAGCAATTCATAATTTTTAGTCAAATAGTTATTAGTAAAGCATATAATATTGCAATTTGTACTTTATCCAATACATTTTACATCCTCTTATCGACAAAAATTTGATCTTTCTTATCTGTTTTTGTTGAACTCTCTTAACAACTGGTTTTTGTTGGTATCATTTCGTACCAGGCAACATATTATTTATTTTTGTACTTTTAAGTATTTAAGTAAGAATCTAAAATGTTGTTTTATTAATTTATCCAATACATTTTACATCCTCCTATCAACTAATTTTAACCTTTCTTATCTGTTTTTGTTGAACTCTCTCTCGCATTTATTTAATATTTCTAATCAAATATATATATATAGTTATTAGTAAAAACATAACATTGCAATTTATATTTTATCCAATACATTTTACATCCTCTTATCGACAAAAATTTGATCTTTCTTATCTGTTTTTGTTGAACTCTCTCTCATTTAATTTAGGTTTTTGTATCATTTCGTACCAGGCTCTACATTTACATCTTAAGATTTTAGTTAGTTTTATTGTTTTATAGAGATTTTATATTTTAAGTATTTAAGTAAGTAGAATAATTTTCTCCAAGGTATAGAAGAATAGTTGTAAAGATTTTTAAACAAATTAGACGAGGCTCTTTTGTTCATTGGTATTAATATATTTATTAAATCTGTGTTCTCATACTTGTATGTTTTATTCTCCTCTCGTTCCCACACAACGAGTCAAAGGCTCAGCTCATTTTTAACAAATATTTTACTAAGATTTACAATACAACGAGACCAAATTATACTTTTTATTAGGCTCAACAAAACCTTTTACAAAACTAGTAACAGATGACTCGAATGAATTATTTTATAGTTTCTTGTATCTACTTTATTTTAGTAACAATTTGTAGAATTTATTAATATATTGTCTTAAATATCTGCTCATACTTGTATTTTATTCTCCTCTCATAATACGAGTACAGACTAGGCTAGGATCATCTCTCTCTACATATATATTTTACTAAAATTTACAATACAACGAGACCAAACTAAGCTCAACAAAACTAACTCTTTGTGAAAAACAAACAACAACAACTTTTACTCTTATACGGTAAAAGGCTAGGCTCATTTAATATTTTACTATTATTATTACAAACCAAAAACTCATTTAAGATTCATTTAAGCTCATTTCGTACTTATTTTACGATTCTTGACAAATATTACTTATTTAACTTGCTTTCATCTCATATAACATATTATAGCAAAATCCAACGAGTTCACACAAAATTTCAACGAGCTCACAATAAGCTCATTTCATATCACTATAATAACTTGAGAACAAACAACAACTTTTGCCTTTAACTTTCCCACAGCCAAATAAATTTCTTGCTCTTTCAATTATTTGCATGGAATTTTCCTATTAATACAACTTTTTGCTATTTCTTACATTCTCACATACATTCACTCATCTCTTATCAACTATTTTTGACCTCTCTTATCTACTTTGATGACCTAACGAGCCACTTGTTTACTCAATTTTACTTACAAAAAGTACCATGAATCACACATTATTCATACATTTTGTTTACATTTTGCCTTATCTTCGACATTTTTACCGACTTTACGGCGCCAGTTATTTACTGTTTTCGCTCAAATTACAAGATTTTACATTGTATCATTGCTATTTTTAATACATTTACTTCTTTGCCTTTACAATTCAACCTATCAGACACAATTTCGAATAGATAACACACATTTTTTACCCTTCAAACCAATCAAATTTATACTCTTATTAGCAAATTTTACACAACAACCTATCAAATACATGCCTTTTCCAATAGACAACACCCATTTTCACAGCTCACCTATCCAAATACACAGATTCTTATCTAATTTTACACATTCAACCAACCAAATACAACCTTTCTTATCTAGTTACGCCTACTCTGATAAGACCACACCAATGAGCATCTAAACTAATGCAACTTCTCCTCAAATGAAAGTTTATTAAAGTTTTAATGAAGTTAAGATACCCTGTTTGCACATCTACTGGACTTGTTACGTCATTGACGATCACTTCTTGCAGAATCTCATATTACACCTATTTACACCGATTCTACCTATTCGGAAGACATTTTCAACAACTTATTTTGCCAAAAAGGCACTGTTCAACAGCCACTGGACAATTTACGTCATTGACAACACTTCTTGCAGACTTCTTCTCATACACACTTACACCTATTCACATCTATTTACACCTATCTTACACCTATTTACCTCTAATTTTACACCTTTTCGACAACTTATATTGCCAAAGAGGCACTGATTTCAACATCCACTGGACAATTTACGTCATTGACGACTACTTCTTGTACAAATTTCAACTTTGCACACTTTTCACATATTATTCACCAATCCTTTTTTATGTCATCCCAACAATTGCATTCTCTATTACGAATCCTATTTGGCTAAGTAGGATAAGTCCCCAGGTTTTGCAGTATTGAAAACAACTTATGTAGGTTCAAATCCTACTACAGACATGACTTTTTTTAAATTATTTAATTTAATACACAACATTTAAGATTTATTCTAAGTCCTCAAGGTCAACAAAAGTGACAAAAAGGCACTGAGATACATCCACTGGACTTGTGACGTCATTGAACACTTCTTCAGATATTACAGGTAAATTACAGGTAAATTACAGGTAAATTACAGGTAAACAGGTGACACAGGTATACAGGTAATTAGGTGACAACAGGTACAGGTAAACAGGTAAATAGAATACAAGTAAACACTTCTTCAAGGTCAAATGTGCCAATAGGGCACTGATCAACAACCACTGGACTTGTGACGTCATTGACGTCACCTCTTCGGATTTTTCAGGTAGAAAGGTAGAAAGGTCAAAGGTCAACGAAAACGTAACTAACTACACTTATGCGGACGAAGAAACACCTGCCTGAAACAACTTCCAGAAGACATGACCCAAATGACTTTCAGCTCCTGAATTCACTTCTTCGGATAGTGGTCAAGGTCGGGTTAAAAAGTGGCCATCGAGGTGTCCCAGAAGCGCGTTACCTCTACTACTGCTGATTATCCTGGAACATTTACATACGACGGAAATGTTTTATATTGTCGAGTTTGCGAGAAAAATGTTTCGTGCACAAAAAAGTTTCAAATTGACCAGCTTGTCAAGACAAGTCTTCATATCGCAGGATTGCAAAAAAAGGCCCACGACAACAACTTATAACAGCAGCAAGTAGCAGTGATTCCACTTCTATAGGCAAACAAAAAAACCACTTTAGCATGGATTTATGTGACGCATTTCTTGCAAGTAATATTCTTCTCCACAAACTTACAAATCCTACATTCAAAGATTTTCTGCGAAAATATTGCTTGAATCAAAAAATACCAGGCGAATCAATACTGCGTAAAAATTACATACCAACAATTTACCAACATGTTCTGGAAGAAATACGTAATAAACTTAAGGATGACATTATTTGGATTTCAGCTGATGAAACTACCGACAGTTGTGGTCGCTATATTGCGAATTTAATTGTGGGTGCACTAAGATTAGAGCCTTCTTCTTCCTATTTGGTGGCCTACAAAGAACTTGACAAGACAAATCATTCTACGATCGCCAGATTTGTGAATGCGGGTATTAAAAAAATATTTCCTAAATCTTCTGCAGATGCTGCTCCCTATATGATCAAGGCAGCCAAAGTCCTCCAAGTATTTTATCCAAATTTATTCATGTGACGTACTTTGCTCATGGAGTCCATCGACTCGCTGAAGAAGTACGATCCATGTTTGGAATTGTAAATAAGCTGATTTCATCAGCAAAGAAAGTATTTCTTAAGGCACCTGCTCGCAATAACACCTATAAAGAAAAACTACCAAATGTGCTTTTACCTCCCGAACCAGTGGTAACTCGATGGGGAACATGGATTGAAGCTGTACTATTTTACAATGAACATTTCGAGGCCATCAAAGGTGTAGTAAATGACTTCGATACTGCAGAGGCTATGGCATTTCGTCAATCCAAGAAAGCATTTAACGATTCTGATATTAAAAAAAACATAGGTTTGATTAGCACTCACTTTTCCCACATACCTGCGGGTATTAAAAAGCTTGAAACTCGAGGTTTGGCGTTGACCGAATCAATTCAGTTAATGAATAAAATCCGTCAAATAAACTCCACATTGCCAAATGTATTCCCGCGTAGAGTTAAAGAAAAGTTTGAAAACATTTTGTGCAATAACCCAGGCTTTGGACCTTTGTGTCAAATTGATAGTTTTATTAATGGGACGGGTGAACTTTTGCCAGAAACAATAAGTGCATAGCACCCAAATTCAAATATTTCCCAGTTACCTCAGTGGATGTGGAACGGCTTTTTTCCACTTATAAAAATATTTTAAGTGATCGAAGACACAATCTTACTACCCAACATTTGGAACAATACCTTTTTGTTTATGTGTACAAGAATACAAATGTTAAATAATTCTAAAAAATGTTAAATAATTGTTAATTAAATGTAAACATCGTCGATAACTTGTTAATTTTATGCTGATTTTGAAACAAAAAACCAAAAATTATTACTTTTATTATTATTTAATATTGCATATTTTAAACATTTTTCATGCATATTTGCATGCATATTTCAAGATTTTTATGTTGCATATAATCCGGTCTCTACCAATTACCAGTAATAGTTTTCCATTATCTCCTTAAATTAACCCAAATCGGAAAACGCTGTAAGCTTTGAACTTTGGTTCAACTAGTCTAAATGTTATAAAGTCGATTTGGAAGTAGGTGGAAGCAGAGATGGAAAATGATAAAATGAAACGCAGACGTCGAAAACAAAGTCACATTATTTATTTATTTGTACATAAATAATATTAATATTGTTAAAAAAATGAGCTATTTAGTTTTGTGCCGGTGCGGCAGTCATTGATTGAACTTTGCGGCCGAATTCACCCAATAATTTGGTGGTATTTTTATATATGTCATTATCCTAAAAATAAAGAAATAAAGGTAAGAAAAAGAGAATTTTAAGCAGGATTTGGAACACTTGTGAATGGTCCCTCAATTACGAGTACTATTACACTACATAAGAAAGGTTCAAATGGTATCTGCGCTAATTACAGAATGATATTTTTGATCATCCATGTCAGCAAATCTACATAATCCATAATCCAGTCCCTCTTATCTAACTCAATTAATCCAGAAATATTCCCAGTATTAGCAAGTTTTGTCAAAGATACGAGCTGCAAAGAACAAATTCTTAATGTCTCCAACATAGTTGAAAAATCGAGAGAGGATTACGTCCCTGTAATACTTTACTTTACTAGATAGATAGATTTCGAAAAGGCCTTTGATAGTATCAAGCGGAACCATCTTTGGGTTATATTACAAAGGATTGGAGTCCAAACCATCTGATTAAACTAAATTCCAGCCCAAGCGTAGTGAAGATGGAAAACATACACTCTAAAGAATATAGGATCAAAAAGGGAATTATATTATATAACATCTGCTGGGAATACGAAATGCGGATAGTTCTGGATAAACGGCATGGTGAAATATCTACAGGTAGCAAGAAATTCTCCAATCTGCGATTTGCGAACGATACTGTATTAATCAAATGTACAGGAAACAGAACATTTATTGCAAAAATTAGACCAGTATGGGCAAGAATAAGGGCTTAAAATTAACTGTAAAAAGTCTCTTTATTGTCTCTCAATGTGATATAGTTGAATTGTTGGTTGGTCTACCTAGAAACCATGAAAATAGCGGTACAGAACATAAGATCAGTCGCCGTATCCAGCTGGGTCGAACTGTGATGTCACATTGACAAACATCTGGAGGAGCAGAAATACTACAATAACACCCAAAGTTAAACTTGTAAACACAGTTGTATATTCAGTCTTCGGATATGCTTCTGAGACATGGGTCATTCGCCAAGCATATCGCAGGCGAATTGAAGCATTTGAAACTATCTAGTATGACATAATAAAGAATACTAAAATTCTTCCGTCACGTTATGCGTAGTGACAACATAGAAAGACTGGTGATTCAGGGAAAGATGGAAAGAAAAAGAAGAAGGAGAAGATCACCCACTAGATGTCACAAACCTATCGTACACAAACTTAGAAAACGCCCGCAAAATAACCCAAGATAGATCCCGATGGAGAAATTCAATTACAAATGCAATTAATCAGCAAGAGAACAATCATGAATAGCATTGAAATTACTGCACGCCGAATACGACTTTGTATGAAGAAGTTATTCAATATAAAAAAAATTGAAAAAGAGTCTGCAAGGTTTAACATCAGAGGACAGGCAACAAGGCTGTTAATATTGAATAGACCGTTGAATCAAGTTTTTCAGTCATGAATAAATTACTCTGAGGGTGATATAGACCGGTTCTCAGAGCATCGAGTCGAGGGGGAAATTTTTTTCTAGATCAATAAGTGCAGGAGGAGCATAAGTCTCCTTTTCTAACTCTGTCTTCCTATTTATGAAACTACTGACAAAGTTTCCGTTCTGAAATAATTAAAATTAGATGTTGTGCCCGTTGTTTAAACTTCTTGTCTATATTCACGTAAGTGTGATGATTTTCCTGCATAGCCTGCAAAAAAAAATCAGTAATTTTGATTTCAGTAGATTCCTTAGTAAGAAAAACAGGTACATTATTAACTTACCTGTACTTTCTGCATAACATCTTCGAAAGTTTGTTTGATTGAATTCAATGTTTCTTCTATTTCATTTCTTTGGGCTGATTCAGGAGCTTCTCTTTTGATAACAGTGGCATCAGTTTGAATTGAGAAAAGCTTCAAACAATAAATGATTACTTAATTAGAGCAAATTATGCAGATTATTACTCATTAACTGGTGGTTGATGAAACAAACTGAAACATTGCTAGGTAAAGAAGGTCAATAATTATTCACATGATTCTATAACATTCTCTTTGTAACTTAGAACAACTATACAGTTCTTACAAAGAACTAAATGAAAAACAGACATAATTATATTAGTAACTAGCATAGCCGACCTGCAAATACTAATTAATATCATAACAACTTTGAGTGACAAGAATGGACTGTCCCTAAAGGTAAAAAAGACGAAATATAAATTAATTACTATGTCAATACAAAATAATACACCATCTATAGAAGATATAAGTATCTAGACACAATTATCAACAAGAATTATAATTGTTCTGAGAAAATAAAACGCCTGGACGTTAAAGAAATTGAATATTGCGTTTAAGCTATAGTTGTATTAGTAACGTAGCCAGTTTTTTTTAGGGCTGGAGGGGGGCAAATGATTACAAAGAACGGAGCTAGTTATAGAAGCGCAGTGCCAATCGACAAACAGGCGGTCAAGCGGCAACCGTGAGACGAAAACAGAAATACTCTTTTGCACTGGAGCTTAAAAAGCTTAGTCCTCTCCCAAAACATTGAAATAAAAATCGATTACCGGGAGGCAATTTTTCACAAAAAAGGATCCTTTCGTTCAGTGGGACTTAATTTCAATTTAAATGTCAATCTCCAGTGGGGGGAGGAGTATTTCTCCAAAAAAAGTATCCTTGCTCACGGTGGAACATCCTCTTTTAAAATTGATGACCTAGAGTGAAGATTTTTCACAAAAAGAACGTCCAATAAAAAATGGTATTTGTAAAAAGCGTCATTTGCTACATCTATGGGGGTAGTAAGAGGTATATGGTTCCTGGGCCCTCGATTGGCTACGTCACACGGTGGAACTCCAGATTGCTGAAAGTTAAGTGGGTGCAGACGTCAGTAAAATCACAATGCTCATTTAGGATAAGATAACACTTATAGCGCAGAAAATATAGCTATTGTTACAGAAAGACAATCACGTCAAATAAAAAGTCGCAGCAGAACGAAGCCGGCTTGCTACCACCGGATTATCAAAATCTGACACGTCGACTTTCTCAAAGATATGACGCATATTCTTTCCTATTATTGTTACATATACCTGTATTACTTCTACTAGCGCGACATCTCTGAGGAACTTGATGAGGAACATTTTACCGATCCGGCGGCTTCGTTTTACGGCGACGATTTGTTTCACCTGTTTCGCTCTCTGTAGTGATTACTACATATTCTGTACCTATAAAAAAGTTTGTACATATTGACAGAATACGCAAGCAACAGGGTTGCCTTTTGTGATCTTGATGAGATGGCAGAGGAGACTTCTCTTCGGAACGAACTAGTTCGTGACATGAACGCATCCTATTTGTTCCAAATTTTAGAGCTCGAATAGCTATTCATAGAGCTTTCCAAACGAAGTTTAGATTTGGAAAGAATCTAAGCCAAAAAAATGATAAAGAAAAAATGCCATAAAAAATAAATGTGAAGAAATTGACGATGTTCAATCCAAATATGATAACCTTAACCTGCTCAAGAATAATGAAAATATTATCACAGATGTTGAAGAAAAGCTGAGGGTATAGAAAAATTATACTGAACAGCTGTTGGCTGGTCAACGACATCTACGTGATCTTGACATAATCTGGAACTATTATATAACTTGTTAAAATAACCTTCGGATGAGAGTGAAATTAGAAAAGGATCTGTATTGTTATCAGCCTAATTTAATCTTTACTATGACAACATGCGGAGGGAGCCATTGAACAACGAGAGTATGAGTATTAAAGTAACAGTTTTTCTAACGGGTAGTCTTAATGAGCTTCAAACCCTCGCGCCCAAAACGCTGGCGACAAGTGAAGCGTTTGGGCTTACTCTTAATGTCAGCAAAATTAAGTACATGCTATAATGAAAAGAGCTCAAAATGAGGGCAGGATCTACATAAGAGATCAACCAATTGCGTAGACAAAATATTGTTATTTGGAGACAATCATCAACTCAAATAACGATCGTTCTAATGAAATCAAAATAGGTACTACTTGGAAAAACTGAAATGAAATTCAAAAAAGTTTTCTAAGGTCGAAGTATCTAAAGCTTGTCAAAAACATTTAAAAATGCGTTTAAAGAGATGTTACATATGTTCTATGTTATTCTATGGAATAGAATTAGAGGCAGCAACGGTTCGAAGGAAGGAGGCCCGCAGCCTGGTGTAGGGTTACATCTTGACTTTTATAGTCAAGTTATGCAGGTTTCACGATGATTATAATGGTTATATTGGCTTGGAGAAAGTTGCTTTAGGGTTGGCAAAAAGGATCCTTCGGATCTGCTTAGCTTATTTACAACTACTACTGTAACTACAGTTGGTTCTGTAGGTTGGTATAACAAAAGGGTACTTAAAACGAGTCTCTCAAGAGGACCGAGTTATTTGCAAAGAGTATTTAATTATTCTTACCTGAAATAGGACGAAAGTGGCAAGAAATACTAATGCTATTTTAGCTGCCATTTTTTTTTTTTAAAGCTGTCACTGAGTAATGTATCAACGACGACTAATATATTACTAAAATAATTCAAGAAATTCACTAATTAAGTTAAGTTTTACATATATTTACAAAATAATACTGATAAAGTAATCTTATGGTTAGGTATTGTTGATTCCATTACAAATAAGTATTATATTTTATTAGACCATTTTTCCCTTATCTTTTACTTTCATGAATTTTCATTGGTCAAAACCAAAATGTAGAGAGTCTTCAAGAGAGCTGAACCACAATTTGTTTTAATTTTCATGACATTTAATGTAATGGGCGTAACGATTTTTAGTGTTCCGTACCAAAATTGAAAAACAGAACAGTTATAGAATCATTTCGGTGTCAATCTGTTTGTCGATCAGAGTCGATTTTTCTCTAAAATTATTTGACATAGAAAGTCAAAATTTGTCACAAACATAGGAATTGATGGCCTAATCACAACCGAGTAGTTTTGAAATTTAAATTTTGACTTAAGTCCCTTGGTTAGACGTTTGTTTTCGTTCTGACGACCCATCTGACTGCGCTAGGGAGGTTTCCGATGTTATTTTGACTGGTATGGAAACTTACATTCCTTTTTCGAAGAACTGTCCTTCCAACGGCAAGCCTTGGTTTGACCGAAAATGCAAAGAAGCTGTTGCTTCTAAACATCTTGCCTACCGACGATGGCGTGAAAATCCTAACACCACAAATCGTAACACCTTTGCTCGTGGCCGGAACAGATGCAAAGAAATTATCGACGAAACCAAGGAGGCGCACAATCAGCGAATTAGAAACAAACTTCTCGCTTCTCCCGACAATTCCAGGTCCTTTTGGTCAGTCACTAAGGCAGTTAGCCAAAATTTTTCACCAAATCCACCATACCACCACTCACACGGCCAGATAATTCTATTGCAACGACATCCGTTGAAAAAGCGAACTTGTTGGCTGAACTCTTTGCTTCACATTCTACTGTCGATTTCCAAGGAAAAACACCACCATTCCCATAGTGCAGTCAAGGATGCCCGATATTGTCTTCAGACAGCGTATCATAAAACGTATTTTAATGAAGCTAGACACCAAAAAAGCTTCTGGCGCTGACGGAATACCTACCATAGTTCTCAAAAACTGTGCGAGGTAACTGACATCAGTTTTCTGTAGACTTTTCAACCTATCCTACAGAAAGGGAATATTTCCTTCCTGCTGGAAATGTGCCACAGTTCAGCCGATACCTAAAAAAGGCAAGAAGACCTTGCCAAATAACTACCGCACTCCTTTCAATAATATCGAAAGTCATGGAAAAGGCTATCAATCAACATCTTCTAAAATATCTTGAAGAATCCAACATTATTAGCGATCACCAATATGGCCTTCGTAAAAATAGATCAACAGGAGATCTTCTGACTTATATAACACATGTTTGGAACAACGCAATTGAACACTTTGAGGAATCTCGAGCGGTTGCTCTTGACATATCCAAGGCATTCGACCGTGTTTGGCACGATGGGCTGTTGGCTAAGTTACGTTCTTGTGGTATGTCTGAAAAGTTCTGTTTGTGGCTCTGTTTCCTCAGTGAGCGTTCTTTACGAGTGGCGGTCGACGGAATTCTTTCTAACACTTTCACTATCAACGCAGGTGTGCCCCAAGGCTCCATACTATATCCTACTCTCTTTCTCATTTATATTAACGATCTGCTGGAAAAGACCGGAAATCCAATCTACAGCTTTGCAGATGACAATACGCTTATCTCTTCATTCACTTTGAACGCATCGGCTGCTCAGGCGAGTGTCCGCAGACAGCGGGAAGTTGTTCAACTTAACAAAAACCTAGAAGAAATTCTATCTTGGGGTGACAGTAACCAAGTGGAATTTAAAGTTACAGAAAACCAGGCGGCAGTTTTTTCTAAAAAAGTTAATGTTGCTGAACCCGACATAGTTATGGCGGGGCACTCCATTCGTCTAACATCATCCCTCAATTTGTTGGGCGTTAATTTGGGAGCAAATATGTCCTGGGATGAACACGTAGCAGGCATAGCAAAGAGAGCTTCTCAAAAGTTCGGAATGTTATTTCGAACCAGAAAGTTTTACACTTCACAACAACGGTTAATTCTTTACAAAGCTCAAATTCAACCAACTATGGAATACTGCTTCCATGTTTGGGCTCTTCTCCCAAACATACGTGTACAATGCATTTGTTGGATTCTATTCAGAGAAGAGCTGTTCGTCTGATTGGAGACCCGGAACTGACCTGCGGTATTTTCATGGAAAGTGTTCGGACGATGTGGCCCGTTTAATTCCTCCCAGAGCGGTGCATGTTAGAAATACACGTCGCGCTGATACTTCACATCCGTGTGAGGTTCAGCTTGTTACTCCTCGTACAACGCTTTTCAAGCAGTCTTTTATATGGAGAACATCATCCCTTTGGAATAATTTGCCCAAGACTGTGTTTCCCAGCGAGTACAATTTACAGTGATTCAAGAACAACGTGAATCGCTTTTTTCCCGCACACGTGTCGCTCCTGTAGCACTTTAGGGACTTCCCTGTAGCACGTGTGTTAGACCCATAAAAAAATAAATAAATTGGTGATCGCTAATAATATTGAATTCGTCAAGATATTTTAGAAGATGTTGATTGATTTTTTTTTTTTTTTTTTTATGGGTCTAGCACACGTGCTACAGGGAAGCCCCTAAAGCACTACAGGAGCGACACGTGTGCGGAGAAAGCGATTCACGTTGTTCTTGAATCGCTGTAGATTGTACTCGATGGGGAAAACACAGTCCTGGGCAAACCATTCCAAAGGTATGATGTTCTCCATATAAAAGAGTGCTTGAAAAGCGTTGTACGGGGAGTAACAAGCTGAACCTCATACGGATGTGAAGCATTAGCGCGACGTGTACTTCTAATATGCACCGCTCTGGGAGGAATTAAACGGGCCACATCCTTCGAACACTTTCCATGAAAGTACTTGTAGAATAGGCTCAAGTCGCCAACCGTTCTTCGATGTTCCAGCGAATCAAGGCCGTCGGTCAGTTCCGGGTGTCCAATCAGACGAACAGCTCTTCTCTGGATAGAATCCAACAAATGCAGTGTATGTTTGGGAGCGGAGCTCCAAACATGGGAGCAGTATTCCATAGTTGGTCGAATTTGAGCTTTGTAAAGAATTAACAGTTGTTGTGGAGTGTAAAGCTTTCTGGTTGGAAACAATATTCCCAACTTTTGAGAAGCTCTTCTTGCTATGCCTGCAACATGTTCATGCCAGGACATATTTGCTCCCAAATTAACGCCTAACAGATTGAGTGACGATGTTAGAGGGATGGAGTGCCCCGACATAACTATGTCGGGTTCTGCAACGTTAACTTTTTTAGAAAAAACTGCCGCCTGGGTTTTTGTAGCATTAAATTCCACTTGGTCACTGTCACCCCAAGATAGAATTTCTTCCAGGTCTTTGTTAAGTTGAATGACTTCCTGCTGTCTGCGGATATTCGTCTGAGTAGTCGATGTCCTAGCGGTCAAAGTGAATGAAGAGATAAGTGTACTGTCATCTGCAAAGCTGTAGATTGGATTCTCGGTCTTTTCCAGCAGATCGTTAATATAAATAAGGAAGAGAGTAGGAGACAGTATGGAACCTTGGGGCACACCGGCGTTGATAGTGAAGGTGTTAGAAAGAAATCCGTCGACTGCCACTCGTAAAGAACGCTCTCTGACGAAACATGAGAGCCACAAACAGAACTTTTCAGACATACCATAAGAACGTAGCTTAGCCAACAGCCCATCGCCTTGGATATGGCAAGAGCAACCGCTCGAGATTCTCCAAAGTGTTCAATTGCGTTGTTCCAAACATGTGTTACATAAGTCAGAAGATCTCCTGTTGATCTATTTTTACGAAAGCCATATTGGTGATCACTAATAATGTTGAATCCTTCAAGATATTTTAGAAGATGGTGATTGATAGCCTTTTCCATGACTTTCGATATTATTGAGAGTAGTGCGATTGGTCGGTAGTTATTTGGCAAGGTCTTCTTGCCTTTTTTAGGTATCGGCTGAACTGTGGCACATTTCCAGCAGGAAGGAAATATTCCCTTTCTGTAGGATAGGTTGAAAAGTCTACAGAAAACTGGTGTTAGTTCCCTCGCACAGTTCTTGAGAACTATGGCAGGTATTCCGTCAGCGCTTGAAGCCTTTTTGGTGTCTAGCTTCATCAAAATACGTTTTATGATACGCTGTCTGAAGACAATATCGGGCATCCTTGACTGCACTATGGGAATAGTAGGTGGTGTTTTTCCTTGGAAATCGACAGTAGAATGTGAAGCAAAGAGTTCAGCCAACAAGTTCGCTTTCTCAACAGGTGTCGTTGCAATATAATTATCTGGCCGTGTGAGTGATGGTATGGTAGATTTGGTGAAATTTTGGCTAACTGTTTTAGCGACTGACCAAAAGGACCTGGAATTGTTGGGACAAGCGAGAAGTTTATTTCTAATTCGCCGATTGTGTGCCTCCTTGGTTTCGTCGATAATTTCTTTGTATCTGTTCCGGGCACGAACAAAGGATTTCAGTTGATAGTCCAGTAAACAGGAGATGAAATGTCATTTTAGAAAAAAAATATAGAATTTTTTTTTCCAACTGTTCTTTATATTTTTTGGGATGCTGAAACCGAATTTCAACTTCGCCACCTCGTAAATTTTGTGAGTTTTAAATAAAATATAAAAAACGGTGACAAAAATGATCTTTTTTTCAATTTTTCGCTTCCATATACGATAAATGAACTCATGTTCTAAGAATAAAAGCATTGAAAAACGTTATGGCCAATTTAGAGTTCAATATCTCCAAAATACAAAAATCGTGTGTAACCATTGATCTCTGGTTCTATTACATACTATTATATTTTCACATTAATGCAACCTAGTGACACAAGAATAATTCAATTAAGCACGAAAATACATTAAAACTTGCACTAATTTTGAAATTATTCAGAAAAATCTTTTACGAGTAATAACATTGTATAAATTGACATAGCATGCAGCCAGTTGGTCCCATCGACTTGAACGACAAATAAGTAACCGATATTACTTTAGGAGGTTTTTTCCATATTTTTTCGGGTGTTTTGCCCCATTGTACGACAGACTGTCACGCGGTGTGGTCCGAAAATAATAAACATGCCTCACATCCGTTCGGTTAGTAACCATCGATCGGATTCATCTTCTTCAGCAATCTGAGGGAACCAAGGATAACTGCCCTCTGCATCTTCATTGCTACTGAATCAGCCAAGGCATTACAGCTTCTTAAGGCTCTTTAGGAATGTGTTCTTAATTCCTCCTAAAACTTCGATGAATAGGACCAGCATTGTTACTGAACATCGAGAGAACAACATCGTTTGTAGTTTAAATCTTTATGTTTAGAACCTTTTCCTCCCCTTTCATTGCTACATTTGTTCCTACAGGTTTGTTGGCTTGCAAACGCCTTCTGGTCAAAAAGGCAAAATTCCAGTAAATTTTTCACTTATATTTAATTTTTACAACCGACTCGATCTCTCCCGAAGATACGGCAGTCTGGGAATGATACGAATGTCTAAGATGGTAATATAGAACACGCAATGCTGCAATATGACAATAGATGTAAGATGATATAGCGTGAACAGGACACGTTAAAAGTAAATGCATCAGTGATTCTGGTTTAATGTCAGCTAGTTCGGTAAATCGGCTACGATATAATAGGGTATTAACCACACCATCCTGACAAGCTAGTAACAATCCCTCGGTCTCTGACTCAAGACTTGCTAACTGTAGAAAACTATGATAGTTTTTCGACAGCTGCAGTGAATCGATGTTCCCATAAAACACTCCATGTTGGAATTTTTCTGTGTGCTGCCTATAAAATTGTTGTTCTGCTATTTGAATGACTGTCTTAAGTTTAGGTGTTTTAGCTCCAGGATGTTAATCTCATCATTTTGTTGTTCGATGACGTCGCTGAAGTTTACTGCCAGACCAAGTTTTTTTCGCTGCATCTTGTGCAGCCCTAAATAGAAAGGTTCCCTCTCCTCACTGTTCATGGTCGCAGACCAATTCCAGGAGAGAATGGAAACTCCTTGCAACCTTACACGCTAGTCCCACGACGATTCTCTACTCACACCCTCTTAGCTCAAAAATTGAAATATCAGAGCGGTCGATCAGGCGAATTTTAGTACAATATAAATTTAGTGCTTACAAACCAAATTTGTTTACTTTTTACAAGATAGAAATTATGATACTCGACGAGATTTTTGTTCTTGGCTACGATGAAAGAAGGAACTAAACATGCATTTTTGCAGAAACATCATTTTTACTGTCGAGACATTTTCTTCTAACGGAGTAATTAACTCGCAGAATTGCAGATGGTCGGCAGACAAAAATCCAAATTTTGTATTTTAGTAAAATTAGTACTACTTTTAATCCACCCTATAGCCCAGATTTAGTTCACTGGGTTTTCTTTTTGTTCATATATCTGAAAAAAAACCTCAAGCTGAAAATTTTCCTAAGTTAAAAGTAACGTCGACCTGACATCAGCAAATCATCAACAACGATTTTTTTGGCGAATTTAATACCTAATTACTAGAGACCGGATTATATGCATTTGCATATTTTCATATGCATTTGCATATTTAGACCATTCTCACCGATTATTGCATATTTTAAAATCTAGTATTGATGCATAATTTTCCCTGTATTTACAATATTTCTCGGCATTACTAGGCAATTGAATTGCTCAGGGTATTGTTAATGTCGCCGTCTGGAACCGATCTTATCGCCGGGACATTACCTGCAATAGTCTAAACATCGATTAGGTTATAGTGCCAAGGGAATACCCAAAATTTCGACGGTATTTTATTCCTTTGTTTCTTGGTCGGGATATTAAGTGATAAGTAGTTAGTTTCTAAGAATATTTGTTTGAGCGTGGATCAAATAAACAATTTTCTCGAAGACGAATTTTTATTTTAAAACTAGATATCAGTTTTAACATTATTGTTGACGCGCTCGCAACAGTGTAGTCTTTTTGCAATTTTTAACGTGTTGTATTAAAGTTTAACGTGTACCATGCCACCCGCAAAAAAAGTGTCTCTTCATGGATAGCTGATTATCCTGGAACATTTACATACGACGGAAATGTTTTATATTGTCGAGTTTGCGAGAAAAATGTTTCGTGCACAAAAAAGTTTCAAATTGACCAGCATGTCAAGACAAGTCTTCATATCGCAGGATTGCAAAAAAAAGGCCCACGACAACAACTTATAACAGCAGCAAGTAGCAGTGATTCCACTTCTATAGGCAAACAAAAAAAACCACTTTAGCATGGATTTATGTGAAGCATTGCTTGCAAGTAATATTCTTCTCCACAAACTTACAAATCCTACATTCAAAGATTTTCTGCGAAAATATTGCTTGAATCAAAAAATACCAGAAAAATCAACACTGCCTAAAAATTACATGCCAACAATTTACCAACAACATGTTCTGGAACAAATACGTAATGAACTTAAGGATGACATTATTTGGATTTCAGCTGATGAAACTGCCGACAGTTGTGGTCGCTATATTGCGAATTTAATTGTAGGTGCATTAAGATTAGAGCCTTCTTCTTCCTATTTGGTGGCCTGCAAAGAACTTGACAAGACAAATTATTCTACGATCGCCAGATTTGTGAATGAGGGTATTAAAAAAATATTTCCTGAATCTTCTGCAGATGAAAGAGTGTTTATATTTCTCTCAGATGCTGCTCCCTATATGATCAAGGCAGCCAAAATCCTCCAAATATTTTATCCAAATTTAATTCATGTGACGTGCTTTGCTTACGGAGTCCATCGACTCGACTCGACTACTGGAAATGTAATTAAACTGATTTCATCAACAAAGAAACTGTTTCTTAAGGCACCTGCTCGCAATAACGCCTATAAAGAAAAACTGCCTAATGTGCCTTTACCTCCCGAGCCAGTGGTAACTCGAATGGGAACATGGATTGAAGCTGTACTATTTTACAATGAACATTTCGAGGCCATCAAAGGTGTAGTAAATGACTTCGATAGTGCAGAGGCTATGGCAGTTCGTCAATCCAAGGAAGCATTTAACGATTCTGATATTAAAAAGAAAACATAGCTTTGATTAGCACTCACTTTTCCCACATACCTGCGGGTATTAAAAAGCTTGAAACTAGACGTTTGGCGTTGACCGAATCAATTCAGTTAATGAATAAAATCTGTCAAATAAACTCCACATTGCCAGATGGCAGGCTTTGAACCTTTGTGTCATATTGACAGCTTTATTAATGGGACGGGTGAACTTTTGCCAGAAACAATAAGTGCTAACATAGCACCCAAATTCAAATACTGCCCAGTTACCTCAGTGGATGTGGAACGGTCTTTTTCCACTTATAAAAATATTTTAAGTGATCGAAGACACAATCTTACTACCCAACATTTGGAACAATACCTTATTGTTTACGTGTACAAGAATACCAATGTTAAATAATTTTACAAAATGTTAAATAATTTTTAATTAAATTTAAACATCGTCGATAACTTGTTAATTTTATGCTGATTTTGAAATAAAAAACTAAAAATTACTACTTTTATTATTATTTAATATTGCATATTTTGACCCTTTTCATGCATATTTTAAGCATTTTTCATGCATATTTGCATGCATATTTCAAGATTTTTATGTTGCATATAATCCGGTCTCTACTAATTACCAGTAATAGTTTTCCATTATCTCCTTAAATTAACCCAAATCGGAAAACGCTGTAAGCTTTGAACTTTGGTTCAACTAGTCTAACTGAAATAAAGTCGATTTGGAGGTAGGTGGAAGCAGAGATGGAAAATGATAAAATGAAACGCAGCCGTCGAAAACAAAGTCACATTATTTATTTATTTGTACATAAATAATATTAATATTGTTAAAAAAATGAGCTATTTAGTTTTGTGCCTGTGCGGCAGTCTTTGATTGAACTTTTTCAATTAATTTTTCGCCTCCTTCTTTCACTTTGCGGCCGAATTCATCAATTAATTTGGTGGTATTTTTGTATATGTCACTATCCTAAAAATAAAGAAATAAACCTAAGAAAAAGAGACTTTAAGGCAGGATTTGGAACACTTGTGAATGGTCCCTCAGTTACTATTGCACTACATAAGAAAGGTTCAAAAGGTATCTGCGCTAATTACAAAATGATATTTTTGATCATCCATGTCAGCAAATCTACATAATCCATAATCCAGTCCCGCTTATCTAACTTAATTAATCCAGAAATATTCCCAGTATTAGCAAGTTTTGTCAAAAATACGAGCTGCAAAGAACAAACTCTTAATGTCTCCAACATAGTTGAAAAATCGAGAGAGGATTACGTCCCTGTAATACTTTACTTTACTAGATAGATATATTTCGAAAAGGCCTTTGATAGTATCAAGTGGAACCATCTTTGGGTTATATTACAAAGGATTGGAGTCCAAACCATCCGATTAAACGCACAAGTGTAGTTAAGATGGAAAACCTTATATTGTACAGAATATAGGATCAAGAAGGGCATTAGACAGGAATGTATTTTATCTCCGATATTATATACGGAATACGTAATGCGGATAGTTCTGGATGAACGGCATGGTGAAATATCTATAGGTAGCAAAAAATTCTCCAATCGGCGATTTGCGAATGATACTGTATTAATAACATCAAATGTACAGGAAACAGAACATTTATTGCAAAGATTAGAACAGTATGGGCAAGAACATCGACTTAAAATTAACTATAAAAAGTCTCTTTGTTGTCTCTCAATGTGATATAGTTGAATCGTTTGTCTACCTAGAAACAGTAATACATGAAAACGGCGGTACAGAACATGAGATCAGACGCCGTATCCAGCTTGGTTGAACTGCGATGTCACAATTGACAAACATCTGGAGGGGCAGATATATTAGAACAAACACTCAAAGTTAAACTGGTAAACACAGTTGTGTACTCAGTCTTCGAATATGCTTCTCAGACATGGGTCGTTCGTCAAGCAGATCGAAGGGGAATTGAAGCATTCGAGACTATCCAGTATGACATAATAAAGAATATTAAGATTCTTCCGCCACGTTCTGAGTAGCGACAACATAGAAAGACTAGTGGTTCAGGGAAAGATGGAAAGAAAAAGAAGAAGGAGAAGATCACCCACTAGATGTTGCCACAAAACTATTGTACACAAACTTAGAAAACGCGCGCAAAATAACCCAAGACAGATCCCGATGGAGAAATTTAATTACAAATGGAATTAATCAGCAAGGGTCCAATCACGAGTAGCATTAAAATTCCTGCACGTCGAATACGACTTTAGATGAAGAAGAACTATTTCAATATAAAAAAAAAACTGGAAAAGTGTCTGTAATGTCTAACATCAGAGGACAGGCAACAATGCTGTTAATATTGGATAGACCGTTGAATCAAGTTTATTCAGTCATGAATAAATTACTCTGAGGGTGATATAGACCGGTTCTCAGAGCATCGAGTCGAAGGGGAAATTTTTTTTCTAGATCAATAAGTGCAGGAGGAGCATAAGTCTCCTTTTCTACCCCTGTCTCTATTTATGAAACTACTAACGAAGTTTCCGTTCTGAAATAATTAAAATTAGATATTGTGCTCGTTGTTTAAACTTTTTGTCTATATTCACGTAACTGTGACGATTTTCCTGCATAACTTGCAAAAAAAATCGGTAATTTTGATTTCAGTAGATTCCTTAGTAAGAAAAACAAGTACATTAATTAACTTACCTGTACTTTCTGCACAGCCTCTTCGAGAGCTTTTTTGATTGAATTCAATGTTTCTTCTATTTCATTTTTTGAGCTGAATCAGGAGCTTCTCTTTTGATAACAGTGGCATCAGTTTGAATTGAGGCAAGCTTAAAACAATAAATCGTTACTTAATTAGAGCAAATTATGCAAATTGTTGCTCATTAAGTGGTGGTTGATGAAACAAGCTGAAACATTGCTCGGTAAAGAACATTTGTAACTTAGAACAACTATATAATTCTTACAACGTATTAAATGAAAAACAGACATAATTATGTTAGCAACTAGCATAGCCGACCTGCAAATACTAATTAATAACATTGAGTGAAAAAAATAGAAAATATGTCATAAGTATCTAGACACAATTATCAATAAGAATTACAATTTTTCTGGAAAATAAAACGCCTGGACGTTAAAGAAATTGAATAATGCGTTTAAGCTATAGTTGTATTAATAGTGTAGCCAATTCTTAAGGCTCGAGGGAGGCATATAGTTACAAAAAACGGAGCTAGTTATAGAAGCGCAGTGCCAATCGACAAACAGGCGGTCAAACGGCAACCGTAAGACGAAAACAGAACTACTCTTTTGCACTGTAGCTTTAAAAGCTTAGTCCTTACCGGGGGTAATTTTTCACAAAAAAAGGATCCTTTCGTTCAGTGGGACTTAATTTCAATCTAAAAGTCAATCACCATTGGGGGGGGGACTATTTGTCCAAAAAAGTATCCTTGCTCACGGTGAAACACCCTCTTTTAAAATTTAGACCTAGGGTGAAGATTTTTCACAGAAAGAAAGTCCAATAAAAAATGGCATTTGTAAGAAGCGTTTATTTGCTACATCTATGAAGGTAGTAAGAGGTATATAGTTTTCTGGGTCCTCGATTGGCTACGTCACACGGTGGTACTCCAGGTTGCTGGAAGTTTAAGTGGCTGCAGACGTCAGTAAAACCACAATGTTCATTTAGGATAAGATAACACTTATAGCGCAGAAAATATAGCTATTGTTACAGAAAGACAATCACGTGAAACAAAAAGTCGCAGCAGAACGAAGCCCGCTTGCTACACCTGATTGTTAAAATCTGACACGTCGACTTTCTTAAAGATATGACGCGTATTATTTCCTATTATTGTTACATATACCTGTATTACTTCTACTAGCGCGACATCTCTGAGGAACTTGATGAGGAGCATTTTACCGATCCGGCGGTAGCCAGCCGTTTTACGGCGACGATTTGTTTCACCTGTTTCGCTCTCTATAGTGATTGCTACATATTCTGTACCTATAAAAAAGTTTGTACATATTGACAGAATACGCAAGCACCAGGGTTGCCTTTTGTGATCTTGATGAGATAGCGGAGGAGACTTCTCTTCGGAACGAAACCTAGTTCGTGACATGAAAGCATCCTATTTGAACTCAAATAGCTGTTCATAGGGCTTTCCCAACGAAATCTAGATTTGGAAAGAATCCAAGCCAAAAAAATGATAAAGAAAAAATGGCATAAAGATAAATGTGAAGAAATTGAGGAACTTCAATCCAAATATGATAACCTTAACCTGCTCAAGAATAATGGAAATATTATCACAGATGTTTCAAGAAAACCTGAGGGTATAGAAAAATTATATTGAAGAGCTGTTGGCCGCCAAAGACACCTACGTGATCTTGACATAATCTCGAACTATTAGATATGTAAGAATAACCTTCGGATGAGAGCGAAATTAGAAAAGAATCTGTATTGTTATCAGCCTAATTTAAATCTTTACTGTGACAACATACGGAAGAAGGCATTGAACAACGAGAGTATGAGTATTAAAGCAACAGTTTTTCTAAAGGGTAGTCTTAAAGAGCTTCAAACCCTCGCGCCCAAAACGGTGGCGGCAAGTGAAGTGTTTGAGCTTACTCTTTAATGTCAGCAAATTTAAGTAAATGCTATAATTAAAAGAGCTCGAAATGATGGCAGGAACTACATAAAAGATCAATCAATTGCGTAGACAAAATATTATTATTTGGAGACAGTCATCAATTCAAATAACGGTCGTTCTGACAAAATCAAAATACATTAAATTTAAAAAAGTTTTCGGAAGTCGAAGCATCTAAAGCTTGTCAAAAACATTTAAAAATGCGTTTAAAGAGATGTTACATCTGTTCTATGTTATTCTATGGAATACAATTAAGGAAGCAACGGTTCGAAGGAAGGAGACCGGCAGCCTGGTGTGGGGTTACATCTTGACTTTTATAGTCAAATTTTGCAGGTTTCACAATGATTATAATGGTTATATTGGCTTGGAGAAAGTTGCCTCAGGGTTGGCAAAAAGATCCTTCGGATCTGCTTAGCTTATTTACAACTACTACTGTAACTACAGTTGGTTCTGTAGGTTGGTATAAACAAAAGGGTACTTAAAACGAGTCTCTCAAGAGGACCGAGTTATTTGCAAAGAATATTTAATTATTCTTACCTGAAATAGGACGAAAGCGGCAAGAAATACTAATGCTATTTTAGCTGCCATTTTTTTTTTTAAGCTGTCACTCAGTAATGTATCAACGACGACTAATATATTACTAAAATAATTCAAGAAATTCACTAATTAAGTTAAGTTTTTACATATATTTACAAAATAATACTGATAAAGTAATCTTATTGTTAGGTATAGTTGATTCCATTACAAATAAGTATTATATTTTATTAGGCCATTTTTCGGGCTTATCTTTTACTTTCATGAAGTTTCATTGGTCAATAAACAAAACCAAAATGTACAGGGTCTTCAAGAGAGCTGAACCACATTTTCTTTTAATTTTCATGACCTTTAATGTAATGGGCGTAACGATTTTTAGTGTTCCGTACCAAAATTGAAAAACAGAAAACAGTTATAGAATCATTTCGGTGTCAATCTTTGTCGATCAGAGTCGATTTTCTCTAAAACTATTTGACATAGAAAGTCGAAATTTGTCACAAACATAGGAATTGATGGCCTAATCACAACCGAGTAGTTTTGAAATTTAAATTTTGACTTAAGGGGCTAGTTTGGGGGATAGGGTGAAATCGGAAGTGAAAAAAAAAATTGTAAGTCATCGAGTGGGGTGTCAGATGTAAGCTTGTGAGAACACGAGTTCAAAAATATATATCAAGGATGTAATACTCGCACAAACTTTTCTTTACATTATTTTAAAGAAATTGCCAAAAATCGTTATCCCCCCCACCCTATCTCTAAGAGTACTAACCAAAAAATTTTCGAAAAAATTCTGGAATATTCTGCAAAAGGTGTCGATTGAATGAAAATTATCACGAGCTTTTCATCTGTTGACAGAGTTCTTACATTATATGTTATAGGTTGCTATATAAAGTGGCTGTGTAAATTAACGAGTTTTTTGCCTCCCCCAGAATCCATGAGGCAGACCTTGTTCAAGGTGTAGGACTTGTCCATTTAATGAGCCACCTACCAGAAAGTTTTTTAATTCGTCATATTCAGTAGGGGTTTTTAGCCATAATTATCGCCACGTTGGCCAAACGGTTTGGGGAATGGGTAGGGATTGTAAGGGACAGGGTTTTTAGGTGGTTGTTTTGGGTGGGAAGGGTGAAAAAGGACATGATTTCCCTCCAAAAACTGGAGGTGGGAAAAAATCATGGCTTCGCGTGAAGTAGAGTGGAGTCCCCTAAAGTAGACCTGTCTTCTACCGGGATCGTACGTAAAAGTGTGTCAACGCGTTACCTATGGAAAACTATAACGAATAGATGCTTATACTGCACTCTGTCGGCGACTTACTAAGTCTATTCAAGCAGAGCGGCACAGCACGGCTGGCAACTTATTGCAGAAACGCACCTTTCTTTCTCGAGCTTATTGCTCGAAGGCATAGATGGCAGCATTGGTATAACAACTAAAGACGAAAACGAAAAGAATCGCATTGTTAGAAGTTACCAAAAGTGTTCTTCGTATTTGCTGAACCATCCCAAGACACTTTTTTCACCGTATCACGGCTCATCAGCTGAGCCGATTCTTTTCATTTCGTCTTTAGTTGTTATACCAGTGCTGCCATCTATGCCTTCGAGCAGTAAGCTCGAGAAAGGTGCGTTTCTGCAATAAGTGCCAGCCGTGCTGTGCCGCTCTGCTTGAATAGACTTA
>CM032448.1:100996377-101273877 GCA_019049505.1 Pachyrhynchus sulphureomaculatus
CTACATTTACAGAGCAATCTTATTATGTGGAATCGGTAGACTTAAAAAGAACTGCTTCCGTAGGAGGATTAAAATACAAATGAAAGAATTAATGGATGTGAAACACACATATAAAATAAATTGATTGATTATCTGAAAACAGAAAAGCAACCCATATCGAAGAACACAGCCACCAAAAAATACAACAGATAAATACACTACCGGCAAAGATGAACTAGTAAGTAAACTCTCAAGGGACTGTGAAACATCAACAACGGAACAATTAACCGCATTAATCAACAAAATACTATAGTAGAATAAAGTATCTGTATAATTGAATAAAAGCTGACTTTGATCTTTACAAATGGCGACAAAAAGGTTGCTAAACACTAATAATTTTATCTGAACAGATAACCCAAATAATAATATTGTTACGCTGACCAACAGTGTTTTCGTAATGGAAAATATTTGTAATGAGACAAATCACAGAAAAAGCAATCGAGTACAACAGATTATCTTGACCATGTTCTGTAGACTGAACAAAACACTCGACAGAGTAAAACTTCCCTAACCTAACCTAATTCTTCGTGCTCATCCGGGAAAGTCCCTAGTTATCATTTAAATAATTAAAAAGATCTATAGTTGGAACCGAATTCAAACTCAGATAGAGGAGCCACTTACTGAACGAATAGATGAGCTCCTGACTATTTAATAGAAGAGAAAACAACCGGGTACAAAAAAAAAAAAAAAAAAAAATATATATATATATATATATATATATATATATATATATATATATATATATATATTATATATATATATTTATATATATATATATATATATATATATATATATATATATATATACGAGAGCTAATCGTAAAGTAAGATTCCCAAAGCGTTGGAGCCACAGGGCGAGGTTTTAGGCGAAATCCCCCACTCTCGATTCTCACCTTGCTCGGCTTAGCTACGCCGCGCAGTGTTGGTTCAGCAGCCGTCCGTGATGGAAGTCCCAATCGCCGTTACCGCCAAGTGTGAAATTCGTGCAGTAATTCGTTTTTTAAACGGAGAAGGGGTTCCAGCTATAAACATTTGTCGACAATGGAAGTGTATGGTGAAAAGTGTATGGTCCGTAAATAGTGTAGGGAGTTTACAGACGGTCATACGAACATTTATGACGAAGAAGGGAGGGGAAAACCCTCGGTTTCAGATGAGACGTTAGATTGAGGGAATATTGCTCGAAGATCAGAGGATCACTATCCGTGAACTCGCTCTGCGGATTACTGAGGTTCCTTGTACCACAATTCAGAAGATATTGACTGAAAAGTTGGGATTATTAAAGGAACACTTGGGTGGACAACGCTTCAGCACCGATGTCGAAGTTAAAAAGAATAGTTGAATCGCTGTCTCAAGGGGTTGACGGCGGAATTTTTTGATACGGGCATACGAAAGCTGGAGCAGCGTCTACAAAAATGCGATTACGTTGAAAAATAGAATGATGTTTAAGCTTTCAAATGATATATTTGGTTTTGAAAATAAACGTTGCTGTCTATCTTTAAGAAATAAGGAAACATTACTTTACAATCAGCCCCTATGTATGTATATATATATATATATATATATATATATATATATATATATATATATATATATATATATATATATATAATATGTATATATATATATATATATATATATATATATACTATATATTTATATATATATATATATATATAGATATAGAGAGGGAGGGGAGAGAAAGAATGAGAGACAGAGAGGGAGATTTGGTAAAAAATGTATAAAACGGTTTGTATGACGTAATAACTACGAAAGAAAAGAATTCTGCTAATCGTGGAGATCGAGGATATCTGATCCCTGCAATTTCAGAATGTTTGAAATAAAAACATGAATAATCTATGCCAAATCTTAAAGTTCCTTAAGATCTCATTTCTGAAATTTTTTAAGTTTCATAATATTTTTAAATATTAGGTTGTCGAAAAAGTACTGAACCTTTCAAAGACAATTGTTTATTATATTTTCAAACAACTTTATTAAATCAAATAGGTGCCATTTTGTTCTATGAACTTCTGCCATTTTCCTGGCAACATCATAATCCCGTCAGTGTACAACTTCTGTGGTTTCTCGGCAAAAAGTTGTAACAACTGGTTTTCATAGGCCTCTTTAGAAACTAACGTAACACTACTCAAGGAATTCTGCAGAGACCGAAACAAATCGTAGTCTAACGGTGTAAGATCTGGGCTATACGATTGATACATTAAAACTTCCCAACCAAGCTCAGTTTTTGCCCGCCATCAGAGATGTGTGTGATCTGGCATTATCATGGTGAAGATAACACTGTTGACTAGTTCCGACCGATTTTTTTCGAATCGCTTTTTCGACTGTTTCGCACATTATTGTCATAAGTGATCCATTTTTTATCACCTGTGATCAACCGCTTCAGAAATGGCTCGATTTTCTATCCTCAAATTATGTGGCACCCAAACATTAAGCTTCATTTTGTATCTAGCTTTGCGCCAAATGGTTTAAAACTATTTGCCGATGGATATTTAGTTCCTTGGCGTTCATATGCCGGTCTTTCTCAACATTTAAATTCTATAAACTTTTTCTGTCATTAGTCGACAAGTGCGAGGAGCACCTTTACATCGAATTTCCTTGAAATAAGTCCACTGGCGGCTGATTTTGATAACATATCTCGGCCATAAACGGCACTTCCTCATAGGCCTGCACAGAATCTGTGAAATTTATCGAAATAAATTCTAAAATGTAACGAGTTTTTGCAAAAATTTTACTCACCTTCATTGAGCTCTAAATTAATTGGGTAAAGGAATTCCAACAGTTTTTGCACATCTAGTACTCCTAAATGTCAGCTTTCAACTGACGCTAAGTATGAGCTGACTTATAATACTTGAAATATGTGACACTAAAGCTATCTAACGAGAAATGGGCTCAATATTTTTTTGACAATCGTTTATTAAAAAAAAACATAAAAATCAAGAATAGGTTCGAAAATAACTTCCAACAATTTTTAAAAAATTGATTCTTACGGTATTATTATTATTTTATTCCAGTATCTCCAGAAGAACTCACTAACTACATTTGTGGCCTGCTTAAAAATCCACCTATACAGCCAACGTTACCCCAAATACCCGAAGTACCACCAACACCGAATATATGTCCACAAGCTTCCATATTACCCTCATGTATCTCAATTAATCTTAACAAAGTACAAGAATGTCCACAACCATGTAAAGAGCACGAAGTAGTTAGAAATCAAGCTCCTATTATGATTTCACCGTGTGGGAGTGAAATCTATAACAACTTGGCGGGTATATGCCGTATTTGTCCAAGAAGTAGCAGTGGTGGTGCATCGAGAAGATATAATAGTAGGAGGAATTATAAGAAATATAACTGGGGCATGTAGTGTAAATCAAACTAATAAATTAAGTTTGCAAATTAAATTATACTCTATTTAATTGAAGGTGATAGCAATAAGTCATCTGGAATTATGTAAATTAGCATTAAGAAGTAGTAGGGGCCCCAGAGTTTTACGTACATTTCACCTGTAATGCAGGAATTCAACAACTTTTTTGGAATACCATCTGGCATCGGTCTAATATTCCCAATCTCTTATGTTTGAATACAATAGGAAAATGACCATTTTTTGTTGTTAGGGGCTAAATAGTTTGAAATAGTTTTGGCCAGTGCTGGTGCGCCTGGTCGTATACGTATTATTTGCGAATAGTATGAATGAAACAGTTTTATAATGTTTACACATTCATTAGAAAAGAATAACATTTTGTATTGAAACATTTTTAATTAGAAAATATACAAATGAGGAAGTCAAACAATTGCAACTGATATAGATCAGATTCTCATTCAACAGAGAACCACCTGTAAATATTTAATAAGTTCTATTTTAAGCTAATAACTCGGACTTAGAAAATTAAAAAAATTATGGTACTGCTACTTTTCTCCTTTTAAAAGTACGGTATATTTCTTCAGAGGGTACTCTGACTTATGAAAGTTCTTTTCTATATCTTCCAGGTCCTGAAGATCATATACGATTTGGCATCGAAAGCTCGATATTAGAATAAAACTACACTTACTAAGAACTTTATCAGGTGTACAAGTATGAAATGTGGATTTTTTTTTTTTTAAAAAAACATGTTAAATTCGGAAGAATGATAAATAGTGCTTTATTCAAAGTATGCTCCATCGCTTGTTATACATTTTTCCCATCTTTCGCGCAATTTGTAAATACCACGCCAATAAAAATCTTCCCCTTTTGCTGCGAACCATTCATCGAACCATTTTTTTTCACATCTTCGTACGAACCAAAGCGCTGCTCAGCAAGTGCGTGACCCATCGATACAAACAAGTAGTAATCGGAAGGAGTCAAATCTGGTAAGTAAGCCGCATGGGGTAGAACTTCCCAGCTGAGTGCTTCCAACATGTCGCGAACTGGTTTTGCCGTATGTGATGAAGCATGGTCATGAAGAAAAATGACTTTGTGTTGCCTCTTTCGGTATTCTGGCCTTTTTTCAAGCAGCGAACGGTTCAAATCGGTCAATTGTTGTTGGTAACGTTTAGTATTAACCATTTCCCCAGGTTTTAACAGCTCATTATAGACCACGCCCCTCCGGTCCCACCAAACACAGAGCATCGTCTTTCTGCCAAAGCGATTCGGTCTTGCGGTCGATGTGGATGGTGCGCCTGGGTCTACTCATGATTTTTTGCGCTTGGGATTCTCAAAATAAATCCACTTTTCATCCCCTGTAACTATACGATGCAAAAATGGCTTCCTTTTGTACCGAGCGAGCAAAATGTCACAAGTGTTTTTGCGCTTTTCCATTTGCCTGTCGTTCAACTCATGTGGTACCCATCTACCGGTCTTCTGAATCTTTCTCATCTCTCGTAGCCCATTGGAAACAGCTTGTTGACTAACGCCCAATTGCTCGGCGAGTTGTTTTTGTGTTTGCGAATCATGTTCGTCCAACAATGCTTGCAATCCAACATATTCGTATTTTTTTTACGGTTTTCTACGTTCCTTGTCTGCAACATCGAAGTCACCACTTTTGAAACGCCGAAACCATCGTTCACACGTATCTTGCGTTGGAGCATGTTCACCATAAGCTTCTCGAAGTAATCGGTATGATTCAACAGGAGTTTTCTTCAAATGAAAACAAAAAATTAATGCTGTCAGCGAATGCTCTTTGTTCGGTATAAATTTCGACATATTGATCACAACACTATGCACTCACTTTTCCAATTTATCACTCGTGCGCGTCTGACACTTGTTGATGACACAACAAAATGGTGCAGTGTCAAATCTTTATAGCACAAACTGCATTGGTGCACCATCTGTTGTCTGAAATCCGCATTTCATATTTGTACACCTGGTAAGTCCTTTTTGTTCACTCTGTAATCCCAAGGATATATATATATATATATATATATATATATATATATATATATATATATATATATATACTCTAAATTCAGTGGGGCTGCAGTCATTATTTAATTATTTAGGCCTTGGGTAGTGAAACAATCTTTTACTGCTTTTTTGTGTCGTCTGTCAGCTGAAGTTCTTTTCTACCTGGTTTCTTTTTTGGAGAATCTATAACCCCCTCCTTTTCTTCCCTTAAAATTCTATAAAGTGTGGCTTTACCACATTATTATGGGTTAGCTCCCGGACTTTCAGCACTTCACTGGAGAAGACATTTTGTTAACACAGAAACTAACTTGTCACTAATTGGCTTGACACTCGGGCATGCTGCTCCAAATATGATATGTTGTAACCTGACAAATATCTGGGAATAGATAGCATTTTTAATACTGTCGGTTTCAAACAAAGAGAGTATAGAAAATTTCTCTTATCTGTGATAACTTTAAATCATGATCTATAAGTATTTTAAGATACATGTTTCATAAAGAAGTTTAAATTTAAAATTTTTTTAGCCCCAGCACAAAAAATTTAAAAAATATTTCTTCTGTATTCAGCTACAATCTCTGAAGAAGCTATTTCTTTAGTAATATCATCTAAGTATAAACCATTGCGGTTTGGGCACTCCTCTAAGCGAGCAGTGTTGATATCTGCTCGTTACATCCATTCCGACACTTTTTCCCGGAGATTCCTTTAATTACGCTACCAAGGGAGAATTGTTACTATAAAATTTTTCGAAATACCCCACAAAGAAAAAATCCATCGACATCAAATCAAGGCAAGGCAGGCCAGCTTATCTCATATTCTTTGGAGAACAATTTGTTCCGGAAAATTGATCAAATAACCATGTTGCAAGTATGTAACGGCACTCATCTTGCTAAAACTAAGTTCTCTGGATTGTGAATAAGTTCTTAATTATCTCCACATGTCGCTACGAATTGACAATAGTGGTGCAGCTTGTGTGATCCTCAAAGAAATACGAGTCGATTGGTCCACGTGCCGACATTACGACCCAAACTGTTACTTTAGGGGAACGTCAAGGCTTCTGATGATTTGAGTTTAGATTTGTCGCACTCGAATAACGCCAATTTTATTTATTGACTTGGACGTTAAGCTGGAAATGTGTCTCATCTGAAGATAACGTTCAAAAGCATTTAAATATCCTGTGCACATTTACAGCAAAGTGACACTCCACGCCAGCATGACTTTTCGATGTCTAGGTTGTCCTGCAGTGGTTCTACTTAAAATCGAGACACTCTCGTTAAACTTTAGCCCCATAGTTTAAATAGTTGAATACATGTGGCTTCGTTGGCGCTGTATAATTGTCGTCGCAACTTTCACACACACAAAAAGAAATCAACACTGGTGGAATGCTCCATAGCGACAAAAATTTTCAAGGATCGGTATTACTCTCTATGCCCCACCTTACTCTCTCGCACGTTGCTTTCGTGCAATTCTTTTTCTTAAAATACCATATGCACTACGGACTTAGGTAACCCTATAGCCTTTGCCTGTAGTTGGTGTCTTTTTAAGTGTTCCACATACAAAGAGGACCTACAATTTAATACCGGTTTCGAACAGCTAAACTGAGAGGGTTTTGCTTGGCATGATACTATGGGTAGTTTGTCATTGGTTTACCGAGAAAGGCGGCCGTTATGTTGTAAATTTTTTTTTTGTTTTAATTTATTTTCTTTCTGAGCCGACATTCAAACTCAGGACTCCGGCATAAAAGGCAGGCACCTTACTCACTACGCTATGGACCGCCACGCAAGCAATTTGAACTTTATAACCCAAGTCATTTTAAAAAATAGCAGTGCAAATTGGACTTTCGCATTTAGTGTTCCGTACGTTGATTGCTTTTAAAAGAGGTATATGATCAATAACTTCATAAACACACTCCAAATGAGTTTTTAGCAAAGTTTTTTTCCGATCTATACTGAAAACTGATGACCTTGAAATTTTTGTTTTTTATTATACACCAGATAACTTATTAAAGATAAAGCATTCGCGATAATTTTCGTTCAATCTATACCCTGTGGAGAATATTCTAAAATTTTTTCAAAATTTCTTGTTCAGTACTTTTCGAGGTAAGGGGTGGTAGCGATTTTTCGCGATTTTTTAAAAAATAATACATAGAAAAGGGTGCGCAATTATTACATTATATATATTGTTGAACTCGTATTTTTACAAGCTTTCATATGACACCCTACTCGATAACCTGTTAATTTTTTTTTTACTTCCGATTTCATCCCCCAAGACTTGAGACAAAATTTGACTTTCAAAACTATACGACTCTGATGGGGTCATCAGTTCCTATATTAATGTCAAATTTCAACTTTCTATTTCAAATAGTTTTGGAGAAAATCAGGTGTGACAGACAGACGGACAGACAGCCATGTGATCTTCTAAATATTCCGTACGGAACACTAAAACAGCATGTTTATCTCAATTGGACGTAATTGTTGAATTCTTGTAATTTATTAATATTTCATTTAAAAATGTATTTTTCTTAATTTTAAACGTTCTTTATAAATGTCAAGGACTGTCTAATTGTAAAAAAGAAAATAATTTTTAAAATTGAGATAAAAGAATTATGTAAATATTAGTTTTAATAAATTATATGTTCATAAAAATAAAAAAATATATACTATGCATACGTATTGTTAGTTTTTATTTTATCATGTTCCTCTCCTTCAAGAATTCTAAAAATATAACTGTCAATAATTACATATTTTTGATACGAAATTTCGACAGGTTACAAAGCTTACAACCAAAACTCTGGAAACTCAAGAATCTTCAAAGTTGTCTCCATCATCTCAACTGTTTACATCCAAATATCCACTTCACCTCTGATACTCCCCCATTCCTGGATATTCTTATTACTTGAAAGTCGGATATGACTCTGGACCACTCAGTATACCGAAAGCTCACTCACACGGGTAGATATTTAAATGCTTCCTAGTATCTCCATCCTGCCCAAAAATACTCATTCAACTCCCTTATTGATAGAGCTGTATCACTGTCTCGGCCACAATTTCTGCATTCAGAGCTAAAATACCTTACTTTCGCTCTTTGACCAAACTATTTTCAGTACCGAGAAATAAACCTTCCAAAACATACATCTCCCCAGATGTCTCCGAAGACTAGACGATCAGTCTCTTGAAATTGTAGCTCTTTTATACATTAAAAATGTCACAGATCGCATAAGATTCCTCTTGAAAATTCTGGAGTCTACAGTGTCCCCTGCAGCTATGGTAAAACCTATATAGGCGAGACGAACAGCCTTTCAGCAAAATTCAATCAAAAGTGGAGTTCTTTAAAGTGTAACAAAGAAATGTTTCTAATCAAACATAAAGATTGGTTAGAGGGATCCGGAATCAAAATAAAGATGTGTGTTAACCAGCCGTGCACTTCAACATCATCAGCGGCTCTTTCCGTAGGGCGACCCAGAAAATCATTTGAAGACTCATCAACGAAAACGAAGACGGAGAGTAGAAGCTCTTTTGGAATCGCGAAGTGCAAGTGAGCTTATTACAGCAGCTGAGTTAGCTACTCGAAAAGAAGGGCATCGAAGTGTTGCTAAACAGATCCATAACGTCGCGGTCAGTGAAACTAGAGAAAAGAATAAGTGTTCTGAACAAAGTCGGCAGTTAACACCAGACGAAGCTTTAGCTTATTATGTGGACTCGAAATCGACTTCTCACTCATATAAACAAACAAGAAAATGGTCAATGAAAGCGGGACATCAAGTGTATCCATCGTTTTATAGTTTAGGTAAGTCCAAAGCTTCTTGTTGTCCTTCTGACGAATATATTTCTGTGACTGAATCTCGAGCTGAAATTAAACTTCACGGGATTTTTGATAAAACGGCTGAACGATTAGTTAAAGCTCAGACGGAAGTCATTAGAAGTGTGTTATCTCGTTCATATTATACGTTGGTAAGCAAATGGGGCTGTGATGGGAGTTCGGGGCATAGCACGTATAAGCAGAAATTTGAGAACACTAACGCTACAGACGAATTTTTGTTCGTATACTCATTTGTCCCTTTGAGACTGCTTGATGGCGAAACTGTGATCTGGCAAAATCCAAAAAACCTTTCTTTACTTTATATTGCCGTCCTATTAAGTTTATTTTGCCAAGGAGACAAAAGCGTTTACAAAAGAAGACACTTCTAAAATTTTAGATGAAGTAAGTCAGCTTCTTCCAACATTATGTAACGTTGCTGGATCTCGAATCTTTGTTAAACACGATTTGTTGTTGACAATGACTGATGGCAAAGTGTGCAATGCCTTAACAGACACAAGTTCAACACAAAAGTGTTATATTTGCGGTGCCACCCCGTCTACTATGAACGAAGAGTCAAAGAAATATCCCAGCAACGAAGAACGCCTTGCATTTGGTTTATCTACTTTACATGCTGGATCCGCATGTTTGAATGCTTGCTTCACATCAGCTATCGTTTAGAAATAAAAAAGTGGCAAGTCAAGGGAGATAACGACAAAGCTATTGTGAAGCAACGCTCACAAGAGATACAAAAAGTGTTTAAAGATCGTATGGGTCTCATTGTAGATAAACCAAAACCTGGGTATGGTAACACAAACGATGGAAACACAGCACGTAGATTTTTTTCCAAAGCTGAATTGAGCAGCGAAATTACAGGATTAGACGTAAACCTTATTCGTAGATTTCATGTAATTTTAAGAACTTTGTCATCGGGATATGACATAAATTATATAGAATTCGAAAAGTTTTGTGTTGATACTAGAAAATTATACCTTGATCTGTATTCGTGGTATTCCATGCCCGTTACTGTGCATAAAATTCTTGTACACAGCGCGGAAGTTATAAAGTCTTTTCTTCTTCCCATTGGACAACTCTCCGAAGAAGCCCAGGAGGCAAGAAATAAAGACTGTAGATTCCGTGAACGGCACACCAGGAAGCGGTCACGTATTGCCACAAATATAGATCTTTTGAGAATGCTTTTAATTACGTCTGATCCTGTTATCAACTCGTATAGAGAATTACCGCGAAGAAAATTTACTTCTTTGTCATCGGAGGTTCTGCAGTTGATTATCCCATCTTCATTGCCATCCGAAACACCATCAGTAAGTCATCAACACGAATTAAATGAGGAGGATTATTTACTCTCTGAATATTCTACTGAATGGGAGAGCGGTGCTGACGATTCATCTGATGGTGATTAGTAGGTTTAAGTATTTTTTTATTGTAATTATTATTCTTATTTTATTGTGTGTTTGTAGTTGCTTATAATTTCATGCCTTAGTATATAAGTTATTTAATAATATTATATTTGTTTTACTTATACACCTTGTTTTTGTAAATAATTGATATATAGATACTGTTATTGTACTAATTTATTTTAAAATAAATAATATTTTGTAAATTAATAAATGTGGGTACTATCATTATGATTTTTATTTTTTTCATAGAAATTTCTTTGTAAACAAACATGATTGTGCTTTTCATACATAATGAGTAGGTAGACGTATGTAGCTTATTAAAGAACAATTAGCGACAATAGTGAACAAATGAGACACATTAGTATACCACTTCCGTCTTGCAGCTACATATTTCAATTAATACACATACAGTACACATTTTTCAACTTTTTTTTTTCTTAAAATAGCTTAAGATACCTGGAATATACATAAACAATTGAAATAAGTGAAGAAATAATATTGTCCCGCTAGCTTGTACTAGTCGAGACACTGTGTGACGTAATAAATGTTCAAAAATATGCCCGTCTACTTGAATACACATATTTAGTCGTTTTACTATATTTTCCTTCACTTTCCTTAGCATAAAGAGCGTTATTGTTCTGCATGCATCCCGTATCCAATTTTTCATATCTACTGGTATTGTAGGGGGATTCGCATAAACACGATCTTTAATGTAGCCCCACAAAAAGAAGTCTAAAGGTGTTAAGTCCCATGATCGAGGGGGCCACTGAATGAATCCATCCCTACCGATCAATTTTTGTGGGTAACGATCGTTTAAAAATTCCCGAACTTCCCGGTGGTAATGAGCCGGAGCTCCGTCTTGTTGAATCCACATTTGTTCCCTTTCAAAGTTATCAACTTCTTCAAGAAGCTGCGGTAATTTGTTTTGCAAAAAATTTAGATATTTAGGCCCGTTAAGCGGTTCGCGGAAAAAATATGGACCAATAATTCGAAAATTTAATATTCCACACTATATATTAAGCGACCAATGGTTTTGATTTTGAACTTCCCCGGACCCAAAATGTAACTGTTGAATAATAATGCATGTTATGGCTGTTAACTGCTCTATTACTGAGAAAAGTAGCTCAATCAGAAAACATTATTTTGGATAAAAAATTTGGATCGGCCTCTATTGCTCCATTTATGGTGGTAAAAAAGTTTACTCGTCACGGTGTTGAAGTTCTTGGTGTAGTTCCATATGAAAGGGATGATACTTGTATTTTCTCGTGCTGCGATTAGCTGTAGATTGGGATGTGGCAGATAAATCAGCTAGTTGATGACTGCTGAGCTGGAGATTATCTTCAACATGAAGTAAAATCTCCATTTCTTTTTCCTCATTGGTAGCATTCTGGTTTACTATTTTCCGTTTCATATACACAACGCTACCACTACCATTAAACCGTTCCATTAAGCACTGAAAAGATTTTCTAGATGGTATATGTCTATTAGGGTACCTCGCTCCGTAACTGCCAAAAGACAATTTTTTCCCGCCTCGCCCAGTATATAAACCATATCAATTAATTCATTTTTAGGAAAATCCATAACTATTACCTTTATACATCATTTACTACAACAAATTAAACTATTTTTACTTCCGTAAGAGACATGTCAAAATTTGACAATGCCTAGATTTTTGTTTTGTCTTGGCAACTATGATGTTATAGCGTAAGTGTATTAATATATAGAACGCTCGTACCAATTATGAGTATTCCATCTTCAGAAACAATGGCGCTACTGGCAATTTTTTACAAAACTGAAAACTAGTATTTTTAAAAAAAAAAATTTTAATATTAGAAAAACTAGTAGGTACAGGTATATAACATTATTAATAAAAAAGTTATAAAATTTTATGCAGAATTTAAAAATAAATTAGAAAATAGGATGTTCCATTTAAAAGTACCCTGTATACTCAAAAATAATTTTAAACTGTGCACCTTAACATTCCCTAAAACTATTGTATTTAACATTTTTTCGTCATTCCCGAAATAAATGAGATAATGAACTTTACTCTATCGTTGACTCACCCTGTATACAATGAAGCAGCTGTCACGCCAAATTAGGACAATTTGACGTGACATCTTTGCCTCAAGAGTACATGGAAAATCTCGTCGAAAGTATGTCAAAAAAAAAAGATGCCAGGCGATTCTCGAGGCTGATGGGGACTGAACGAACTATTGAACCGTTAGCATTTTAATGGAAATCCTATACTGTCAAATGATGTAAAAACTGTTAAATAAATACATTTTTTAATGAACCCACTGTGTTTTTGTCAAAGAATTAAATAGGAAACACCAAAATCAACAATATATACGGAAGAAAATTCTAGCAAGTGCGTGCCAACATAACCGTCCTTCAACCCTCTATGCAAAAAAAATCACAACAAATTAACTTTTCATCAGATATACGTTACAATGAACAGACAATTTTTGTTGATACAATAAAATTAAAAACAATAGAAATATTTTTTTAAACAATTTTAAATAGTGATAAGATATAAAGGTGGGTAAAAGATTTTCATATGGTTGGTTGACGTGTGAAGGTTTTATGAAAAAAGGATGAAAATTTGTTTGCTGCTTTTGGTGTCGGTGTCGTATATTAGTGCAGATTGTGGATGTTCAGAAGTAAGTAAAGATAATTTTAAAAAAAATTTAAATGGAGTATGACAGAGTGAAATACACTTAAAACTCTAGTTTTTCACAACTTCATTTCAGTAAGTCTTTTGACACAGCGCAGACAGTCATGCCCACATTTTTTGTTGCCGGTTGTTTAGCATTTTTAAATCTTAAATAAGAATATTAATCCTCTATGTATATATATATATATATATATATATATATATATATATATATATATATATATATATATATATATATATATATATATATATATATATATATATTTTTTATTTATTTATTTATTTATTTATTTATTTATTTATTTATTTATTTATTTTTTTTTATACATTCAATTCCAACAGGCCAAGGCCCAATTACAGGAATAACGTTTATACTAATGAGCTACATATAAAAGAAGAAGATAATACAATTCAAATAATAACAATGGTAAACAAAATTGTAACTTTGTCGTGCCACATTGACTTTTATGATATTTTTTACTTTAATAGGTGGTTGGCAGTAAAAACAAACATTACAAAAAATCTGTTAGCAAAGAATTTTATTCTCTTAAGTAATTTAAAATATTTCAAAAAACAATGACCTCCTAAACCAAAAATGTAAAAAAGCTTTATTATGAAGTTACGATCTAAGATTTTCTAGCAAATTTAGATCCTGGTTGGTCCCTTTTGATTGTCCAGCAGAAATCTGCCAACATATTTGGGTTCACGATTTCGAAAATAGCTGATTTTAGTTTCATGATGTAGCAAATTCCATCCTTTTAATCGAGATCCTAATAGTTCTGCCTCCTTTTTTGACAAATTTAAATCGCGAAGCAAATCGTTTAGGTCTCCTTGAGTTATCAAGTGTGGTTTGGTTAGAATTTCTTCAAACTCAGAGTCATCGTCCTCATCAACACATTGGCTTGAAGTGGAGCATTGTGTATCGTCAATCTCAACGGACGCAGATGCAACTGGTACAGGCAAATTTTCACTATGAGGGACTGGTCTCATGGCTGAAGGTAAATTAGGGTAAATAGCTGTGTGTTTTTTCTTGAAATTTATACCATTTACGTCAGTAAGACAAAAATAGCAGTCCTAAATGTGATCTCTTGGTTCGATCCAAATCATGGGTACAGCAAACGGCATATGACGGGACCCTTTCTGCCAATCGGTTAAATTCTTCACGCACGTTATGCAACAAATATGAGGGGCCCAGGATTAGTCTTGATGGGCCACAGCGAAACCAAAATACCGGTGATAACTCTCCAAGACTAGTTTTGTGAAGTTTCGTCTTTGTTTTTTGAAAGTCAGTTCACCACAAACATAACAAAAAGAGTTAGGATCGTTGCTACACTTTTTCGACATGTAAACGCAGTTAATAAATCACAATATTTTGATGATATCAAAGACAAATAGTTTTATGACTATTTCTTCGCGAACGTTCCTTTACTTTTATTGCCGTAGTACTAATTATAAGTATTACCCTATCACAAGAAAACTGAGGCTATTGAAGCAAAACAACTGCAGTTTAATAATGAAGATAGTTAGCTAAGACAGTATTAGCTATCAAAGTTCGTGTGGCATGACTAGTGTTGACCAGTGTAATCAGAGTATACAAGTAAGAACATTTAACAGTCAGAGCAATCTCTAAAGTAAAAAAATAGTAATAATAAAAAACTACAAATTTGAAATAATCTCTAAACACTGTACAGAGGACCAATAAGTACCGACAGCCTACTGGAATGAAAATCACCGGAGTTTCCAATGAAACATTGGCGTTCTTGCACGTTCTATAAACAGGGCTGTGGAATAATACATTTGACCTATCAGACCGAGGCTAAAAATAGGTGAGTGCCTTGCCCCAAGGCGTGGTACATGGGAAGATACATTGCTTAATAGGAAAGGGCAATCAATATGTTGATTTAACAGCTTATATAACAATTTGATGGAGTGAATGTCCTTGACAAGATTAGTCCGTGATCAACACCGCGATCCGGATAGACACCATCCCCCTTGAAAATAAGATATTTAATGAAGCGCCTCTGTATCGATGCGATTGAGTTAATATGGTAATCGTATATTGGATACCAAACAACAGAAGCATAGTCAAAGTTAGACCTAACAAAGGAATAATAGAGAAGCTTGATTGCAGATATGTTAGTAAAGTCTCTACAATCGGGAAACCCAGCATCCTTGATGCACCAGCAACCATTTGTTCAATATGGTGAGCAAAAGAGAAGTTCTCGTCAAAGATGATACTCCGAACGAAGATTCTACAGAACAGTGTCATCTACGGAATAACTGAAAAATATAGGGTTGTTACGATAGGAATATCGGACGACATTGCATTTGGAAACGTTTGAGCACTAGTTGGTGAGAGCATTAATGCTACTCTGTAATTCGTGGCAATCAGAAACCGAGTCTATTCGTTTAAAAATCTTAAGGTCATCGGCATAAACAAGCTTTCGGCAACCTATCTCGTTCAGCAAGTCGTCAACAAACATATTGAAAAGAAGAGGTCCCAGATTGGAACCCTGGGGAACACCAAAAGTGGGGATATGGAGAGGCGATCTAAACCCTCCTATTTATACAAAGAACCTGCGATCCAGGAGGTATGAATGAAGATCAATCAAGTTATTTGAGAGCCCAAAACGAGATCCGACCTTATCGAACAGTAAGTAGTGATCAAGCCGATCAAAGGCTTTGCGAAAATCCGTATAGACCACGTCAATCCGGCTCCCATCGTTGATACCATCGCATACAAACTGCGAGAATGAAACAAGATTTGTGGTGGTGGATCTGCCAGGCATAAAACCGTGTTGGTCAATAGAAAGCGTATTTCTCACTTTTGAGAAAATAAATTTATGCTGAATAATATCAAGAATTTTAAAGAAATTACATAAAGTAGATGTGGATCGATAATTATCAATAACACCTGAATCTCCAGACTTCAAGATAGGTCGGACTTTGGCCACCTTCCAAGTAGCAGGAAATATATGAATCGTCAACACTAGATTAAAGATATAGATATATATATAGATATGCATATATATATATATATATATATATATATATATATATATATATATATATATATATATTATATTTTACGTGTTCTTGGAATTAGATCATTAAAACTGTTCTTGGTTTTGTTATATATTTATTAACGTTTCGACCTTCGGAAGAGGTCTTCTTCAAAATTTGCTCTTGTTCATTAAATGAACTACTTTCTAAGAGCAAATTTTGAAGAAGACCTCTTCCGAAGGTCGAAACGTTAATAAATATATAACAAAACCAAGATCAAAGAACCTTACACTCAACAAAAAAAAAAAAATATATATATATATTTATATATATATATATATATATATATATATATATATATATATATATATATATATATATATACATATATATATTAAGTTGGGAATGTGGAATCTTTGGCACAATGATACTACTCAGTATATATCACCACTACACCAAACACTTTATCTTTGCACTCAACACGCGTTTCACTAACCATGTTAGCTTCATCAGGAGCGATGATTGCTCCCGATGAAGCTAACATGGTTAGCGAAACGCGCGTCGAGTGCAAAAATAAAATATTTGGTGTAGTGGTGATATATACTGAGTAATAATATATATATATATATATATATATATATATATATATATATATATATATATATATATACATATATATATATATATATATATATATATATATATATATATATATATATACATATATATATATATATATATATATATATATATATATATATATATATATATATCACCACCGCCCTGCCAAGAAGGAAATAGTGTGCTAGTAAGATATAAGAAAGAATGAAATAATGAACGCCATTCATCATGTGCACAACAAAGAACCAGAAGGCTACGAAATCACTATAAAAATGATGTATGGAGGTGTATCGATAATACAATATCTTCAAACCCTATTTAACAGGTGCCTTATAGAAAGTAAAATACCAACATCTTGGGTAAACGCCTTGATTGTGTTGTGTGGAAAACAAATTTAAATTAGAGAATTACAGACCCATTAGCCTGTTATTGGTATTATACAAAATCCTTACTAGAATCATAACATATAGATTAACGAACAAATTAGACAGTTATCAACCACATGAACAAGCGGGATTTAGACGGAGATATACCACTTTGGGCCAACTTCAAACAGTTAGATTACTAGCGGAAAAAGCAAACCTTGTGGATAGCAATGGTTGACTACGAAAAAGCGTTTGATTCGGTAGAAATATGGGCAGTCCTTAACGCCTTAAATAACGGTAGAGCCGATGTAAGATACACAACTCTTCTTGAATACATATACGAAAATGCCACTTCACAAATAATGATTGGAAAAAAGCAAATAAAATCAAATTTAAAAGAGGAATTAGACAAGGCGACCCGATATCCCCAAAGCTGCTCACGTTGACTCTAAAAGACATGTTCAAGTCATTAAAGTGGGAAAATAAAGGTATACTAATGGACGGTGAACGATTAAATCACTTAAGGTTCGCAGATGATGTCAATCTAATTGCCAACACAAAAGAAGAATGATCTGGAAAAATAGGTCTGAAAATGAACTTCACCAAAACCAAATATTTGAACAACGAAAGTAAAGTTAACATTCAGAAACTATTAATAGAATAGGAAAGGTACAAACTTTCCTACATTTAGGACAAAAAATCGAAATATCAAAAAATAATTTGAAGGCTGACATGGATAGGAGAGCTTCGTCAGTTTGATCTGCGTTCGAAAGGTGACAATCTACATTTAAAATGGACATCCCAAATACAATAAAAGCCAGACTATTCGATCAATATGTACTGCCGGTATTAACATATGGCACTGAAACGTGGGCTTGAAATAAAAATATAATAAATAAACTCCAGGTAACTCAAAGAGCAATGAAGACGAGAATGCTAAATATCCAAGATACGAGATCGTATTCCTAACATCGAAATACGAAGAAAATCAAAAGTGACAAATGTAATACAACGAATATGTATATTAAGGTGGAATTGGGCGGAGCATATCGCAAAATTGAATTTTGACAGATAGACGCGCCATATAGTTGAATGGAGGCCTAGAGAACACAAAAGATATATATATTTTATATATATATATATATATATATATATATATATATATATATATATATATATATATATAATATATATATATAATATATATATATATATATATATATATATATATATATATATATATATATATATATATATATATATGAATCTATGAATGTATGGAGGAGCCTCTTGTCCGATTAAATTGTCTATGTCCTTCTGATACCGATATAAACAACAGTTAGAACTATTCATGGCGAACGCAAATATTATTTTATAGATGAAATATTGATTTCCCTAAATTCGTTAATTTTTTATCGCAAAAAAATTGATCATACGCTAATATTTTTTCGGCGAAATATGCAAAATACAACCCATAGAGGTTCTTGCACAAAACTCCGAAATACAAACCATAAAATATTTTGACCATTATATCACCAAAATATACATTTATAACGGAAATACAAAATATTATGAGAACGCTTAAGGTTTAAATGAAAGGATCTACGTAGTATCTTTATTTTAAGCATGCGCAGATAAAAATGACATCTAATTGAAACCCACGATTGGAAGCTTGCGTAATATTAGAACCAAATAAGAATTCCTCGGGATAGCAATCTCCGTTATTAACGAAGTTATAAGAAAGCTTAGAGATTCGTTATTCTTAGTATTACTATGGTAGGACCTGTTTTTTTTTTCTACTTATGTATACAAGATACTAAGAAAATTGACTAATATTGAAATTAAAATCTGATATTGCAAATAGCACCAGCAACAATCCATTAGTGTTAGGGTTATGTTGAGATTTTGGAATGTTTGGCACATTGCTTTATTTTGGTACTTGACATGCGTCTTTCTAACTATGTTAACATCATCAGGAGTAATGACTAACTGTTGGCTCACTAATTGCGCCGGATGACGCTAACATGGTTAGCATAACCTGTGTCGAGTTCAAAAAAAAGCATTTGTAGTAGTTGTGATAACTATTGTGTAGTGTTAGGATAAGATCATTTTTATCTGTATAAATGATTTGGGAAGTGACCTAAAATTATTCTGTGGGTGTGTGATAGAATAAAGCATCATTTGTCCAGTCTGAACGCTCACTTTTACCACAAATGTAATAAAATTAAGTAGTATTATGTAAAATTAGACCTATGTATATAGCGTAGGGTAGTTTAACACGTAGGTTGAAAAATTTTTGGTTTGACACATAAATGTTGCTCTTTTCAAAAAATCCATATGATTTTTAGAAAGTACCGAGCTTCAATGATTAGTTTAGAAGTTACAGTGGTTTTAGTGACACTACTTTTGATATTTTCAAAACAGGAAAAAATCGAATTTAGTGTGTTGATTAAACACTGTTTTTTAATGGGAAAATATAGCGTTCTAGCAAAGCAATAGCTTGAACAGATATAAATGATTCGGAACGCTCCGGACGTCCAAATGTGGTAGTTACACCAGAAAATAACAAAAAAATCCACAAAATTATTTTGGATGACCGTAAAGTGAAATTGCGTAAGATAGCCGACACCCTAAAGATATCAAAAGAACGTGATGGTCATATTTTGCATGAACATTAGGACATGAGAAAACTCTGTTCGAAATGGTACCGCCTTTGCTCACAGGGGACCAAAAACAACAACGTGTTGATTCTGAGCGCTGTTGTTCAATCGATATCATGAAATATATGACAATGGGATGAATCATGGATCTACCACTACATACCGGAATCAAATCGGCCATCAACTGAGTGGACAGCAGCAGGTGAAAGCCGCCCGAAGAGACCAAAGACACAACAGTCGGCTGGGAAGATTATGCCTCTGTATTTTGGTATGCGCATGGAATAATTTTCATCTACTATACTGAGAAGGGAAAAGCCATCAATAGCGAATATTATATAAAGTTACTGGTGCGTTTGAATGCAGAAATCGTAAAGAAACGACCCCCAATGAACCAGAAAAAAGTGCTCTTTCAAGACAATGCACCGTGTCACAAGTCAATAGTTACGATGGCAAAACTGTATGAATTGAAATTCGAATTGCTTCTTCATCCACCGTATTCTCCAGATTTGGGCCCCAGCAACTATTATCTATTCGCAGACCTCAAAAAAATGTTCGCGGGAATGAGATTTGGCTCCAATGAAGAAGTAATCGGCGAAATCGAGGCCTATTTTGAGGGAAAAAAAAAACAAATCCTTCTACAAGAAAGGTATAGAAATATTAGAAAAGCGTTGGACTGATTATATAGCTCTTGAAGGAGACTATATTGATGAATGAAGCCGAATTTTGCAAAACAAATGTATTTTAAGTAGCTAGACCAAAAACTTTTCAACCTACGTGTTGCAAAATATGTACACTAAACGCACCTCTTTTTTAATGCGATACTGCCACATATTATAAAAGTTTAAATTTAAGATATTTTGCGTATTTTCGATGATAAGTATGATTAAATTTTTTAATTGTATCCACTAAATAATTTTCGTCATCCTAAATCAGGGGTGCTCAAACGGTCGATCGCGATCGACAAGTCAATCGCGAGTGCTTTTTGAATCGATCTCGAAAAAAAAATTCCGATATAGAACTATTCACAGATTTTGTTTTAGGTAACTAAAACAAAATGTAATAAATAAACTACTAAAATTTATTCGATCCACAATTAGGCCAGAATAACCCCCTCATCACTTTCTTTTATCGTAATAACCCCCTGCTAGCGGCAAAAGGCGGCTTTATCAAAGGAACGCGCGGTACGTGTCAAAGAAAAGCCGCGTTTTTGATTCCTGCCGATTTTTCTAGAAACTTCGGGCGGCGTGTTTGACGGGAACATTCGACACTTCGCTCGCGCCGATATAAATGTTGCGCCTGCAGGAATAAGAGTCAGTCTGAGTTGTAACTTGAAGACGATACATCGATACAAAGTTTATTAATAAATAGTCCAAAATGAGTGCGGCGAACAAAAGTAAAACTTATCATTTTAATAACGATTGGGAGGAAGAATTTTTCTTTTGTATGGTAAAGGATAAGTGTATTTGTCTCATTTGCCGTGCGTCAGTTGCAATACCTAAGCGTGGGAACTTAGAGAGGCATCATAAAACGGTTCATAAAAACTATGAAAAGGATTTTCCGTCAAAGAGTGAATTAAGAAAACGAAAAATACGTGATTTGATAACTTGTTTGAAAAAAGAACAAACCATGTTCACAAGACCAGCCAAACAATCAAAAGCTGCAACGATCGCGTCATTTAAAATATCTCATATATTGGCGAAACACAAGAAACCATTTCATGATGGATTGGTTGTGAAGGAAGCATTTATTGAGGCGGGTGAGACTTTATTTGGAGATTTTAAAAATAAAACAAAGATTATGTCTGCTATTAGAGAACTTCAGTTATCTCGTCCGACTGTCACAAGGCGTGTTGAAGTCATGAGTCAGGACATGGCAGATAAACTAAAACATGATATCATGGAATGTACATACTTTTCTTTACAGTTCGACGAATCCACCGATATGACAGACACTGCCCAGCTGTGTATTTTTATTCCAATGGTATTCAATGACATGTCGGTTAAGGAAGAGTTTTTGACAATGATTCCTCTGAAAGGAAAGACCCGTGGCGAAGATATATATGACGTTTTCGTCAATTTTGTAACAAACTACAAGCTACCAATATATAAACTAGTATGCATTACAACCGATGGAGCACCAGCAATGACTGGAAACAAAAACGGTTTTGTGACATTGTGTCGGTCTAATGATGATTTCCCTTCATTTTTCTCCTTCCATTGCATTATACATCAACAAGTTTTGTGTTCAAAAGTTCTAAACATGGAGGAGATTATGGGCATTGCAATAAAAATCGTGAATTCTATCCGTGCGCGTAGCTTGCAACGACGGCTCTTTAAATTGCAGTTGGAAGATAGTGAGTCAGCTGAACACACTGATTTAGTTCTTCACACGGACGTCAGGTGGTTGAGTTGCGGAAAATTCCTAGAAAGGTTTGAAGAATTATTGCCCGAAATAACAGCTTTTCTGGACGAAAGAGGTGATGACACTCAGATGCTGAAAAACGGAAAATGGCTGACTGATTTGGCATTTTTGACAGACATTACAATGCATTTAAACACCATTAATTTGGAGCTTCAAGGTAAAGGAAAAACTATTATCGAGATGATTAGCGCAATAAACGCATTCAAAAGTAAATTGCAACTTATGATAGATCAACTGAAAAGAAAGGATCTGAAAAATTTTCCGCCTTTGAAAGCAAGGATTCCTCAGTTGAATTATGATATTTATGAGGCAGAATTATCAAATATTTTGGGCCAATTCGAAATACGTTTTTATGATTTCAGTAAATTGACAAATATCGCATCATTTATGAGTTATTCTTTTTCGTGTAAAAACATTGAGGAATTAGCTACTGAAATAGCAAGTCAGTTTAACATGGACTCATGTTTTGTTGAAAATGAGTTAGTGCAGATTATATCAGATATATATCTCAAAGCCACAGCATCTGATACAAAATTCTGGTGTTTTATATCTGAAGATAAATATCCGAATCTAAGGCAAATCGCCCTTTAACTGACGGCAATGTTTGGGTCAACTTACTTGTGCGAGTCTGCATTTTCTGAAATGAAGATAATTAAGTCAAAATATCGCAATCGACTAACTGACGAACATATGTCATCATGCTTGCGATTAGGACTCGGTAATTACGTACCATCTTATGAAAAGTATGCTGAGGACATGCAGTGCCACGCTTCAACATCCAAAGTCACTCTTTAGTTAAGTTTAGACACTAGAACTCGTTTGTTTTGTAAGAACCAATAAACTCGCAATTTTGAATAATCATGAGTTTTTTCATTGACATTTTAGAGCAGACCTACACTTACCTTGACTAAAAAAATGCATATTGTACGGAAAACTAACATCTATGCCACGATACACCCTACCTAGACGACAATCCTGCATCACACTTACTTGCAGCCTGTCAGAGTCGATCGATCGTAGTCTAACAATATTGAGGTTGATCGCCAGCAGTTCAAGTTTGAGCACCCCTGTCCTAAATGGTACATGTGTAGGTCTTTTTATAAAATTAATTCACTGTAGTCTGGTAAATGCATGTAAAGATATATTATTTTTTTTAGAAAGGATTATCTCGCTTATTAAATTATCACCAATCCATTTGGGCTTTCTTAACACGTTTTGAATTCACTTTTAAAACAAATTACAAAAATAACAAAAAAACGAAACTAGAAAGAGAAACGAAGTTATGTTCACTTCTCCACTTCGTTAACACAAAGACACACAATAAGGAAGTGCTTACTTTAAGAGTTGCAACATCTTTTTTATGTACCATTCTTACACGTTATATTAATAACGATAACGATAAAATCATGTTGAAAATAAGAGCTTCAAAATCTCTCTAATAATACATGATAACAATAAAAGAACTATACTTACTTCAAAACAGTTGTAGTAAATCCCAAGATAGAAGATCCTGCCTTTTTGCTTTTTCAATGGGGCAATAAACGACCCTGCCAGGTATTACGATAAACGTATGTTTATTTTACCTACTTTGTATACCACCCTCACCTGCACCTGCAATCATATTGAATCTATTTTTACCTATATATTTCCTACCTGGCAACCCAGTTTGGAGCCCTTTAAGTATTTGATAATATAGGCCTAATGCCCACAGGTCCCCATTAAGATTCGAAAGATACTTTTTATTATTTTTATTTTTAGTTTTACCTATAACTTACAACGTAACGGTTCTATTTTAATTATGTGGCATCCGTGGCAAAATTGCAATAGTGCCTATGGCACGAGAAACATTTATCACTTGACGCTAAACAAATAGTGAAAAATGTTTACGACAGTTTGGGAAAAAAAAAATTGAATAAACAAAGTGCTTTGCAAGAAACCAGTGAACTAACAAAAACCCCAGTTTCTACGATTAAGGGTATTGCAGGAAAACCATGAGTCAGGAATAGGAAAAAACGGAAAGATTTTCAAATGACATGACGATTGTGAAAAAAAAACGTCATCAGGAGAAAAATATATTCTATGTATGAAGAGCAGTTGGTGCCGACACTAGACAAAATAAAATTAAGATTGGTGAAGGACGGGACCAATATACATTGAGGCCGATCAACCCTTCACAGAATTCTCTTAAGAATGGGATTCACGTTCTGAAAAATCAACAAAAGGCAAGTAGTAATGGAGTCACAAAGGTTACGAATCTTACGACATACTTATTTACAAGAAATTAAAAAGTATCAATCAGAGAATTGGCCAATAATTTACCTTGACGAAACATGGTTCAATACCCATGACACTGTGCAAAAAGGGTGGGTTGATAGCAGTACAAAATATCCGACTAACGCACCTTTAAATAAAGGTAAACGAATAATCATTTTGCATGCTGGATCTGAAAAGGGCTCGATTTCAAATTGTCTACTACTACGAAGGTTGTGTAAGAAATAAGGTTCCCAACGCTGTAAACTCGCCGCGCGAGATGCTAGGCGAAATTCGGCAACACCGCCGTGTGCGCTGATTCCCCCATTCTAGATCCCGCCTTGGTAGAACTCGCTGCGACGTTCAGTGCCGGCCTGACAGCCATCCGCGATGGAACTCCCGATCGCCGTCACCGCCAGGTGCGAAGTTCGTGCGGTAATCCGATTTTTGCTCGCTAAAAAGTTACCACCGGTTGATATTCATAGGCAGTTGTGTGAAGTTTATGGGGAAGCTTGTATCAGCGTTCAATACGTCCGCAAATGGTGTAGGGAATTCTCCGAAGGACGCACAGACATCCACGATGGGCAAAGAAGTGGAAGGCCATCGATCTCCGACGAAGTTGTGTCGAAGATTGAGCGAATTCTGCTCGAGAATAGGAGGATAACGATCCGGGAACTGGCTGCCCGGTTTCCTGAGGTTTGTGAAAAAACAATCCACACGATTTTGACTGAAAGGTTACGTTATTACAAGGTGTGTGCGCAATGGGTCCCGCACATGCTTTCAGAATGCGCCGAGAATACCGAAGATTTCTTAGACTCCATTGTTACGGGGGATGAAACGTGGTGTCATTACGTCACCCCGGAAACAAAACAACAATCGCGACAATAATGGCGCCATACCGGATCGCCTAAACCGAAGAAGTTCAAGCAGACGCTGTCCTCAGGGAAAGTGATGGTTACGGTCTTTTGGGACCGTAAGGGTGTCCTGCTTGTTGAATTTATGCCTCGAGGGATCACAATAAATTCGAAAAATTATTGTGAGACCTTGAAAAAAACTCAGAAGAGCCATCGAAAATCGCCGGAGAGGAAGACTGACAAAAGGCGTTAGACTGCACCACGACAATGCGCGCCCGCACGTCTCTCGCCAAACCAAGGATTTAATCGACAATTTTGGCTGGGATCTTGTTGAACATGCTCCATACAGCCCTGGTCTTGCACCGAGTGACTTCCACTTGTTTCCAAAGTTAAAGCAACACTTGGGTGGACAACGTTTCGAGACTGATGAAGAAGTGCAGGAAGCGGTCACCAAATTCCTCCACGAACTGGCGGCGGACTTCTTTGAACCGGGATTCCAAAGTGGTTTAGTCGTCAACAAAAATGCGTGGAAAAATCTGGAGATTATGTTGAAAAATAGCTAAGAAATTAAGCTTTCCAATGATGTATTTTTCAGTTCAAATAAAAAATGCCTTACACCTGAAAAAAATGTGGGAACCTTATTTTTTACACAACTCTCGTATCTGCAAAAAAAACATAAAAGATTCCAGTTTGGACTATCACGAAGACACGACTGCAGAACTTTTTGAAAATTAGTTTCAAAATTCCCTTTTACCAAATGTTCCCGAACAGAATGTTATAGTTATGAACAACGCAAGTTACCATAGTCGCCTACTAAATAAGGTTCCTAATGCAGCCAACACCAAATCGGAAATACAGGAATATATGTTACCTTTATTTTGACTTAGTTATAAAAAAAGCTGAAAGAATTCCATTCAGCACGTTGTTAAAGTTGAAGATTCATATATTTATATAAATAATATAAAACCACTGATGATTACCTCAGCTGTCAATATGTCCCCTCTTGTAAACCCCATTCATTCAAACTGTATATTTGTACTTCTTATCCATTTGTTTTTACATGCGTCTATAAATAAACATCTCCAAAAACACTTATAATTTTATTTATTTGCATTAATGAATAAAATTCTTAAGTCCATCTCTGCAACTTATCATAAACAAAAGGTCAAAATTTTTATATTGCCCATTTATGGTAAAACGGTAAAAATAAGGATCTTATATTTTGGGGCAGGCTATACATACAATGAAGAAATGTCTGTCAGTAAAAAACTCCACCAGCCTATCTGGTGAAACTTAAAAAGGCAAAACCGGCAAGGGACCTTGTGCACTAGTGGATTACTTTTCGCACTAATGTAATATTACTTTTTTTATTATTTTCAGTGCTCACAACAGTTACAAGGAGTTGATATTACCGATTCAAATGGTCATCCTCTAAAAGTAGTTTTCAGGAGACCAAACCCTCCTGGTTGCGGTTGTTGTGGTGGTACTGGTGTCCCCGAACGTCCTGAGGTAAGTTTAAAATAAAACAATAATTAAATACATCATCATCAGAACGTTTATCAGTGTTGTATTCATAAATCTGTGCCAGATTTAAGCAAGTACCTACATGAAAACCATATTCATGACTAAAAAAATAACCGACCAGGTGCAAGTTGAACTTGCGCAATTAGTGTTCCGTACGTTGATTGGTTTGAAAATAAAAATTTTTTTTACGGAGGTACGAAATGATCAATGACTTCACAAAACATATCCCAAATAAGTTTTCAACAAAGTTTTTTCTGATCTTTCCTGAAAACTGATAACCTTTTTGTTTTTTTTTTATATACCAGATAAATTATTAAAGTTAATGTGATAATTTTCGTTCAGTCTATACCCTGTGGAGATTATTCCAGAATTTTTTCGAAATTTTTCGATCAGTACTACTCGAGATAAGGTGGGGAACAACGATTTTTTCGCGATTTTTTAAAAATAATACAAAGAAAACTGTGCGCAAGAATTACATTATATATATTTTTGAACTCGTGTTTTTACATGCTTTGATTTGACACCCCACTCGATGACCTGGCATAAAATTTTTTTTCCACTTCCGATTTCACCCCTCAAATTCAAAATTTAAGTTTCAAAACTACATGGGTCTGATGAAACCATCAATTCCTATATTAGCACCAAATTTCAACTTTCTGTGTCAAATAGTTTCGGAGAAAATCGGGTATAACAAACAGACAGGCGGACAGATAGACAGACACCGAAGTAATCTTATAAGTGTTCCGTACGGAACACTAAAAACGGTGTGCAAAAAATGGGCATAGTAAGAATAGATAAGAATGAAATGGGAGAATAATGAAAAATTCAGATTCTTGATAGCCAGAAATAGGGCACACTATACAGAGTGTTAAATAATCAGCATTTTCCTTACAGGCTGTGGAAGAATGCTACAACGCTGGACCTCCTGGTCACTCCTACACAGCTAAAGTCCAACTACCTATCCCTCCAGTTCAAAAATGTAAAACACCTTTAACAAATCTCAAATTTAGAGCCGATACCGTCTTACTTCCAAATAACCCCGGTAAGTAAAGTATACAATGACGTCGCAAATCCAAATGCCTCTGAAAGGCTTAAACATTTTCTTGTTGTTACATGCTAAACTACGTATTCTATTAAAAAATTTTGTTATTTTAGCTCCCCAAATTCAAGGTGCAGTAAACCCAACTGAACTTACAAACGAAGACATCGTAGGCTGGCTCAGAAATCTTGAAGCTTCTCAACTTGCAGCAGCAAAAGCAAACTCTCAGTGTAATTCACAAGAACCAAAAATAACTGTCGGATCCGAACTCTATCCATGTTGTCAAGGTGCCCCTTTGGAAATTAACGTTCGTAACAATCTACCAGAACAGCTACAAGGCTCATGTCCTACATGTCAAAGGCCTAAAAGAGACGAATCATCTAAACTTTTTCCACGTTGTCAAGGTAATGCCCCTTTGGAAATTAATGTTCGTAACAATCTACCAGAACAGCTGCGAGGCTCATGTCCTACATGCCAGAGGCCTAAAAGAGACGAATCATCTAAACTGTTTCCATGTTGTCAAGGCAATGCCCCTTTGGAAATTAATGTTCGTAATCATCTACCAGATAAGCTCCAAGGCTCATGTCATCAATGTCAAAGGCCTAAAAGAGACGAAGAATCATCTAAAATTTTTTCATGTTGTCAAGGTAACGCCGCTTTGGAAATTAATGTTCGCAACAATCTACCAGACCAGCTTCAAGGCTCATGTCATCAATGTCGACGGCCTAAAAGAGGCGAATCATCTAAAATTTTTCCATGTTATCAAGGTAATACCCCTTTGGAGATTAATGTTCGTAACAATCTTCCAGACCAGCTTCAAGGCTCATGTCATCAATGTCAACGGCCTAAAAGAGACGACTCATCTAAAATTTTTAATTTAGAAAATCTAACACATTCTACACGGTCTAAAAGGGACTTAGCAACACATGGTTACAATTTTTTAATGAATATGCTTCCTCAGTATGTAAGGGAACCTTTACACCACAGCATTCAAGGAAGTAACCATGTGAAACAGTCTCAACCTAAATCATATCTAAAACAAAGGCTGGATGGTCTAAAACTAAATAGACCATCTGACGAAAGGGACAATTTGTATGGTGAGTATAAGGCTCAAAATCAGTACAAATTGGCTGAGAGGGGAACCTTTTTAAATCAGCCCTCTAAGAGTATTTATAGCACACAAAGTCCCAACTATTTTCACCAACCCAAAAATTCAAAATATAGTAAGCCAAAATACTCTACATTAGAGCCTGAAGATACTATTGGAGAAACCAAAACATCCCCAAAATCATTATTGTCAAATCGAGAAAACCGTTTGCACCACCAAATGTTGCCTTCATCAGGTAACAGTCAAACTAAAAGTTCATTTTTTGGAAAAACTACGGCATTAAGAAACAGCGCAGTATTAGCTGATTCTTACACTACACCCTTCACAGATCCTTCATTAGATAGCAAATATAGGCAACTTTTTCAAAAATACCGCATAGGACACTCACAAACCAATTCTCCAAAGTTAGCACAACATATGGTGGAAAATACAGATGCAGATGAAAAAACCTTGTTAAAAAAGCTGAAAAAACTGAACAATAATCCATTTGCCTCAAACTTAGAAGATCAAGCAACAATTTTCATGCACCAATTGCTGAAACCTGAAAAAAATTGGCGTCGAAATAAGAGATCTGCTGAAAATATTCCTGAAAAAGAACATTTGAGAAGGAAGCGAACAATTATATTAAGTAGTGATGAAGTAGACCTACCTACTCACTATGAGGTTCAAATGGTGAGCGCTGAAGATGACAGCCAAGAATACAGACCTGTAGGTCATTCTATGGAATATGAATCCTTCGAAGAAGGTCAACAAGATGAAGCTATGGTAGGTGCATTTATAAGAAAATTTGCTTCGCCTAGTTTCCCATTGCCCAAGCCTGAAATTGTGTTGGGCAAAAATGTCATCCAAAAAGCTGTAAGAGATGAATTAAATGCATATCACAAAAAGGTAATAAGAGAACAGAAAATGAAAGAAATGAAAAATAATCTTCGAAAAAAGAAGCAAAATCCTTTCGGAATACCTCAGAATCCAGTATTCGCTCTTTTAACAGCACCAATAAAGTTTTTAAAACATTTTCATGATCTTAATAGAGAAGTAAATCCAGTGATGACATCTATACCAAAGTTACTATACACTACAAAAAAAGTTTTTAAAGACATAGGAAAAAATATTCAAAGAAACTGCCTAGATCTAGCTAGCAACGTTATCGGAGATTTCGATCATGTCCATCCCACTGTAATTCAACATATAATTGAGCCTGACGGTGGAAGATATAAACGAGATCTTTTTGAAGAAGAATTAAAAAAATGCGTACGAGAAAGCCAGGAAGAGAGCGAATTCGAGAAAGTGAATGTAGAGAATGGAGGGGGACGAAACAATAAAGATGGAATTGTGAAGGAAGTTACAGCATCAAAAGATGAAAATGAAGCATTTCCGAAAGTAAATGTAAAGACAGTGAACAGATTTGGGGGCTTAGTAACCTTAGAAAGACGAACTAGGGAAACCAATGTAGAAAATGAGGTCAAAACGTTTTCCCCACTTAATAAAAATGCAAACATATCTACGGCTGATAAAAATAACTCTGAGCTTATATCAAGTAATCCTAAATTAAATAGCACGATTTCTTCATTGGATTTTGTAGAACATATTCTAGAAAGAAAAGATCAGTCTTCAGAAAACGTGTTGTTGAAGTTGCTCAACGACAAGCCAAATCCTGACCGCCTCGTCTCAGACTACAATGTAAATCTTGAAAATTCAAAAAAAGAAAAACAAACTAACGGAATGGCTGAAGAAAACAAAGAAATACCTTTTTTTCCAGTTGATAAAGATTTTTTAGATACAAACATATCCACATCTGATAAAAATGAAACTAAATCTACGTCAAACAATCTTAAATCGAATGACACAGTTTCTTCGATGAATTTAAAAGATAAAAAATCAGAAAAAAATAACCAGTCTTCAAAAAAAATGAAAAAATTGCCAAATACAAAGCACTTTGCTCCAGACTACAGTTTAGCGTTTGAGAATTCAAAAGAAATTCCAAATTTTCGGGAAGTTTCAGACAAACATATTAGGAAAAAACGATATGTAGTAAAAGTTGTAGACGAAGACGAGCTTCAAGGTCACGTAGAAGATTACTTAACACAACAACTTGGTGGTCAGTACGAATACTTTAACCCCCTACAAGACTACTATGATAAAGTAAATAGTTTTTTGGAAAAGGTATATTCCAGCCATCAACATCTCTGTGAACTAAACGGTGGGTGTTACTATCATAACTACAGACCTGCCCAACTAATGTATGATAATGATGAGGAAAGTATGGAAAATTTTGAGGAATCTTACGAAGAATCATTAGAAGAAAAACCAAAGAAGAAACAGATAAAAATTAAGAAGGTAAAGACAAAAGTTATTATAGATAACAAAGGCCGACCTTTTATGGAATATAACGGATACAAAAGACCATTATGGTTAAAAGGAAAACACGTTGGCAGACCAAACAGTGTTAATCGAAAAATAAGAAAGACCTCTTCCGAAGAAACTAGTGCCAAAATAGCTTCGCTTATAGCTAGAGTAAAAGACGATTCGGAAATTGTGGGTAATGCTCAGAGAGACATTATACCTCACCAGATCATAAAGGACCGAATATCTGAGCTTTTAGGGGAAATTGATGAGTTAGTTCATCTAAAGCTAGAAAACCACGACGCAATTTTTGAGGAGCTCATCAAAATTGAACATCTCAAAGCCTCTATTGAACAAGATTGGAAACGTATGCTTATGGATGATAGGGTCAATGACATCAGAGCCAAAGTTGGTTTACTGAGTAAATTTAAAGAACTGCAAAATTTAAAGAATAACAGTGTTAAAAAAATCGCTGCGGCATTAAAGAAAAACGATAACGAATTTGTTCGATGTCAGTTAGTTAACAGTTTGATAAGGCTTCAGAAGTTACAGTGCTTGATTACGAGGGTTGTAGAGGATTTCGAGCAACATTTAAAAATGAAAACACCGTTCGATATGAGGAATGAGATAAAATACGTAGATTATCTTGCAGATCTTAAATTTGCCTCTGCAAAAAGTAGAAACGATTTAGTCAAAATGTTGAGTAAAGATAGAGATTCTGAAGGACTTAAATATATGGATATGTTGCACAAGTTGAAAAAGCTACTGATCTCTTCCGAAAAAAATTCTGAGAAATTTGATCATACAGCGAAGATATTATGGGAACTGAGAAATTTGGAAAAATTACAAACAGAAATAATATACGATATGAATAAGAAACTTGGTAGAAATTTCAAAATTAAAAAAGAACTCAAGATACTTTTTGATTTGCAAAAGCGGTTTGAAGATTGTAATAAAGATTTATGTGATTACTTAAGTGAGTTTGAACTTAAGAAAGTTGTATTTACTAAAGTGGGACAAAAGAAAGATATAAAGGAAGTTATAGCGGAAGTTAAAAGAAAACATGAAGAGATGTTACAGAAGGCGAAAGAGAGGTCTAGTAATTTTTTAATAAAGAAGAATTAAAAGAAAATCGCAATATACAGAAAACAGTGTAATTACAACAGAGATAAAAATTTTAGTGTCTCTTAGCTGCAATGGCATACAGAAATACAGAAAATAATTTAGAAAATATTGTTTCGTTATATATACGTGGATAGTCTGAAAAGTTCGCAGCCTAGGAATGAAAGAATTTTTTTTCTGACATGAAATATATTTGATTTTTAAATATAATCCCGCACTTTCACTTGTCGATCATCTAACACCATATCATGGACTTGTGTGACTTGTGGTGTTGTATCAGTTTTTTAACCACCTTCACATGGATCATCTTCGAGACTTGTAAGACCAGATTTAAAAAGAGCAGCCCATTTTCCCACAGTGAAAAGTGAAGGTGAAGCATCCTTACACACTTTTAACAATTTCTAATGAATTTCTGTTGGTGTTAAACCATCCGAAACAAAGAATTTAATCACTGCACGATATTCAATTTTTTTCCATTTTAAAACATCAATGACACGTCAATATTAAACAGCTGCTACTACCCGAATGAATTAACAGATCGAAATAAAATTTCTGGATGGAACTTGCCAATACAATAGTTTCACAGTTCCGAACGCCATCTATATGTCAGGCCGAGAACTTTTCAGACAGCCTAGGTATTATACGTAGTGTGATCCAAAGGTTCGCAGACTAACAATTTAAAAACGGAAGTACTTACTTTCACGCATTGTGACTCGCGTCACTTTTAACACAGCCGAATGCACTGGTCTCACGGTTTTTTTCTACTGGTCGAACATTTTTTGGAAGATCGATTGCCTGCAGCGACATCTGAGATATACATTGTATCTCTAGTGCCGTCTTGAAGGCTCGACCCTTTAACTTCATCTCCATATAGGCGAAGAGTCCAAAGTCGCAGGGTGCTAAATCAAGTGAATGAGGGGAGTGGAGGATACGGTCTCGATGCGGCAATCCTTTAGCTCCATCTGCCTAAAGGGAACAACCCGAATAACAGGGTGTTAAATTAGGCGGATGAGGGGGGTGGGGAATGAAAGTTACGGAATTTTTTGCTAAAAACTGTTGAGTACAGGACGAACAGTGGGCCGGTGTATTGATGCGATACAGGAGAAACTCTATTCGCTTCAGAGCTATGCCAGTTTTCTAACCAATACAAAGGTCGTCAGAGATGCTCAGAATTGTCCCACGACAGTCTTCACGAACGATTTGTTCAACTTTGGCGATGATTTCAGGCAGAATTGCAGTCGAAGGTCTTCCACCGAGGTTCGGCCGATCTCAAAAGGCGAAAACTACTCGAAAATGTTAAACTTGTCAGACTGCATTGCTACAGATATACCTATCAGTCAATACTATTTGGTGTTCTTACTAAACAACGGTAGTTAGGGAAGGTTTGGATCACATACCGTTGCTAGAAAAAAATTTTTTACATATGGATAATTTACAAAAACTATACAGGTTGTCTTGTCTCTATCTCTATTTATGTGCAAAATAGAAGATCTTAAAGAACAAAAGGTTCTATATTTCCTTGTATCACCTGGAAAAATTCTTACTAATATTTTTTTCAACCAATAACATATGAAAGATTTTTTGTCGATCCTGTATAGCTACTAAACCAACATATGGAAGAAATAAAGAAAACTAATTTAAAAATATTTGTACAAAGCATAAAAGAAGAAAGCGACTGACTAATTAATTTTGTTTACAGGGCACAATCAATGTAAATTTGTTGTCTTTCTTTATTTTTTCCATATTATCTGCGAGGTAAGGGACCGAAATTAAGATTAATAAAGAATTTCTTTGTTTTAGGTGCTTAACAGTACAGAGCACGCCGGCAGATAAGGAAAACATAAAACAAGACAACAAAATATTAAGTTAACTGTACGAAGTATGTAAATTTTCAGTGATGATGATTTAATTATATTGACTCAGTACTATCATGGTTAAAACTGTGATTGTATTAATGGTATTATATTGAAAAAAAACCTGCCAAGTGCAAGTCGGACTAGCGCAATTAGTGTTCCGTACAGTGATTACTTTTAAGATAAACATTTTTGTTACGCACGAATCTTTGACGAAGTTTGTTTCCGATCTTTGTTCTTCTTTACCAGATGAATTATCAAAAGCACACATTTTCATTCAATCTACACTTTATAGAGAATATTCCAGAATTTTTTCAAAATTTTGGGCGATTTATGGCAATTTTTAGCTTTCATTTAACACCCCACTCGATAACCTTGACAAAAATGTTTTTTTAAATACCAGATAAATTATCAAAGGTGACAATTTTCATTCAAGCTACACCTTACGGGAAATATTCCAGAAGTTTTTAGAGATAGGGTGAGGGGAAAGCGATTTTTGACTTATTTTAAAAATAATGTAAAAAAAAAGTCTGCAAGAGTATTAAATCATATATATTTTTAAACTCGTGTGATCATAAGCTTTTATTTGACATTCCACTCGATAACCTTAAAAAAAATTTTCATTTGCGATTTCACCTCCAAAAACTGACCACTTAAGCCAAAATTTAACTTTCAAAACTACACGGCTCTAATTGGGCTATCGATTCCTATATTTGTGACAAATTTCAACTTTCTACGTCAAATAGTTCCGGAGAAAATCGGGTGTGATAGACAGACGGACGGACACCAAAGTGATACCATAAGTGTTCCGTACGGAACACTAGAAATATGTATAAATGTTCAGGATCCCAACTGAATGATTGTTAAACTACTTGGCTTGTTTCAGTAGTGGATGGCCAATATTTAATTGAGATAAAGATGGTATATTGATTTATGTGATGTTTATAAGTTCTGTTTTTAATCTCTATTTGTTACTCATTTAAATCTTATAGTTAAGTTAGATTTAGTATTTTATTTATTATAATTAAACAATTATATTTGTATTTCTCCTTAATAAACTAGTTTTTTTTAATAAATATGCAGATTTATTGCTATTCTCACATACCAGAAGATCACAAAAAAAATGTCATGTTAATAACGCGATGCGTCAAGATAAACAATCATGTGAAATGTCATAATGAGGTTGTGTTGAGAAAATTCCGGCCCTAGTTATAATGCACATACAAGGGACCGGACGGCTGACAGAAAGTGAGCTGCGGATATTTCTGGTTTTCCTAAAGACTCAACGTACCACCGATTGCTGCACATAACTATGTATATGTACATATATGTATATATATATATATATATATATATATATATATATATATATATATATATATATATATATATATATATACAGTCCCTGGCCAAATTATTAGACGCACTGCAAGATTTCATGTAAAATATTAATTACCGAGTGATATTGTACCGTTTTATTATTTTAAATTGATTTGTTTTTTATTTTTATATTATCCAATCAATTACCTATTTATTTGACATAAATAAAACAGCATTAATTTAGAAAAGCATAAGTTTATTAAGTTTTAAAAAAAAAGTGAAATTAATGTAAAAGTCAATATTTAGTTGAGCCACCTTTAGCCGCTATCAAAGCTTTAATTCTGCGCGGCATGCTATCAATGCAAGATTGTACTGTCTCCTGCATTTGAGGATGATGATTCCACACATGAATAATCTTTTCTAGGAGCTGGGTTTTGTTGGTAATCACATCTTTAGCCACTTCTCTTTTCATCAGCTCCCACACATTTTCAATGGGGTTCATATCAGGGCCAATCCAACAGAGGGATATTTTTTTCTGCCAAAAAAGCTTTAACAGACCGAGCAGTGTGGCAGGGAGCTCCATCTTGCATGAAAGTGAATGGTTCCCTATTTGGAAACCATTCTCTGAGCTGCGGAATCAACCGATTTTGTAATACTTCTTTGCACTGATCTTGCCTCATTATTCCTTTGACGACGTACAGACGTCCAGTGCCCTTGCCGCTGATGACTGACCAAATCATCACTTTGGTGGGATGTTTAACTGTCGGGACGACACAATCAGGATGAAACTTTTCTCCATGACGACGACGCACATACTGAGCTTTATTCTGCAAAATTTCGAATGTGCTTTCGTCACTGAAGCAGACCTGTCAAAAATAGGAAAAATATATAAACTTCCATGTTTATTTGCTTTATTTAACTGAAAATGATAATAATGTATCAATTATTGATTAAATTGCTGTATCTTACCGATCTCCAGAAGTCCACATCTTTGTCTTGCCATTGTTTGGCCCACTTCAGGCGCTTTGCTTTCATTGCAGCTGTTAACTTGGGCTTCCTGGCGGGGCGACAGGCCTTAAAATCTAATTCTTTCAATTTTCTTCGAACAGTGCGCTCAGAAGCATTTACGCTAGCATCCTGGAGTTGTGATTTTATTACCTTTGTGGTAGCAAATCTGTTTTCTACACAAATTTTCTTCAAACATCTCTCTGACCGTGGAGTGAAAATTGGTTTTCTACCGCATCTTTTCTTTCTTTTCGGGCTTAATTCCTTCCCTGACTCAATTTTCTTTTTTATGCGTCGTACACTAGCTTCAGAAACCTCCAATCTTCGTGATATTTCTCGGTTTGTAAATGTTTTCGCAATCACAAGGGCCTTCACTTCAGCTTTTTTACGTGGTGAAAGATCGCCTTTTCTACCCATAATGAAAATAGTCCAATTACTTTTTTAAAACACTGCATACAAAATAAACTAATAACTGAGTAGTATAAAACTGTTAAACAAACAATCACAGTCCATTAAACCACAGAAACACGTCCGTACCTGACTCGATTCCGATCGCGACTGATACAGGTTTGTACTTATTTACGTTCATGTATCACTTTGTCAACACAGTGTTGCCATATGTTAAAAATAAATACAAATATGTAGTCTACAACAATTCTTTTAAATAAAAATCAATAATATTGTAGTTTAAATATACCATTATTACATAAAATTACTAAAAAAAATACAGTGCGTCTAATAATTTGGCCAGGGACTGTATATATATATATATATATATATATATATATATATATATATATATATATATATATATATATACGAGGTGTTATGGAAGTTACTGCGTTTTTGGAACTGGCGCCTTCTTGTAGCAAGATTGATTGCAGAAAATTCACCTTAAATAGCGGATCTCAATAATAGAGCAAAAAATCGACTCTAAAGAAATGACGTCATAAATATTTTTTTCACGCCGCTACTGGTGTACAACCGCACAATATCGTCGAACCTTAACTTGAATGTCAAACTCAAATTTATTAATACTCAGAAAAATTTACAAAGTTGGTTTACAGATTTTGAATTCAGTGGATACAGTGTGTTTTTTAGTATATTTATTCCTTACTCGTATAAGGCCTTGCGGCTTACTGGTGTTCTGCACAGTTGGTATACTAGTCCATATGTACCTGATAAACTTTCAGTAATTTCTGGATGTTTATTCTTTAATGACTCTTAATATTTGTGCTTTTTGAGAAGGTACTTTAGCTATTGTTATTAAAATTGGGGTAATTTTTTAGTTAGGCTGCTGAGAAAATATTTTAATTAAAAAATTTTATTATTTTACCATACTCTAATAAGATAAAATTTTAACCCACGTAATTCACTAAAATTTTATTTGCGTGATTGTATAATTTATATATATATATATATATATATATATATATATATATATATATATATATATATATATATATATATATATATATAGATATATATATATATATATATATATATATATATATATATATATATATATATATATATATGGAATCATGATTCCACAGCATTTATTAATCAATGTATCAAAAAAAAAGTTTGAATAAAAGTTACAGGGTGTTATACGGCGCACATGCTGACGTTGACAATAAAATGTTTTGAACTCTCAGTTCGAAGAAATTACGGAATCTTCATTTTTTTTTAAATTGCCTATATATTATTTTATTTTTGAATCCTACTAAAAATTCTAGATATTATTTGTCTAACATACCATATGTCTAAATTGAATTATTTTGGAATTATTGTCATTTGAAATGTAAAATAAAAAAAGACAAAAAAACTATTAATAAATACTCTAGTTTATTTTTAAGGTAACAATTGCTCAAAAGTGCTACCGTTAACCGCAAGGCAATGATCCAATCTGTCATAAACAGCCTGAACAGAGTTTTGCGGAGAATCCGGGGTGATCTGTGCTACTTCATATTTAATTCTTTATTGTAAATCTTCTACAGTTACAGTCGACTTCGGTAAACTTTGGTTTTCAAATGACCCCATAAAAAAACGAGTGGTGTAAGGTCGGGACTCCTTGCAGGCCATTCTACAGCACCTTTTCTGCCTATCCATCGATTAGGAAAAATCGCATCCAAATATCTACGAACATTGATTTCATAATGAGGAGGTGCGGCGTCCTGTTGATACTACAGATTTCTGTTAGGGGTATTTAAATTATTTTCATCGGGAAAAAGACCTGCACAAGTTGCTGCTCTTGAAGTAACTGCAAATACCACTGTCCTGTAAGATTTCCATAGATAAAAAAGGGACACGTTTATCTTTTCTGGTCTTTGCGAATGACTGTCGATTATCAAGTGGGGAATCTCAGTAGACCAATACCGGCAGTTATGCCTCTTCCGTTAACACAAAATGTGGCCTCGTCAGAAAAAACAATATTATGAATTAGGTTAGGTTCATTATTGATTCGTTCCATGATGACCTCGCAAAATTCAATCAACTTTTTATCATTTCTTGTCATTGTCTAAATCGTTTTAATGTGTTGCTAACTACGGATTAGGTAATAGGTTCTCGATTCAGATATTCTGCGTTAAAAAGATCACACGCCTCCTGTTGTGTTCTCCTTCGGTCTCCGTAACCAGCCATCATTAACAAAGTGATTCTTTCAGTTTCTGTTAAATGTACCATTATGATATTACGCTCAAATTGCAGTTTCACAAAATGCAGCAATAAACGTTTTCGTCAATAAATCATGTTATGACGTGTTAAGTCGTTACCTGACAGTAAATGTTTGACACAAGCCAACTTAAAAATTATCCTTGTAATTTCATCTCCTTAATTTCAAATATGAATAATTACAAAACAGTTCAGGTTAGACATATGATATGTTAGACAAATAATATTTAGAATTTTTAGTAGGACTCAAAAATAATAAAACATATAGGGCTTTCTATTTAAAAAAATTTAAGATGGCATAATTTCTTCGAACTAACAGTTCAAAACATTTTATTGTCAACGTCAGCATGTGCGCTGTATAACATCCTATAACTTTTATTTAAACATTTTTTTCATACTCTGATTAATAAATGGTGTGGAATCATTATTCCATACATATGGGGCACCCTATATATAGTTATACACAAAAAAAACCTTTCTTTGTTAACCACCGGCCTGCGGTGGCATCAAAGAATTTTTTTGGACACCTGCTGAGTGTGGTTCTATATTAGCAGGTTTGTAGGGAAGGTTTAGATACATCGTATTATTTTTGTTAATTGTGGTGCCTTTCTTTTTTTTATTCATACTTTTGTTTATTGATATTTTAAGGATTTGATGTAATTCCCACAGTTTTTTGTACAGTATTTTTTGTATTATTAGGCATAAAGATTTTACAATTTTTTTTAAAGCTTTAGCATTAAATCCTGAAGTAGACGGTTCACTATTTAAATGTGGTAATCTATTAGGATACGTCGGGTTACTAAGTAGTTTGCTTGTTTTCAATATTGATAATAATAGAAGCGTCTTGTAAAATCGATGTGCTTTAATTACTTGAGTTTGTTTGAGAGAGAGAACATTTATATTTTCAGCTGCTTTAAACAAATAGTCGGGAAAGACGTTTTTGTCCACAGGCCAATGTCCTTTAGTAAGCTGGAGAAATTATTTACAAAGCCACTCAACAAGCGTTAATGAAAAGAAAGGAAGACATATAGAAAATTTCTTTTGTTGTTTTTTTTATATTTTTTGTAGTTTCAAACATTTAATTTTATAAATACATAATAAGTTTATGTATCGTTAAAAGTTATATAGTTATTTTTTGTGGTTTTAGTAAAAATAATGTATTATTGTTTTTATTGTTCAAAGATAGTTTATGACAGCCGCCTACTAGGTAAATTGTTTGAAAACCGCCAAACGCGGCATACGATCCATAGCAATCGCGAGCACCAAAAAATAATATTTTAGAGGGTTTTTGCTACACAACTTTTTTGTGAAACAAATTAGAAAAATATCGTTTAAGGAAAAAATGTTGAAAAAAATTAGAGCGTTCCAGTGCCGTTTTACAAAAGGTATGTCAATGGAAAAAAAGTTGTTTGGCGTCACGGCTCCCAGCGTCGCGTCGTTTCACTACCAAATGTCAAATACATCAGTATACTCCTTGATATGCACTAGATCATTCTAAATTAGAAAAAAAATAAATATCCAACAATTTTACATAAACCGGGACCGGGCATCTAAAAATGATCACCCGGTAAATACAAATAAGTAATAAACGCTTTTGTATGAATTTATCTTTAAAATGATAAAATAAAATTGTTTTAGATTCTATTTCTGCAGTTTTATTTATTTTTGTTGTTTAACTATACGTGTATATAGCATTTTGGTGTCAAACACCTTTGGAAGTCAGCAAATGAGTTGACAATGAACTTGAATTTTTTTTTTGTGTATTTTGAAATGCATGTAAACTTGGTATTAGGTGACTTACAACACAATTTTTTTAAATACGAGTATAAAGTGATTATTGAATTATTTGTTAGGTTTACTAATTATAGTTTAGGTGAAACCGAACCATTAAAAATTCATTGATCACATGCATAAAGAAGATCCTGATAAAAATCAACAAAAACATTTGTACTTTATGTCTATTTATTCCAATATCATATTGAATATTGACGAAATTTGTTATATATATATATATATATATATATATATATATATATATATATATATATATATATATACAGTAGAATCTCACAAATTCGAACCGTCACAAATTCGAACCGTCCAGAAATTAGAACCGGCCATTTCAATGTATTGGATGCTCTGAAATTAGAACCTGTGGTTCTAATTTCTGGAAGTGTTGTTTTTTTTTTGGTTTTTATTTCCACTAGAAAATATTTTTTTTCTATGATTTTGAACTAAATAGGCGAAAAACCAAATTAAACGCTCTAAAATTAGAACAGGGGGTTCTAATTTCTGGAAGTTTTTTTACTTTTTTTTTTGTATTTTCACTACAAAGGCATCAATAATGTTATAAAATGGTGCAAAACCAGTGATATATTTTCCAGTAAACACATGTCTAACCTTTTGGACGTCCGTAACGATATCGTTGTATCCAGTTTAAATAAATCAAAAAAACAAACAAGTATTACTGATTTTATGTTAAAAACCAATTAAATACCTAATAATTAAAAACTTTTTAAAAGTTTTTCTATGAATTTAATATGTTCAATTAATTAAATGTTAATAAATAAAAACTGTTTTGTGTTAAAATAAAGCTTACATAACTAGTTTTATTATAATTTTATCATTTTCTGTAAAAAAAAAAAATGTCCAGAAATTCGAACTGCCCGGTGCACAAAGTGGTTCTAATTTGTGAGATTCTACTGTATATATATATATATATATATATATATATATATATATATATATATATATATATATATATATATATATATATATGTCAGAAGCGACCTCTCTTGCTGACGAGAAGAGGCTCTGGAGCCCCCCAAACTTTGATGTTATGTGGTTAAAAATAACGAGTCAACAACCACAAGGTTCATCTATATCCTCTATCGACCACCAAGTGATACTAACTTTAGAACACTTTTCGCTTCTCTTGCAGACACCATCGATCATTTACAAATTAACTGTCCGAATGCCAAAATTGTCATCCTGGGCGACTTTAATGTCCACAACATCAACTGGCTTAAATATTCAAATACTACCGACTAAAAAGGTCGTAAAGCGAATCTTTCTCAATCAGTTGTGGCTTAACTCAGCTTATTGACGAACCAACAACACGGATGCCTGATCGAGACGGGGAGTTCGCCAGTCTTCTTGATCTGTTTTTAGCTACCAATCTGGAGATTTACACGATCACCGTAAATTCGCCGTTAGATTCTTCCGACCATAAACTGCTTTCGACATCGAGTATTCTACCAATCAGTAACAGAGAGACGTCTAAACCGCGCATGATTTGGCACTACAAATCTGCTAAATGGGAAGATCTCATGGAATATTTTCAAACTTTCCCTAGGTTAGACGTTTGTTTTCGATCCGACGACCCATCTGACTGCGCCAGGGAGATTTCCGATGTTATTTTGGCTGGAGTAGAAGCTTACATCCCTTTTTCGAAGAAATGCCTTTCCAACGGCAAGCCTTGATTTGACCGAAAATGCAAAGAAGCTGTTGCTTCTAAACATCTTGCCTACCGACTATGGCATAAAAATCATAAATCATAACACCTCTGTTCGTGCCCGGAACACATGCACCAAAAAAGCTTCTGGCGCTGACCGAATACCTGTCATAGTTCTCAAAAACTGTGCGAGGGAACTAACACCAGTTTTCTTTCTTTTTCTTTTCAACCTATCCTACTGAAAGGGAATATTTCCTTCCTGCTGGAAACGTGCCACAGTTCCGCCGATACCTAAAAAAGGCAAGAAGACTATATATAATATACACAATAACTACCGACCAGTCACACTGCTTTCAATAATATCGAAAGTCATGGAAAAGGCTATCAATCAGCATCTTCTAAAATATCTTGAAAGATTCAACATTATTAGCGATCACCAATATGGCTTTCGAAAACATAGATCAACAGGAGATCTTCTGACTTATGTAACACATGTTTGGAACAACGCAACTGAACACTTTAGAGAATCTCGAGCGGTTGCTCTTGACACATCCAAGGCATTCGACCGTGTTTGGCACGATGGACTGTTGGCTAAGCTACGCTCTTATGGTATGTCTGAGAAGTTCTGTTTGTGGCTCCCATGTTTCCTCAGAGAGCTTTCTTTACGAGTGACAGTCGACGGATTTCACTATCAACGCTGGTGTGCCCGAAGGCTCCATACTGTCTCCTACTCTCTTTCTCATTTACATCCACGATCTGCTGGAAATCCATTCTACAGCTTTGCAGATGACAATACGCTTATCTCTTCATTCACTTTGAACGCTCAAACATCGGCTACTCAGACGAATATCCGCAGACAGCAGGAAGTCATTCAACTCAACAAAGACCTGGAAGAAATTCTATTTTGGGGTGACAGTAATCAAGTGGAATTTAACGCTACAAAAACCCAGGCGGCAGGCAAGGCGTAATTTCTTCGAACTGACAGTTCAAAACATTCTATTGTTAACATCAGCATGTACGCCGTATAACACCCTATAACTTTTATTTAACATTCTTTTGATACATTGATTAATAAATGCTGCATTATTCCGGGGGGACACCTTGTATACATACATACATGTCATAATAAGATTTGGACTCAAATGCGAATTTTGACCAATCCTCTTAATATTTTTTAATAAAATTTGGCACACTGTTTTGTTAATATAAAAGCTATATTTTCCTCTAATTTGAAGCCGTAATATCGAATTGAACAGAAGTTACCCCTAAAAAAACATTTTTCAATTTGCCGTGTCTTTTTTTAGATTATGCACTTAATATTTTTTAATGCAATCTGCGCAATTTTTCAGGTAATTTTATGACGAGTATAACGATTTTTTTTGTCGCATAACAAAGAACAGAAGCTGAGAAAAAGAGAGCTAAGTGAGAGAGTGTGAGCCGAAAGCGTTGAAATGCTAAAAAAATGCACTATAATAGGAGAAAAATGGTCTTACGGTCAAAATTAGGCTAAGAAAACTGGTTTACATTATATTGGCACTGTTTTAAAGTAGTTAAATCGATTTCCAAGCTGTATCCAAAAATTTCCAAAAATGAAAATTTTACATTTGCCTCGACTACTGTTTTTATAGCATTACATTCTACTTGGTTACCCCAAGATAGAATTTCTTCCATGTACTTGTTAAGTTGAACCACTTCCTGCTGTTTCCGGATAGCTACATAAGTAGCCGTTGTTCAAGTTTTTAAAGTACATGAAAAAATAAGGGTAATGCTATCTGCAAAGTTGTAAATTGGCCGGCGTTGATAGTGCAGGCATTGGAAAGAAATCCGTCCATTGTCACTCGTAAAGAACGCTCCCTAAGGAAACACAAGAGCCACAAACACAACTTTTCAGACATACCATGTAAACAAACACGTCGGAAAATCAATTTATCGCGTTCCATTTTATTTCAGACACACAACGTATATCAGTTGACTGAATTTGAGTGGGAAATGTTTAAACTTCTAGATGGCATAACTAACGGCTATAATTGCCGACAGAATATGCCGCCAGAGCCATCTGGATATAAACATCAAGTTTCAATGCTACCATCTAATATTTTAATCAGTCCTTTGTACAGTTGTTCAGAGATTTTCCTTGTAAATTGAGTGTCTGGCCCCATTACTGCAGCTGTAGGAAGACCTCGCTTTTTCTTCGGACGAATATGTCGTTGATCTCGCTTTTCCTTTGAGATCAATGGAACGACGTTTCAACATTTTTAAAATTTGCGAGAAAATACACTATTGAATACTTTGAAAGACGACAATCAACTGATATAAAAATCCACTCCAATAATGGATGCAAAAATTTCAAAAGAAACCGGTTGACAATAGAAATCCGAAACGCAGCTGCCGATAGGCGCGGCATTGAGAGGGATGCAGTCTCAATCCGATGCCAGGTCGCAATTAATACTATAACTTTACAATGGAATGGAATTTCTTGAATAATTTTTAGAAGAATAGAGAATAAAAATCAGTAAAAAAAAATGTATGTAACCGCTTTAGTGTTGCTTCCTTTCTGTGTTTATTGTTAGGGAAAAAAGAGCATATCTTGAAAATAGTATTCGAAATAATGTACCAAGAGATAATTGGAAACTTATGAAGGAAATTGATATCTACTCAAATAATAACAAGGTGATTCCTGAGTTCTTGGGTATTGCTGATGATATTAATAGGTTCCTCTCACGTGCTGCACAATCCGGCGAACCGAACCCTGAGATTTTAAATTTTTATAATAATAATAGAAAACTCGGCGTGGGTAATTTTCGATTTAGACTGGCAACGGTTGAGGATGTAGAGAAGGCCTTATCTTCCATTGAATCAAAGTCCATTGGCTGTGATCAGATCGGGTTGACAATGATAATTCGCTGCTGTCCTCACGTTATTCCAGTAATTGTCCATTTGGTAAATTTTTGTATTGAGACCTGTACTTTTCCTGAAATCTGGAAAACATCATTTGTTCTACCGCTTCCCAAAGTCAACTGTCCGAGTGAACTAAAGGACCTAAGACCTATTAGCATTCTGCCCACTCTTTCCAAAATAATTGAAAGAGTGATGGACGGACAAATCAGACAGTATGTCCCCAGTTTTAAAATTTTGCCCACTGTACAATCGGGTTTCCGTAAGGATCACAGATGTACTACTGCTCTATTGAGGGTAATGGACGATATCCTGGAGGCTGCGGATCGTGACGAATTGACCATTTATACGTCACAACTTATTGCATACTTAAAATATTCCTCAGCGCATTTCTACGCTGATGACACCCAATTATACATTTCTTTTAAACCAGACCAAATATTGGAGGCTAATGATAAACTGACGCTTGATCTGGATGCCCTTATGAAGGCCTGGAGTGTACACTGCTAAATCCAACTAAATCAAGGATTCTGTTATTTGGACGGACTCAGTCTCGGATTCGGCACCGGAATCTGCTACAAGTTAGCTTGAATAATGTAGTGCTAAGTGCATGTACTGATGCCAAAAACTTGGGCTTAGTAATGGACTCCGATCTGAGATTCACGGGACATATAAATTTATCTATTGAAAGAGCATTCGCTAACCTTAAATTAATGTTCAATCAACGCGCTCTTCTTACCGAGAATCTTGGAAAGATGTTGTGTGACTCCATTGTTCTGTCGCACTTTAACTACTGTAATATGGTACTATTGTGTATGCGCTGAGGGCGCTGAAAAATAGAGAGAGTGCCTACGGCACTCATACTCCGTTATGTTGTTTTTTTGGAGTAACGACGAAAAGTAAAAAGAGTTTTTAGAGAAATTTTTTACAGCAGTTGAGACTTTTTTCATTATTTAAAGACATGAGTCGGTGAGAAAGGCAAGTGTTGGTGTGTGTGAGTATGTGTGTGTGTGTGTGTGTGTAGATTACTGCGGTTCCATTATAACGGGGGCATTAACATTTCTATAACGGGTTATATTGAAATCTGGATGGGGATTTATGGGGAAGAGGTTGTTTTGGAAAAATAGGATTGGGCATGTCGGGAAGTTTTGCGTAAAAAGTCGGATGTCGTTTGTCTATAAATTCGTCTATACGTTCGATTTTTAAGTCCTTGTGTATGTCTGTTCCCCTTATGTACCAAGGGGCGTTCGTTATTCGTCGAAGTATTTTGTTCTGGCACGTCTGGAATCGTTTTTTATTTGTCTTTGCTGTATGGCACCAGGCGTTGCTGCCATACAACATGGTCGGTCTGATCGTTTGTTTGTAAAGTAGCGTTTTGTTTTTTAAGTTCAGTTTGCTTTTTCTGTTTAGTAGGGGGTCTAGTTTGTTGTAGAGTCTGTTTGTCTTGTGTATTTTGTCTGTTATATGTTGTTTCCAGCACAGTTTTTTGTCGAAGGTGATCCCCAAATATTTTAGGGTGTCCCCTCAAACTATTTGGCGATCTTGTACTGTGACTGGATTTGGTCGACGTCGTCTGTGTGTGAAGAGTATCGCTTGTGTTTTTTCTGGATTAGCTTTGATTTTCCAAAGCGTCATCCAGTCTTGAATTGCGTCCGATTGTCGTTGTAGATGCATTTTTAAAAGTGTCTGATTTCTGTTTGTAGCATATATTGCAGTGTCGTCTGCATATATTGAAAGGGATGTCTGTGGGATTTTTGGAATGTCAGCTGTGAATATATTGTACAAAATTGGGGCTATGGGGGAGCCTTGGGGCACACCTGCTTCGATGTTTCTTATTTCGGAGAGGGACTCATTTGCTTTAGCGAAAAATTTTCGGTTTCTAAGATAAGAACCGATGAATTTTATGAAATTGAGATTTATGTGAAAAACGTGGTGCATTTTGTAAATGAGCCCAAGATGCCATACTTTGTCGAAAGCTTTCTGCACGACTAGAGCGATCAGCCCCGTAGAGCTTCTTCGCTGTAGGCCTGTCGAGATGCAGTCGACTAGTCGGACAAGTTGGTGTTCGGTAGAGTGGCTAGCTCTGAACCCGAACTGCTCGTCAGGGATGATGTTCTGTTCCTGTAGGATGTCTTGTAGCCGAGATAGGAAGATTTTTCTCCGCTATCTTGGCTACGGAAGATATAAGGCTGATTGGTCTCCAGTTTTGAGGAAAAGTGAGATTTTGTTCTTTTTTTGGAATCATGGTTATGACTGCTGTTTTCCAGGGCTTTGGGAAAGTATTGAGATTGAAGCTGGCGTTTATAATGTCTATAAGTGAGTCTATTATGTTGTCGGGGAGTTCTTTTAGAGTTTTATTCTTTATTCTGTCTAGGCCTGGAGCTTTTTTATTGTTTGACATTTTTATTTGGTTTTTTATCTCAACTGGAGTAGTGGTGGGGATCGAGGGGGGGCGGATTTTCGGGTATATGTCTAGCGTCTCTTTCGATTTGCTCTTCACGATCTATGTCATCGTCTGGATCGTTGTGTGGGTGGAATTGCTCGTCCAGCGAGTCTGCGAAGGCTCCGCCTTCTCTTCGCTGGAGTAAGCCATTCCGTTACGACCGTGTAAAGGAGGAATGGAGGTTTTTCCCTCCCCCCCGAAAAACCGGGACATTCTCCACAGAGAATTATCCTCGGCTTTCAGGCTGGTCAGGAATTCCCCCCATTTCTCGGTTTTGTACTCGAGTATTTGTGTTTTTATTGTGTTAGTGAGTCTGTTTGCTTGTCTGCGTATGTTTGGATCTAAGGTATTTCTCGCTCTTCTTCTTAGCCTGTTTCTTTCTCGTATGAGATTTTTTATATCTCTTGGGAGAGCGTACGGGTTGTGTTGTCTCTGTTACTTGGTCTGTTGCCTGTTCCAAGGCTGTCTGTATGTTTGTCGTCAGAAGCGTTACCGCTTCGTTTAGTCTGTGTTCGTTGTCTATGTTGTCTATATTTATGTTTGTGTTTGACAGCTGTATTTTAAAATTGTCCCAATTTGTTTTTGTTATGATATGTTCTCCCACGTAGAAAGAAACAGGAAAGTGGTCAGAGCTGAGATTGTCCGTGGTGGTGGTTCGGATGTTATAATGGCAGTTTTTTGATAGTCCAAAGTCTATTGTTGTTGGGTGATTTATTCGGTAGTGTGTCGGTTCGTTACTGTGATATGGTGTACGGGCCCTGCCTGTGACGCTAAGAGGATCCAACTTATGCAAAATTCGTGCGTGCGTTTTATTGGCGGTATTCGAGGCCGTGAGAGAGGTGTCAGTGCAAAATTGTGTGACATAAAGTGGTTAAGAATGAATGAAAGACGGGTGCTACACAGTTTGGTACTATATAATAGGATTATTTGTAATAAGTGTCCTGGCTACTTATATAGCAAAATAAAATTTAGATACGATGCACATAACCTGGATCTGAGGCATAAATTCAGCTTGACTCCGCCCATACACTTGACTTCAATGTATGAGCGTTCTGTCAGTTACCAAATAGCTAAATTGTACAATAAAGTGCCTGTTGATCTGAGGGATGCGTCAGGTCACAGGTTTAAAAGAGCAGTAAAAACCATTGTTCATAGCTTATGCTAACTCCTTTCTCCGGCAGCTCGGACAATCGTCACCTCAATCGACCTCTCCAATGTTACATATATAGGGTGGGCCATTTAAAAGTTTAAATTTAAAAATGCAATAAAACAAAAACGGTTTGAAATTTGGCCAAATTTATTTTTTTGTTGTGAAGTACAATTGTTCCGGTTAGAGATGGAATATTATTTCATCATATGGCTGCCGCGGCTGGCCTCACAGTACCCCATTCGATCGGACCAATTTTCGAGCACTTTTTTGAGTGTATGGGGTCGTATCTCGGCAATGGCATCACGAATGTTGGCCTTCAAATGCTCAATTGTCTCTGGTTTGTCGGCATAACACTTGTCTTTAACGGCGCCCCCAGAAAATAATCCAACGGTGTCAAATCGCAGCTTCTTGGCGGCCAATTGACATCACCATTTCGGTTAATTAAACGGCCATCAAACGTTTGACGCAATAAATCGATTGTGGCATGAGATGTGTGGCAAGTTGCACCATCCTGTTGAAACCAAACATCGTTCACATCAATACCATGAAGAGCGGGCACAAAAAAAATCGGTTATCATGGTGCGATAGGTGTCTCCATTGACCGTAATGGTTGCGGCGTCCTCATTTTCAAAGAAATATGGGCCAATGATGCCTCCGCTCCACAAGCCGCACCAAACAGTCACTCATAATGGGTGCATTGGCTTCTGTAAGACCATGTGTGTGTTTTCTGAGCCCCAAATACGGCAATTTTGCTTATTAACGTACCCACCAAGATGAAAATGAGCTTCATCCGAAAAGATGATTTTTTTGGCAAAATCGACATCATCGTGCAGTTTCTCGTTGGCCCATCTAGCGAAGCGAAAACGCAGCGGATGGTCATGCGGCTTCAACTCTTGAACCAATTGAACTTTGTAAGGCGTCATACCGAGATCTTTTCGCAAAATTCGACGTAAACTGGTGCGTGAAATGTTCAATTCTTGAGAACGATGACGAGTTGATGTTGATGGATTTTCACGCACACTCTCAGCCACATCTTCGATATTTTCGGGTGTACGCACTGTACGAGCACGCTCACGTCTTGGCGCATCAACAATGAAACCAGTTTCACGAACTTTAGCAATAAACTTGCGTATACCGGGCACTGTTGGTCCTTCTCTGCGACAAAATTTTGTACGACATTTTCGTGCAATTTCCAACCAATTGTCTTTGTTTTGGAAATAAATTTCCAATAAATTCCAACGTTGCTCAAGCGTAAATCGATTCATTTCGTTCATACTGAATTTTGTGAGAGAATAGAATGACATAAGTATTGCCAGATTCGAAATAACCGGTGGTTCAAATTTAAACCGATAGATGGCCCACCCTTTATAACAGTAGCCATAACTTTAGCCACCCACAGTATTAATATTAACTTCTATCATGGTGGTACATTGTGTCTTGATATTTTGTATTTTATATGCAATCGACCTCTCTAATGTTACATATATAGTAGTAGCTTTGCCTTTAGCCACCCACAGTATTAATATTAACTTCTATCATGATAGTACATTGTGTATTGATTATTATATTTTGTATTTTATACGCAATACTAGTTTCTAAATATTCGCATTTCATGGTTGATATAGGAAGTATAACTTCAACTCTGCCAATTGTAATCTTACCATTTAATTACAATAAAGACATTTTATTCTTATTGTTCGTTTTTCTTTCTCACATTTGGTCAATGTGGTTCCATGTTTGGCTGACGGGCGCAAACCAAGTCAGTACAAACGCATTACCATTGTGTATTAAGGAATGACCTGACAATGTTACATGTTTTCAAAATCACTGACTTCTGAATGTTTTTGTGTATGTTTGTGTTGAGTCCTAATTGTACTAAGTGTGGTGTGAATGTTGTTGGTGTAAGGCCTGTGGCTGATATAATGAGGGGGACAATGATGACTTTTTCTTGTTTCCATAGCCTTTTTATTTCCGTTGCAAGGTCTGTGTATTTGGAAATTTTTTCTGTGTATTTCGTTTGGATGTTTGTGTCGTTGGGGACAGCTATGTCAATTAGATAGGTGACTTTTTCTTTTTTGCACTGAAAAGTAATATCGGGTCTATTGGCGGAGACTGTTTTATCTGTATAGATACTGATGTCCCAGTAGAGTTTGTAATCTTTGTTCTGAAGTACGGATGTTGGTGTGTATTTGTAGTAGGGATCTGTGTTTTCTATGAGCTTGTATGTTGTGGCTAGTGCTTGGTGAACTACTTTTGCCGCTGAGTCATGTCTGGCTGTGTATTCCGTTCCGGCTAATATTTTACATCCGCTTGTTATGTGTTCGATCGTTTCTTTCTGCTGGTGGCATTTTCTGCATCTGTCTTCTGTAATAGTTGGGTCTTTGATGATATGCTTTTGGTAGTTTCTGGTTAATATGACTTTATCCTGGATGGCAAGTAAGAAGCCTTCTGTTTCCGGGAATAGCTGCCCATCCCGGAACCAGGTGTATGATTGTTTTTTATTTACGTGGTCTTGTTCTATGTGGTATCTGTGTTTTCCGTGGAGTGTTTTTTCTGACCACGTTTTCATCTTTTCCTGTTGTAATTTGATGTGACTGTGTGTATCTGCTGGGTGGTCTACCGGGATAAGTCGAGTGGGGTATAGTTTTTGTCTGCTTTGACTGTTGCTGTGTGGAGGCTGGTTTGCTTGGTGTGAAAGAATTTCCTAAGTGCTTGTATAATTCCTCTTCCTCCTGCCTTCCTCTCGATGGTAAGTCTTTCTTTGCATGCGTTGGGGTGTAATTTCCTGTATTTAGTGAATTGAGATCGTATAAGGATGTGAATATTTTCTATGTCTGTTTGTGACCATTTGATGATACTAAATGAATATGTGAGTATAGGTATAGCGAACGTGTTGATGGCTTTAGTGAGATATTTGGAGTTGAGTTTGGTTTGTAAAAGTTTCGTCAGTCTGTTCTTGAATTCGGTTCTAAGCTCTGTTTTGATGTGAGTATGGTTGAGTTTGGTGCTTTGTTGGAAGCCTAGATATTTGTATGTTTCTTTGCCGAACATGTTATCGAGGGTTTCATTGTTGATGATTTCTGTCTCATGGTGGTACTTCCATTGGCCTTTGTTGATGTGGAGCACTTTGCATTTACTTATACCAAATTCCATATTGACATCTAAGGTGAATATTTCTGTAATTTTGAGGAGTTCTTTCAGCTGTGTTTTTGTGGCAGCGTAGAGTTTTATGTCATCCATATATAGGAGGTGGTTTATTTTATGTTGATTCACTTTTTGGTGTCTGATATTGAAGCCATGCTCTGTTCTGTTTAGTATATTTGAGAGTGGATTGAGACAGAGGCAAAACCATAGAGCGCTGAGCGAGTCTCCCTGAAATATACCCCGTCTGATGTACAGCTCTTCTGTTTGGATGCGTTCGGTTTGTGTTTCTAGGCGTATTTTGGTTTTCCATGTTTTCATAATTTGCGCTAGAAATTGCCTGAGGTATTGGTTGATTTTATAGATTTCTAGGGCTCTGATTAATCAGCTGTGGGGTATGGAGTCGAAGGCTTTTTTATAGTCTATGTAACCGATATGAAGGTTTCTGTGTTCTTTTCTGGTTTGTCCCATAATCACGCTATCTATGATCAGCTGCTCTTTGCATCCTCGACTATTTTTCCTGCATCCCTTCTGCTCTTCTGTGATAATATTGTTCTCTGTTAGGTGTTGTTCTATTTTCTTGGAAATTGCGGCTGTGATGATCTTGTATAGGGTTGGAAGACAGGTGATAGGTCGGTAGTTTGACGGGTTTGTGGTGTCTGAGCTTTTGGGTTTAACGTATGTTATTCCTTGTGTAAGGAAAGTGGGAAATGTGTGTGGTCGTAGAATGGCTTTGTTGATTTGGTGTGTGAGTGCTTCGTGTGTGGTGGTAAACTGTTTGTACCAGAATTCTTATTATTATTATTATTATTATTGTTATTAAAATTTCAACAGATATTCTGGCACCTATAGATTAAATTTGTACAGTAAAAAGCTGTATTTTTAAATACCATCTTTCGGGGTGGACTGGACTAAGTAAAATTTTAGAGTTGATTACGTGTATGGGTATTCCATTCCATTTTACACAATATAGCTTGTACCAGAAGTAAATAATAAATTCATATCAACGGTTTGTTAGGATTAGAATTAGGAGCATTCAGAATACCAGAGTTATTTTTCAATTTCATTTCCGGCTTTCTATTCTAAATAACAAAAAACCATGTATTAACCTTTTACATGATCAAAAAGAAAATCTACCCAACAACCTTCGATACTGGGTCAGCACTCTCAAAAATTAAACAAAACATACACGTCCGTGATTCTTGTTTTGACCAATTTTTAAACACAGCATTTATATATTTGAGAAAATATTGTTCACCTGTATTATTATGGGACTAAACGTTACTAGTCCACATTGTAATGACACTGCTGATCAAATTTAATAGTTTTACGATTGTTGTTATTTTAGTTGTTTTTCACAAGGTAAGTTTTATACTGTCTTGTATTAATTTTCTTTCTCTCTCAGTATACAATTCTATTTGTTTCTTTTTTATAAAATGTTTTCTGTATCCTATATTTATATTACCTCTTAATAACTACCTTTGTTCCCACGAAAGCTCTCTTTGCTTATTTATGCTTACACAGGGCACGTTTTTGAAATATGGCCGCTTCCGTGTTGGGGTTGTAGTTCGGCACTAAGTACCTGCATTTATCAGCTAACCACAGACGCCATTACGAAAGCATTCGTCAGAATTTACATTTTCTTGCGCATGTTTAAAATGCCTCAAACCATTGAAAATTCTGCGGATTGTGAAATACGCGCTGTAATGCGTTTCATAAGGCGGAAAAAGCGGCTGAAATTTGTCGGCAGATTAGTGAAGTGTATGGCGAAAACGCTATGAGCAATGTAATGGTAAGAAAATGAGATAGGGCATTTAAAGATGGCGCTACAAACGTGCACGATGTTAGACAAAATGGGCGACTCTCCGCCATTAATGAAGACCGGGTGCGGAAAGTTAATAAAAAAATTGTAGGAAACAAACGCTTTACGATTTCTCCATTATCAAATCTATCATTTGTTCCTTAAAGAAGCAACTTGGTGGTCAGCCCTGCGACACCGCCAAAACGGCTGTGCAAACGAGGCGGCAGATTTCTATGAGAATGGAATACAGAAGCTGGTGTTACGATACGACAAATGTCTAAATATAGGTAGAAATTATGTTGAAAAATAAATTAAGGGTGGGCGTTCACATAAAAATAAAATTGTTTAAAGAAATGGCGTTGTATTTTTTAATATCAAAACGGTATTTACTTTAAAAACAAGCCTCATATATCATTTAAAAAATTTTCAGACCTATGATAGTAATGCAGAAAGCAACCTAGCAAAAATATTTCGTACACCACGTGACTTCGATCACTTAGAAATAGTCGAAAGAGCAGGTTTCGACCGCACTGAATCAACAACGGCAAAACTCCCTAGGGATAAATCACCAAGTTCCTCATTTAATAAAAAGGGTAATAACTATGCTAACGCTCAAGTCTCCGTAAAATTTGGAACAGATTATGGGCACAGCCATGTTATGAAGATACCTCCACAATGTAGGAATCTCGTAGGTGAGTATTTTTAATACCTTTGACCTAGTTTTAAGAGTATTTAATCATTATCTTGTTGAAAGGAAATATTCCGAGCAATAATATTAAGCTCAGATGGCATGGTATGCTCTTGCTGGAATTTCAACCATTCTTCTTCATTGAATTTCCCGTCAATTTTCACTAAACTTCCTGGTTTACTGTCACTAAAAGCTTCCCAAATCATAAGACTGCAACCTCTGTGCTTAACAGTTTTTATAGTACAACCTGCTGAAGCCTCGCAGGCTCAAAAATTTGGAATTTCTATTAATCTATCCAAAGGAACTTATTCCATTGATTGATCAACTAGTTTTAATGTGTTTAATCCCATTACAATCTGTCTTGTCTTGTGCGATTCGGTCTTTTGGCAATTCAATGAAGGTTTTATTAGCAGCAGCGGTAATTTAGTGAGTAGCTAAGCGTCGATTTCGTTAATCTTCACGTTCTATTGTCGCTTGAGGCCGACTACAACTTTTTTATCTCCAGTTGTTTCAGTTACTTGTTTGGCGTGAAGAGTGTAGTGTAGTCCTTTATGTAAAATACCTAGTTTTTATTGTAATTTATGGCCCACATTATCTTTCGTCATGTAAAGTACAGATAAACCTTCGAACTGAACAACAAAATGAACACTTTGAAGCACAATTAATTCAGAAATCGCCACTCTTACCTTTTGTCGCTTGAGTGCTACTGCTAAAATTTAACAATATGTCGAATTAATTATTGAACTCATCTGTTGTACGTAAACAACCCTTTTTTTGATCGGTAATATGAAGGTTATAAAACACATGTGCAGCTGGAATTTGACAAAAATAATTTCCAGAAAAACGCATATTAAAACTTATTGTGATTACATCAGGTAGCTTAGGTAGTCAATAAAAAATTAGACTCGTTTATATATATTTATATATATATATATATATATATATATATATATATATATATATATATATATATATATATATATATTATATATATATATATATATATATATATATATATATGTATATATATATATATATATATATATATATATATATATATATATATATATATATATATATACTAGCCGTGCCCGCGGCTCCGCTCGCGTGGACTTGACTCACCTTTATCATCACTGCTTATTCGTTATGTTTATATTATTATATCGCTCGAGAGGCCTTAGAGGGTTGCATACTTGTCTCCACTTCTTTTTGCCTCCTGTTAGTTTTTTCCAGTGCGGGATTCTCATCAACTCCGGATCTTGCTTTACTGCCTGAATCCATGTAGATCGAAGTCTACCCTTCTTCCAACCACTCCTCTTATTAGGGCTTGCTTTGCCTGTCTTTCTTCCTTCATCCTTGCCACGTATCCGAACCAACTTAATCGCTGGCTTCTTATGATCTGGCTTATAAGGGGTTTCCTATATAGGCATTTCAATTCATAGTTTGTTCCTTTTCTCCACAGTCCCTCTTCTTTCCTTCCTCCGTAGATTCTTCTCAAAGCTTTCCTTTCCCACACCTACAACGTCTACTTTTCTCTTGCATTCCCTGTCGTATATATTCTTTCTCTTGTTTTTTTGATACATTATTTGATTTCAATATTGGATTCATTGCTCCCAAACATCTCTGTCCTTTCGCTATTCTTTCATGTATCTCCGTCCTTTCTTGTTCATTCTCTGTTATTATTATATATAGATAATTAAATTTGTCTACTTTTTCAAACATATATCTTTTCCCTAAGTTGTTTATTATATCTAAAATTTTGTTGTTTTTATTATCCTTATTCTTTGTAATTTCCATGTATTTTGTTTTTTCCTCATTTATCTTTAGTCCTCTCATCCTTCCCCTTTCTTCTATCCTACTTATGGCTTTTTTGAGGTTCTCTTTTGCTCTTGCAATCATTGCTACATCATCCGCATAGGCCAAGCATTGGCAGGTTTGTTGGTATATCGTTCCATTTGTTTTTATTTCCGACTCCTGGATTATCTTCTCGAGTACCAAATTAAATAGATATGTCGACACTGGATCCCCCTGTCTTAATCCTCTCTTCACTTGTCTGATACTTTGCCTCAACCAACACTCTATTTTCTGTGTCATTCAGGGTCATTCTCACCATGCGAATCAATTGACTTGGAATTCTTAGTTCTTCCATTATCTTGCGGAGTCTTTCTCTAGTTACAGAGTCATATACCTTTCTGAAATCCACAAAGACCAAGTGCAGTGCCAAATCTTGTTCTAAGCTATTATCTTGGATTTGCTTAATCGAAAATATCTGGTCTGTAATCGATCTATTTTTCCTGAATCCACACTGGTACTCTCCCAGAATAGATTCGGCTTTCTCTTCTGGTCTGTTTTTGATAGTCAAAATTACTATTACACGACATCCAGTAAGGCTATTGATCTATAATTAGCACATATAGTTTTTTCTTCTTTTTTGTATATTGGACAAATGAGCAACTCTTTCCGGCTCACTGGCATCTTTTCTGTTTCCCATATTTCTTGCACCAACCGGCATATTTCATTTTCCAGATCTACTCCTCCAGCTTTCATCAGTTCTGCTGTTATACAATTTCCACCCGGGGCCTTATTTTTTTTGGGTTCTAAGTATTTCTCTTATTTCTTCTTTGCAGGGTTTATTTGTCCCCTCCTGCCCTTCAGTTAATTTTACTTCCTATTTCTCATTCAACTCCTTATTTTCATCTCAATTTAATGTTTCTTTAAAGTATTCTGCCCATCTATTCAGTCTTTCTGCCAAGCTTACTGCTAAACTTCCATCTTTTTTACTACATATTAGCATTTTGTCTTTGTTTATTCCCTTGGTATTTTATAAAAAAAAAAAACATGTAAATCAGATAAGTGGTTCTTGAGTGCTAAGCGCACTAATAGACAGACAGACAGAGAGACGTTACGTTTTATATATATTACATAGATTATTATTATTATTATATAACCTGGCCCGAGAACAAATGTATGAATTTAAAAAAAAAAACACGTAAATCGGATAAGTGGTTCTCGAGAGATAAGCGCGCTAACGGACAGACAGACAGAGAGACGTTGCATTTTATATATATTCTTTGCTACATGATATTGTTCCATATTTAATGGTTTAGGCAGTGTATTGCAAGAGAACGTGCTAGCGGCAAACTTTTTTCCGACTGTATTCACTATTATCGCCACTGCTTATTCCTTATATTATCTAACGTAATAAAATATAGCCTGGCCAGAGAATATATGTATGTTTAAAAAAAAAAGCACGTAAATCAGATAAGTGGTTCTCCAGTGATAAGCGCACTAACGGACGGACAGACAGACAGACAGAAAGACGTTGCATTTTATATATATTATAGATGTAATAAAATATATATCTATAACCTGGTCAGAGAACATACGTATGAATTTAAAAAATCACGTAAATCGGATAAGTGGTTCTCGAGGGATAAACGCACTAACAGACAGACAGACAGAGAGACGTTGCATTTTATATATTATAGGTTATAGATTATAGATATTCTCTGCTACATAATATTGTTCCATATTTAATGGTTTAGGCTGTATATTGCAAGGGAACGCGCTAGCGGCAAACTTTTTTCCGACTTCAATCACTACTATCGTCAATGCTCATTCCTTATGTTACCTATCGTAATAAAATATAGCCTATAACCTGGCCAGAGAACATATGTATATTTTTTAAAAAAAAGTACGTAAATCGGATAAGTGGTTCTCCAGTGATAAGCACACTAACGGACAGACAGACAGGCAGACAGAGAGACGTTGCATTTTATATATATTATAGATAGAGTAATCTATATTGAGAAGGTATCAGTGCAGAAAACAGAATTAAACTGTGACATCTGTAGAGTTATTAGTTAATTAAGTATAGATGGAAGTATAATATAGATGGTAGATAGCCGAACATTACTCAGTTTAGCGGCGTTTCAGTTTCAATCTTTTTTGTCTCTTATAACTGCAATGATACAAATCGTGTAATTTACTGAGGCAAAGCCGCGGATATCCGATAGTATAATATAAAATGAATAAAAACTGAACTAATTCAAATTTTAACCATAAATTTAAAACTACAGGACGATATGCACCAACGTCATTTTTCTCTAAGAATAAGGAAGGCCCAATGGTCTCCATAAAACCCGATTTAATGATTCTCATATAAATGTTAGTGAGATCTAAATGGCAGACAAGAAGGGTTACATGCATCCAAAAGCAACTATGTAGAAGAAGTGAATTGTCGACATATTTAAATTTTTAAAAAATCATTTTGCTTGGGTCTCTTTTCAGGAAATTGTATCAACCATCCTTTAGACTCTTTATCAAACCCAAATCTCTTCTATCCTCTGCCGCCACCTCATCGAATCCCTCCACCATGTCCGTCCCACCAATTCTACCATCCCTATCCTCCACCAGTCCCTTATGACTTCCCTAACTATTATTTCTGGAGTCACAGGGATGAATCAACCTATCTACCTCCGCAATTAAACGAATACTTCAGAAGACATCCTGATATCGTTGTGGGAAAGTATCCCTTTAATGATCAGGTTCTTATTGGAGAGAAACCGATCAAGAGAGGTGAAGGGAGGAAGATTTGGATTCCGGTAGAGCTTGAAGATGGTAAGTAATTCTATTTTGTTGAAACTTAACTGTCTTATTGAAATTTTAAAAAGGAGTTTCAATTTTTTATCGCCTAGATAACTACATATTTTAAAAAATTATATTTTTATTTTAGCAAAATTAGCGCCAATAAAAGACAGCGAAGACCTAAAAGACTTTCCAGATAAACTGAACCTAAGCTTAAAACCAGTTCAAGTAATTCGTTCGAGAATTCTACGATCTTTTGCACCACAACAGGATACAGCCGTAGAAACTCACTCAAACGAAGAAAAGAGAAAGATAGATAACCAAAAGATACAAAAAAATAACGAAAATGAAATTGAGAATGATATTTCAATAGATTTTTCCGACTCTTTTGAAGAAATGTATGAAAAATACCTTGAAGAAAGGCAAAAAAAAGACAAAACTGTGGTGGAAAATCAAAAATCTAGTGCAAAGGAATGCAACAATGAGTCAGAACAAAATCAAGACCGTGCCAGTCATATGACTCTAAATAGAAATGAGGAACACTCCCAGTCATTACTCGAAAAAATCCTATTGCAATCTGCAGCTAGCTCAAAAAACAGCAAGTTATCTGAAGAGGTTGACACTTTAGCAACGATGACAACAAAAGATATAGTAGGTGATCCACCAAGTAAAGAGTATCAGATTAGTAATAATAGCACTAACGACTCGGCTGAAAATAATGCACTTGAAGATTTAGGCGGCCTTGTTTCAGTTCTTATTGAAATCATCGATACTGGTTCAAATTTACCACCTACTCCAAGATCCACTCTATTAGGTGAATCATCACTATTTCAAGGTGTTATACCACCTCCCCTAGCACTAATACCTGATTTAACTGATTATCCTCTTATAGATCCAGGCTCTATTCCTCAATTTACCCCAACTCCAAAGGAATCTGATGTCGCTATAGACCTACCCGTTCTTAGTAATCCTAGAAGTTTCGTACTACCGTTATTAAATTTATTTAATCTGCTCTTGAGTGACTATTACAGTACCTCTAACGATTATCAAAGTTCTTCAGACTATCGAACAACACCAACTATATGTCAATGTAACAACATACTCAAAAATACCCAACCAGAAAGATATAGTTCAATTAGAAATCCAGATGATTCACAGGGACCTAAAACAATAGTGATTTGCCATGAAACTACAGGAGATGGAATCCCTAATAGAGAGCCTGACACTCTTGTACGATTCAAACAAGTTGCTAAAGAAAATCCTTTACCAGTAGTAAAACACGTCAAAGTTATGCCAGTAAAAGTAGCTTCAAATCCAGCAACTATTGATGCTATTCCTAAACTAGAAAATCGACTTAATATAGCAGATGTACAACAAGGTAATAAATGTTTACCTCCAGTAAAAACAATACCTTCTGTAGAGTCTAGATTGCAAATAATGAATCTACCACAGCGTAGGCAACTTTGTACAAGATCTGTTGTTGAACCGCAAAGAAACTATATAGTACCAACAATTATTCCATATTCAAATATTCCTGACGATTCAACATCACCAAACGATTCCGAGTCTATCTACTGCCGGAAATGCGGTAACGAACATTCTGGAAGAAACTACTGTGATAAATGCGGATATCCATTGATGATTCCGACCATGTCAAGAGCCGCTGTCGATGATGAACCACAAAAAGATGATGAGGTGCCATTAGTGGTTTCATACAGCAATATTCCCAATGATTCAAAATCGTCAAAACCCGAACCAAGCAACTGCAAAAAATGTGGTTTTGAACATTCTCAAGGAATGCATCCATTGCCTACTACAAGAGGATCATTTGGCATTGGACTACATCGATATCGCATTCGGACTGCGTCAAGAGCAGCTGTTGATGGCGAATCGGAAAGAGACCTTGAGGTGCCATTAGTGGTTTCATACACCAATATTCCTAAGGACTCCGCATCACCAAATGATCAAGAATCAAGCCACTGCAAAGAATGTGGTTACCAGGGTTCTAGAGGAACCTCCTGCGATAAATGCGGATATCCATTGATGATTCCAACTGCGTCAAGAGCAGCTGTTGATGTTGGACCACGACGAAATGTTGATGTGCCATTAGTGGTTTCATACACCAATATTCCTAATCACTCGACGTCATCAAATGAACAGGTATCAAGCAGATGCAAAAAATGTGGCCGCAACAATTCTGGAGGAATCTGTGACAAATGTGGCTATCCAGTGATGAACCAACGTACTATAAGAGGAACATTTGACGTTGAACCACAAGAAGGAGTGGCAGTGCCAACTGTCATTTCATATTCTAACATACGTCCAGCCGAGCCACAATCTGATTACTGTAAGAAATGTGGTTATAAACATTCTGGAGGAAGCTATTGTAATAACTGTGGATATCCATTAACTTTGTAACTGGGAATTCAGAATGAATTTTGTTCTGCTTATCTAGAGGAATAATGGGTAAAATGTGAATATTCTTACAGGATATGCCACCAAAATCCGGACAAATTTCAATTGAAATCTCCCGCTATATTATGCCTCCGCCAGAGGTTGCCGTTGACGTCCTAGTAGAAAACTGACTTACATAAACAGTGTTAGTGTCAAAATTCTCGCCATGTCGAAAAGAAGTGCGGAGTATAATCGAAGAACCGCGATCATCGAAGGCCTTCGCGCTGGCCGGTTAGCACCGGAAATAATTCGGTTTTTCCGATACTCGAAATCAACTATTTATGACGTTGTAGCCAAGTACAAGACTCAAGACCAATCCAACGAAGGTTCCAGTATACCGGCGCGGAAGCGCCACTTGAAAGAATGTAAAGTGAAGGTCGAAGAAATTCTGGCCTCCTAATAGTCAAGATTTGAATCCCTTGGACTACTACGGATGGGGCATAGTTGAATTGGTCACAAACAAGTTTCAGTATCCCAAAGTGGCATTACTACTGGCCGCTTTGAGCCAGCGTTCGCCAATATGAACAGCGCGGAATTACAGAGGACATGCCGGCGCTTTAGACCGAGAATGGAGGCCATTATTCAAGCTAATCGGGGATACATTGTATGTTCGTTCTTACCATAAATGTCCTAAGTACTATATGAAACGTTTTTTTTTTTTCAAACAATTTTCATTAAAAAAAACATGCCCTTAAAAAAGTTGTTTGATTTGTCCGGATTTTGATGGTACACCCTGTATAATTGTAAATTTTGTAAGCTGTTTTGTGGAAAATAAATTTGTTTAAGGTATGTTTAAGCTTATTTTTGCATTTAATAATATGCTTATTTTTAAAAAATTCAACAATTTAAGTAATTTGTTGATATTAAATAAATAACGTTTTTTATTGTTGCTAGTGATAATTTTATCTCGTTAGTACATCCCATAGTTTAGAGCAGTATTGTTATTCCAAATGGATCTTCCTGTACATTTTTAAAAAATTGTAAAGTTTAGTCCTTCTCATTATTAAAAATATATTATAACACTTGAAAATGATAGATTTATCTGACCCTACAAGCCTAAAGTTGACCACAAAAACCAAATGTCTATTAAAATTACACTAATGTGTAAATAAATTCAGAAAAAATGTCAGCGAAATAAACGGACAAAACTTTTGATCACTAAAAATAATTTAAATAGCTTAAGAATGAAGAGGGGGATATTGGTCTCGTCTACTCGCGCCCTTTGAATTCAGTAGAGCATTTCCATAAATCGTCAGTATAATTACACTCTAATCTTGACTACAAAATCTGCGCCACAAGGAGATCGAAACTGAAAATCACTAGCCTATTTCAGGGACGCGATCCTGCCTAGGCGAGCTGTAATTTTCTTCCCAGTCCAACACCCTGAAAGGAAAATCATGTCCCTAACCTAAATCCTATCCATAAAATCAACTTGTTCCATCTTGTTTCCTAACCATTCACCTAAAAGTTACACCAACAAACAAATATTTTGGTAGTAATTAGTGCGACTGGTCGGTAGCTTGCCTTTTTTAGGTATCGGCTGAACTGTGGCACATTTCCAGCAGAAAGGAAGTATTCCCTTTTTGTAGGATAGGTTGAAAAGACTACAGAATATGAATGAATATATATATATATATATATATATATATATATATATATATATATATATATATATATATATATATATATATATATATAACACATGGGCTGAAAAGTCCCGGGCCTAACAAAGAAAACACGGTTTTTTTGGTTCAAAATTAGCTTTATTCATCAACGTAATCTCCATCAAGAGCAACGCAATCATTCCAGCGCCGCTCTAACATTTCAATACCACTTTTGTAGAACGATTTATCTTTTGCCTCAAAATAGGCCTCAGTTTCAGCGATAACCTCTTCATTCGTACGAAATTTCTTACCGGCGAGCATTTTTTTCAGGTCTGCGAACAGCCAGTAGTCGCTGGGAGCCAAATCTGGCGAATACGGTGGATGTGGGAGCAATTCGAAGTTCAATTCATGTAGTTTTGCCATTGTTTTGATTGACTTGTGACACGGTGCGTTGTCTTGATGAAACAAATTTTTTTTCTTTGCCATATGCGGTCGTTTCTTTGCAATTTCAGCCTTCAAACGCTCCAATAACGCTATATAATATTCACTGTTGATGGTATTTCCTTTCTCAAGATAGTCGATGAATATTACACCACGCACATCCCAAAATACCGAGGCCATAACCTTTCCAGCCGATTGTTGTGCTTTCGGGCGCTTTGGACGAGGTTCACCAGTTGCTGTCCACTCAGATGACGATCGTTTTGATTCCGGAGTGAAGTGATGAATCCATATTTCATCCATTGTCACATATCGACGCAAAATTCCGGTTTGTTACGTTTAAACATGGCCAAACACTGCTCAGAATCATCAACACGTTCTTGTTTTTGATCAACAGTGAGCAAACGCGGCACCCACTTTGAACAGAGCTTTCTCACAGTCAAATGCTCATGCAATATAAAGCCAACACGTTCTTTTGATATCTTTACGATGTCAGCTAACTCACGCAACTTCACTTTTCGATCATTCAAAACGATTTTATGGATTTTTTTGATGTTTTCTGGTGTTACCGCCTCATTTGGACGTCCACTGCGCTCTGCATCATCGGTGTCTCTACGACCACGTTTGAAGTCAGCAAACCAACGTTTTATTGTTGTTTCTGATGGAGCGGAGTCCCCATAACACTTTTCAAGCCATTGCTTCGCTTGAACGGTATTTTTTCCCATCAAGAAGCAGTGTAAAATTAAAACACGAAATTGTTTTTGATCCATTGTTTTGAAAATAACAAAAGTAGCGTCACTCTTAGCACAATAACTCACAAACTAATGAATAGAATATCATGAAATTTTAACAGCTGTCTTTTGAAGGTTAGTATTAACTGAAAAAAAGGTGATTGCAATAAAACTAGCGCCATCTATGTGTTAGGCCCGGGACTTTTCAGCCCATGTATTTATATATATATATATATATATATATATATATATATATATATATATATATATATATATATATATATATATATAGTACCATAAATTTCATTTTTTAATCATAAATTTTTTGATCTTATACCATAAGGCTTCATAACTGTCGTTGGTTTACTGGTGCTCTTGTCAATCCGTGTCAAACTGCCTTTAACTCACGCAGGCTGTTACGTGTTATTAAACGAAAGAACGCGGGGAAGATTCATAGCGACGAGAATTTGGCGAGATTAAAACCAATCAAAACAGGCAATAGAATCTACGGGGTTAATTGTCTGTTTAATATCTTAACTGCGTTCTTTTGTTTACAGTGTTGTATACTTTTTGATTAGTGATCGGTGGCCAAATTAATCCTTAATATTATCAATAACATGAAAGAAGTAAAAAAATTACTTTTGAAATATTCAAATTTGGAACGTAAAATAGTCTTTACTTTTATCAGAAATAAATTTGTGGGTCTTAGATGTCTGGGATTTAAAAACTGCTTATAACCATGAAACTAATAAGAATGTAAAATGGTGAATGTCTAATTAACGTTGGATTTCAACATTCGATCATGTTATTTTCATATGTACACATATTAAACTTTTTACTTAACAATAATTTGAATCCGGCCCTGACCACTGTTTACAAGAAGAGGTGCAAAATGCGCAATCTCAGAAATGCAACACAAAGTTACATGCAGAGATTAAAACCGTATGGCATTCGTAATCTGTTGGATTCCATATATATGATCAGATGTCATATACGTTAACTATAAGAATTTACTGCAACTTTTATAACAAAGACGTACATGATGGCGCCGAGGAGACTAGTTTGAGTTAGTAGTAAGTAATGGAACTTCTGGGATCCTATTTTATGTCTTTATTACTTCAATGACTCAAATCGTGTAATTCATACAGACGGAGCCGCGAACATATACTATTAAACAACAAAAAAAAACAAATAGAAAACAATAAATTATTTTAATTTATATCAGTATAACATACATGAATCAACAATCTCAATTTTTACATTATTTGTCAGTTTAGTCAACAAAACATATAAAATCAGTAAATATATATATATATATATATATATATATATATATATATATATATGTATATATATATATATATATATATATATATATATATATATATGTATATATATATATATATATATATATATATATATATATATATATATATATATATATATACATATATACATATATACATATATACATATATACATATATACATATATACATATATATACATACACATATATACATACACATATATACATACATATATATACATACATATATATATATATATATATATATATATATATATATATATATATATATATATATACATATAGGATGTTATGAAATTCACTACATACATTAAAACTCGTGGAGTCCTGTAGAAGCACATTCAATACTTTTTTCAAATTTGAATATTTTTGAAAAATTAAAAAAGGGGCAAAACTGCATTTTACCAAATCATTTACAAAATCAATCTGCCCATAAAAGGCCGCCATTGTTCGGACTAGCTCAGGCGCAGGCCTGTGTTACCAAATATACAATTTTCTTCAACAATTAAAGATTTACAGATAATTTTCAGGTAAAATTAATCTAATAACAAATGAAAATAGTAATAGAAAACATCGAGTAAAAATATTTAACCATAATTAATAAAAAATTTTATCTAATATTTGAAAAGAAATAATTCCTTGGTAACGCGCGAGAGCAACTGCATCATTGTCCTTTAACAGCTGATTTTGACTTTTACGTTAACAGCTGTTTGGGTTTGGGCAAAATAAAAACAGAATTCTTCTTTTCAGAGATTATTGATAAACGATTAGCTTGTAAGAAATGTAAGATTTTTTTAGTTTTAAAATGTAAAAATGTATTTGTTTATTATTTCTATGTACCTTAAATGTGCAATCGATCTCCATATAGAATATCCTATATTGTGCCTGATATGTTTTAACTAAACTAACTGTACCAAATGACACAATCTATCACACTTTCTACAAATTTCTTAATTACCAACATTATATTAGTGTATCTTTAAAAAATCTGCCTTTACCCACGACATATTGCAAAATTTGTAAACGTTCGCCGTAAATAAACAAACTAAACGTAAATCTGACGTTTTGGCAGAGGGCGTTATCAGAGCCACTAAGTTGCCGACAAAGCCTCCGACGTCGCTAAGAAATCCTTTGTTGTCGGCCAACAAGAGATCTTTTGTCGGTTTTTAAAAAAGTAAAACCGCCATTTATAAAATGAAGCAAATAAAATTTCTGTGAATTACACGTGTTATGTTTTTTACTATATTTCTAATAAATAATTTATAATAAAATATTGAAATATAAAACTTGTGTAATTAATCTGTTGGTGTCACGAAGTAATTATTTTAAAAGGTAACAATTTTCATTTTTTTTCTGTAATTAAATTTGTTTAGGAAAAACCTATTCAAATGTGAACAACCCTGCATTCTTTACGTGCCGGTTAACGCTCGGCGATATTGTGGAGTTGTATGGTTCACCAGTGACAGCGGGAAAAAATATTCATGACAGCATTTCTTTAGGGTCAATTTTTTCCTTTACCTTTGAAATCTGCTATTTAACTTGAATTTTCTGCAATCGGTCTTGCTACAAGGAGGCGCCAGTTCCAATATATGTAGTGAATTTCATAACATCCCGTATAAATACATATATATATATATATATATATATATATATATATATATATATATATATATATATATATATATATATATATATATATATTCAGAAAAAATCCGCAGCTGTCTTCCTACTAGGCAAATTGATCTTCAATAAATCATCAGTAGACACTTCTTTTTCCTTACTATCAACTTTTTTAATTCCCAAATTTATTTTTGGTGTTGCAGTCCTTTTCGAAGCTGTAACATTTTTAGGAGTTTGAGATTTGGGTGTCGTAGTCAAATTTGACGTCCTTATACTACCCCTCGGACTTGGTGAGTAAGTTGATCGAAGCAGATTGGAAGTGGGAAGTCTTAAATGCGACGATGCCAGTTTTCTGGCGGCTGGTGACATCGATGCCAATCTGTCTATTGTGGAAGTATTAGGTCGTGGGGAAGGCCTAAAAAATAGTTGGTAAGAAGATGAGCAAAGGAAATACAAAGTTACCGTGAAAATGACTTCATTTCAAAAAATAATTTATTATGACGAAGGACTAAGAAGGATAGAGAAACATTTATTATTAGGTTTTACTTACGAAGAAAACTGTCTTCTTTGAGCATCCAGAGCTTTCCTTTTTTGATCCCTATTTTTCTCTCCAACTTTTTCAGCTAATGCCAAGGCTATTTGCTCTCTTCTAGGAGGTTCTGCCATTTTAAAAGACTGACCTGAGGTCCTAAAACAAGGAAAAGTATTACTTTATATAACATTATGGCCTACCATTGTGTTGTAATTGCCCAAACTTTCAAGTAATGTAATGAACAAGACTTATTTTCTGATTACTGTTTTCTCACTGCCACCCAAATAAGCACCAAAAATTAAACATAAAACTTGAAAAACTATCATTAAATATCACACATCATCACAACCCATAAACAAATAAAATTGGAGATGTAACGGGTACTCGGGTCTACCAGACTAAAACCGGGTGCCGGCTGATTTGGCTGGGCACTCGGTTTAGCCGGTTACTTTATTACTCGGTCGGGTATTACGCCAAATTTTTTGAGCATAAAACTTAATCAAAAGTAACATTTATTTCAAAATATAAGAGAAATGTTTTAAATATAACAACAACAGCAACAAAACTTACACAGAGAATATTTTAATATTTTAAATCGAGCAAAGGTAAATTGTGATGTAGGTATGTTAGTATTTCACCATTTTCAGACGACAATCTGATCCTTTTCAACCTTAGAAAATAGCCTTTCCCTAAATATTGAAGAAGCTGGTGCTGAAAGAAACTTAAGAGCAAGTTCTCCTAACCTAGGAAAATTCTCGAAATTAATCACCATAAAAACGGACTTGATTTGCTATGTATTATTGGCAAACTTACATCATAAATGAACTCTGTTTCTAGCCCTTCTATTTCATGGGAGACTTTTTGATTTTTATCTCCGATTTGACCAATATTAGAGAATATATCTCAAAATGTCTGCTAATACAAGCGGTCGAGATCTTACTTGGCAGACTGTACTGTTTTTTTTAAAATATGGAGTGGGATATCATCTGAGAGGTCTGATTTTGATACTGATACTACATCTGCATTGGGTTTAATATTTATTTTTCACAGAATTGCTAGTTAGATATATTTAAAAATGTCTTTTCTAACTTACTGTTTATATAATTGTTACTGGCGTCAATATTTATGAATCTATGGCTCAAATCTTTAAGTAAATTATCCTGCATACATTCAAAAGAAGGAACCTCGATTTCTATTAAATACTATTATTGAAATGTTTGGTAGCTTGTTCAAATGATTGTAAAAGCAACAAGCAAACTGGTAGCTCGTCTTTGTTCAAAAAACATTTCCAACAGATAATATGTGGAATTCCAGGGGGTAGGTACATCTTGTACCATTTTCTTGATCCAATGTTAAAATGTTTAGGTTCAAAATCTTTAGTTAGCCAATGTGCCATGAAACTTATAAAGCTCTTATTATTTATAGCAGATGTCCACATATCTGTTGTAAAGGAAGATGAACAAAGGATCGTTGGAATATTACACTTCACCTGAAGTAGGGCTGCAAGCAAGCGACTGCTTTAACTTTAAAAAAATAAGTATTTAAATTGTGTTTTTATTTTTTAAGTGAAAAAATATTTTGCTGGCTTATTTTTTGATAAAGAAAGAGGAAGAAAATTATTTTTATAATTTTTATCCTATAAGTCAGGGGTGCTCAAACGGTCGATCGCTATCGACAAGTCGATCGCGAGTGCTTTTTGAGTCGATCTCGAGAAAAAAATTCCGATATAGAACTATTCACAGATTTTGTTTTAGGTAACTAAAAGAAAATGTAATGAATAAAGTACTAAAATTTATTCGATCCACAATTAGGCCAGAATAACTCCCTCATCACTTTCTTTTATCGTAATAACCCCCTGCTAGCGGCAAAAGGCGGCTTTATCAAAGGAACGCGCGGTACTTGTCAAAGAAAAGCCGGGTTTTTGATTCCCGCCGATTTTTCTAGAAACTTCGGGCGGCGTGTTTGACGGGAACATTCGGGACTTCGTTCGCGCTAATATAAATGTTGCGCCTGCAGGAATAGGAGTCAGTCTGAGTTGTAACATCGATACAAAGTTTACTAATAAATAGTCCAAAATGAGTGCGGCGAAGAAAAGTAAAACTTATCATTTTAATAACGATTGGGAGGAAGAATTTTTCTTTTGTATGGTAAGGGATAAGTGTATTTGTCTCATTTGCCGTGCGTCAGTTGCAATACCTAAGCGTGGGAACTTAGAGAGGCATCACAAAACGGTTCATAAAAACTATGAAAAGGATTTTCCGTCACAGAGTGAATTAAGAAAACGAAAAGTACGTGATTTGATAACTTGTTTGAAAAAAGAACAAACCATGTTTACAAGACCAGCCAAACAATCAAAAGCTGCAACGATCGCGTCATTTAAAATATCTCATATATTGGCGAAACACAAGAAACCATTTGATGATGGATTGGTTGTGAAGGAAGCATTTATTGAAGCGGGTGAGACTTTATTTGGAGATTTTAAAAATAAAACAGAGATTATGTCTGCTATTAGAGAACTTCAGTTATCTCGTCCGACTGTCACAAGGCGTGTTGAAGTCATGAGTCAGGACATGGCAGATAAACTAAAACATGATATCATGGAATGTACATACTTTTCTTTACTTCGACGAATCCACCCATATGACAGATACTGCCCAGCTGTGTATTTTTATTTGAATGGTATTCAATGACATGTCGGCTAAGGAAGAGTTTTTGACAATGATTCCTCTGAAAGGAAAGACCCGTAGCGAAGATATATATGACGTTTTCTTCAATTTTGTAACAAACTACAAGCTACCAATATATAAACTAGTGTTCATTACAACCGATGGAGCACCAGCAATGACTGGAAACAAAAACGGTTTTGTGGCATTGTGTCGAGCTAATGATGATTTCCCTTCATTTTTCTCCTTCCATTGCATTATACATCAACAAGTTTTGTGTTCAAAAGTTCTAAACATGGAGGAGATTATGGGCATTGCAATAAAAATTGTGAATTCTATCCGTGCACGTAGCTTGCAACGACGGCTCTTTAAATTGCAGCTGGAAGATAGTGTGTCAGCTGAACACACTGATTTAGTTCTTCACACGGACGTCAGGTGGTTGAGTCGCGGAAAATTCCTAGAAAGGTTTCAAGAATTATTGCCCGAAATAACAGCTTTTCTGGACGAAAGAGGTGATGACACTCAGATGCTGAAAAACGGAAAATGGCTGACTGATTTGGCATTTTTGACAGACATCACAATGCATTTAAACACCATTAATTTGGAGCTTCAAGGTAAAGGAAAAACTATTATTGAGATTATTAGCGCAATAAACGCATTCAAAAGTAAATTGCAACTTATGATAGATCAACTGAAAAGAAAGGATCTGAAAAATTTTCCGTCTTTGAAAGCAAGGATTCCTCAGTTGAATTATGATATTTATGAGGCAGAATTATCAAATATTTTGGGCCAATTCAAAATACGTTTTTATGATTTCAGTAAATTGGCAAATATCGCATCATTTATGAGTTATCCTTTTTCGTGTAAAAACATTGAGGAATTAGCTACTGAAATAGCAAGTCAGTTTAACATGGACTCATGTTCTCTTGAAAATGAGTTAGTGCAGATTATATCAGATATACATCTCAAAGCCACACATCTGATACAAAATTCTGGTGTTTTATATTTGAAGATAAATATCCGAATCTAAGGCAAATCGCCCTTCAACTGACGGCAATGTTTGGGTCAACTTACTTGTGCGAGTCTGCATTTTCTGAAATGAAGATAATTAAGTCAAAATATCGCAATCGACTAACTGACGAACATATGTCATCATGCTTGTGATTAGCACTCGGTAATTACGTACCATCTTATGAAAAGTATGCTGAGGACATGCAGTGCCACGCTTCAACATCCAAAGTCACTCTTTAGTTAAGTTTAGACACTAGAACTCGTTTGTTTTGTAAGAACCAATAAACTCGCAATTTTGAATAATTATGAGTTTTTTCATTGACATTTTAGAGCAGACCTACACTTACCTTGACTAAAAAATGCATATTGTGTGGAAAACTAATATCTATGCCACGCTACACCCTACCTAGATGACAATCCTGCATCACACTTACTTGCAGCCTCTCAGAGTCGATCGATCGTAGTCTAACAATATTGAGCTAGATCGCCAGCAGTTCAAGTTTGAGCACCCCTGCTATAAGTTATAGGTCCTTTTACTGTACAAAATTAAATAACAACAATAACCTTCATACAATAACATTTCATTTTTACACTTACCTATAGTTTCTACAAATGAAAAAGGCTGGTTGTCCAATGCTATCATCTCTCCACAAGTTTTGCTTTAAGACCATTTTTAAATAGTAAAAAGTAGGTTCAAAATTTGCTTTTTTAAAACTGAACAATCATTAAAAAGACCTTCTACTGTATGAAATATTAGAATAAGTTTTTTATTTCGCTGGGGGATTCATCATATTACCAGTAAATACGGCGATTTTACTCAAAGCAACCAGATGCATAGGTTACTTTATCCCGTCTTAACAATATTGCCCAATCATCAAACATTACCTATAGTTGGCAGAAAATGCTAATAAAACGTAAAAGAATGGACTTAATATAATATTGCCGGATCCTACCTGGTTCAGCTGGATCCTACATAGCCAAGTACCCAATTTTGTCACACCCTGAAAAGTACTACCTGTTACATCTCTACATAAAATAATGAAATATCTTCACAATACTGAGCAGAACAAAAACAAGGATACTTCCCTAATTTTAAAATACAAAAAAGTAATCAGAACTGTTTACAGCAATAGAATATTCATACCTTGGTAAAGGTGTATCACTGCCATCCAACATAAAAGGGGTACCTTCAATTTCTCCCCATGTCATTAAAGGGCTTCCCATAATACTTGGAGAAGGTGAAGGTGTTCTTACAAAACTAAAACCCCCTACTTTGGGAGTTTCAGGTTTCAAAACTTCCTTACCATCAACACCAATTTTGCCATCTAAGATCTAAAACAAAAAAAAAATATCATTACTAAAAGGCATCAAACTTCAGACCTAGACCGAGCTGGAGCACTTGAAAACCCTTTTGGTGCTTGAGTTTTTAAGTTGTATTTTTGTAACAGATTGTTTGATTGCCCAAACTTCTTGAAAAAACACCTCCAGCCTTTAAAAAGAGTTTAAGTCCTTGCAAGAGGTTTCAAGTCCTTTAAACAGGCATTAACAGAGGTTCCATGTCCTTTCTCAGAAAATAAAAGAGGACCATAAATTTTTTTTCCAAAAAAATTACTGAAATATTTATAATAATATGTACATAAAAAAAAACCTTTACTTATTTAGTCAGTTATTTACAATCTTAGAGCTTAATATGGAATTATCTACAATTACACCCTTAAAAGCTTCATATGGCATTTTAAAAAATAAAGAAGTTTTTACTTACTTTTGACTGACTTTTAGCCATTTCACTAATAGTTTCTTTACTCCTTACTTCATTGAAAGGGTTTACTTGTAATGTTGTATTTTCATAAACAGTTGCTTGCCTATTTTTAAACATTTCTAACTGTTGTTCTTTTGTAAGTTCTACTCCATCAGGATTATACATTAGATAGTTTCTATTTTTATATCTAAAATAACAAAAATAAAAAGTATTTATACAAATATTTACTAAAAATATATGAGATAGAGGGTAGTTTAACTAACCTACCTGGGCATGGGACAAATTAATTTCTTCTAATAAAAATAGCATAGGGCTTGTAATAAAAAAATAAATTATAAAATATAAAGCTCCTTATACTTTCGTTATCTTTATCGTGATTAGGTCTTTATATACTTTAAAAACTTACCCCCATGTACCCACATAAGATGGTTTCTCTGTCAAACTTGCCTGTTTTTCAATTGAAGGCAAAGCCAACATCTTATTCTGATTTTCTTCACTTTCATGTTCAGCTGCATACAAAAATTTATATTTCTCACGATGCTGTTTCTCATTCATCTCCAAAATTTCTTCAAAACTTTCGTTATCTTGTGAGGTATGAGAATTTAAATATTGATCTAAGTTAAGTTTATTTTTTGTATTTGGTTCTTCACTATCTTTATTGTTTACATGACTTTTCTTCGATGAAGGTGTATCATCTTGTGACTGGTGTATGTTAGCTGGGGTTTCGAAAGTTGCTGGACTGGGCACTTTAAGGAAAAAATAAAAAAAATGTTATGTTACAAAATAGAATAAAATATAATTACAGGAATATTATAAAGATAGAAGTAATACGTACATCGTTCTATGGGTGGTTTCTTTCCGCTATATTTCATATACAGTTCTCGTATTCTCACCATATCATTTCTTTCCATAGCCTCGAGATACTCATTTTGAGCCTTTATTTTCTCTAAATATGGAAAAAAATCTCTCTGAATTATGTTACCAATATCCTGAAACGATAAAATTATTATTAGACCTGTATTTTTTTATAATTATATCATCAAAAATAGTCAAAACACAAACCTCTACATAAGTTTCCTCATCCAGAACCTTTATTTTACGACGTTTTTTCGGCAACCCAGAGGGTTTCTTAAAAACCAACTCTTTGTGAACATTTTTCCATTATTTCAAGAGCTCTACTTCCAGGAGTTCCAGGTGTACTTTCCACAAAATCAGTCATTTTTTAAAAATTACTAAATAACTTTGTGTATTTACGTTGTACGTCGGATTATAGGTTAGATTAAAAGTCAAACTCTCACTGTCAAAAAAATGGAAATAAAGTTTAATAAACATACTGTCGGCAAACTTATATTCAGCGGTGTATCTAATATGTACAGGCTATCTTTTTCTAATAACATTATCTAAATAAGGATATTATGCTCACTCGATGAACTTGTGATGAGTAAAAGAATTGTACTTATCTTGTTTTGACACAAAAGGAAAATAAATATAAGGTAGAGAAACAGAAAATATAGCCTCGCTACAGAAAGACAAACACGTGTAACAAAATATCGCAGCAAAACAAAGCAGGCTAACTACCCCCGGATAGATAAAATGTGCCCCGTTGAAGTTCTAAGAAATGTTGTGCATATTTTCCTATTATTGTTACATATAATACAACTTCTACTTGCGCGACATCTCTGAGAAACTCGTTCCGGTGGTGGCCAGCCGGCTTCGTTTTAGGAGCCAGGATTTGCTAATCAAACTCTGTTTGGTTAATCTTGTATTATAAGTTGCCTACCAAACAGCGTATTGATTTTTACGGTGTAAATCAGGCTTCCTACTTTTCATACGTTACGACAGATGGCGCATATAGTATTTAAATTAAATGTGTGCGTCTACCAGTATATTTGTGTCATTGACCTAAAAAACTAAAGATTTTCTTGATTTTACCGGTAAGTTGTATAAAGTTTGGTTATCAGTTTATTTATTTGCTGTTTTATAAAAATGCTTTTTATATACGCTGCTATTTTATCTTACACGATAATTTTAGATATAGGAATTTGAATTTTGACAGGAACAGCTAAAGTTACTGAGAAAAAAATCTTTTTAGTAGAATAATCATCGGCTAAGTTGATTAATGTCCCCATAGCCCACAAGACTTACTTTCCGTCTTATTTTGTCAATTTATGGTTTGCTCTAACTTTTCATTCTTCAGTGGCGTTACTAGCTCGTGCTGCAAAAGGCACCGTCTTCTTTTTTACTCCCCTTGTCAAGGAAGTATTATATTCGTAAAGAACACATCACCCTTTGATATTTAGATTTCCTTATGTCGCAGAGTTCGTAAACTCTAGGTTACATGTACTGCCTTGGTTGAAGCCGTCATTTTTCTGTTTTCATTCCATAAATTTAGAAAAGAAGTATTGTTATCTGCTACGTAGCAGCTACGCGCACTGAATATAACCAATGTCGGCGTCGGTCTATGGGGACGATTACTCCCGAACGAAATGCAATGTCGACTTCAAATTTGGTACACTTGTAATACCTAAAGCTGGACTGAAAACCTCTAATTTTTAAAGGATATTACTTTAAGGGAAGGTAATGGAAGGTGTGTGTTACAGAATTTCAGTAGTATTGTGAGAATTTTTCCTGGTTTGTGACTGTGAACATGAACAAATTGTAAACAATATTTTTTGCAGTCTAATATACAAGGTGTATATATATATATATATATATATATATATATATATATATATATATATATATATATATATATATATATATATAAATATTTATAACATATACATATTTTTTCCTCATTTTTCCCATTTTTCGGGCGGCTCATCAATTCCCTCTTTGACAAATGATGGTCGAGTTGATGAATTCAGTTACACTTTTTTTTTTGATATCCTCCAATAAAGTGTCTCACGATTGTATTCTGTTATAGAGTGCGGCGCCAAAATCCGGACAAATTAAGCATTTTTTGAAACATGTTTATTGCAAAAATTGAAAAGGTTATAATTATTTTTTTTACTAAATTGTTTGTTAGGTCATAAAGAACACATTTACTCAATATAACCCCCTTCTGCTTGAATGATCGCCTCCATTCTCAGTCTGAAGCGGTCGTAAGCCCATATTAATGAGTCACGGTCCACATCGGCGAATGCCGCTTCAATAGCGGCTCTCAGTGATGCGACGTTTGGATGTCTGAACTTGTTAGTGACCCTTTCAACCATGCTCCATACATAGAAGTCCAAAGGATTTAAATCTGGGCTGTTGGAAGGCCAAAATTCTTTGGACCAAAACATGTCGACGTTGTCCCACAGCCAATTTTGCACCAAATGACTTGTGTGCGCGGGCGTGCCGTTCTGGTGGAAAACATACGGAAATTCCAGACGATACAGTTTCCATCCATGGGTTCACCACTTTTATGAGAACATGCAAATGGTCATGGGCGAGTCAGCGATCTTCGATTGATTTTCGCATCGACAGTAAAAATGTTTTCGTCAGAAAGGCGTCCGGCAGCATAATTTCGTAAAGAACAAAAGCAGGTTACAGCGTTCAACTCGCTTTGTCCTGGCAGCTTCAGAAAGCATCTGTCTCACTTTAATTGTATAAGACTTGTAGCGGAGGTCCTCCTCGACGATTCGACGCGTAGTTTTTTCACTCATACCGACAACCGACGACAATTCGGATCGACTGCCCTGGATCCTCAAAAATCAGCTTCTGAGCCCGTTGAATGATTTCGGGCGTCCTGACAACGCGCTCCTTCGAGTGAGTTTTCCTTGCCGGTGTTGCAAAACCTTCGTTGAACTTCTCCGACTCGTTATACTTCGCGGCAACATCATACACAGTTGTTCTTCATTACCTAAAGATTCGAATGATTTCTGTCGGTGAGCGCCCAGCGCGAACACTTTCGATAATCGCAGCTCTTCGATTATACTCCGCACTTGGTTTCAACATTGCGACTGTTGCGAAGTTATGAATGTTTAGTACATGCGTCAAGCTATTTAGACGCCAATCGCGACCTCTCGAAGTGGTATAGAACGGCGGGAAATTCAAATTGAATTTTGTCCAGATTTTGGTGCCGCACACTGTATATAGGGCGTCGCAAGAAGTGGTTATTTTACTTCTTTAGGACTGGTACTTCCACCCGTATAAGTAGTGAAGTAATAATTTGAATTTAAAAAAAAGTGCCAAATTAATTTGTATTAATAATTCCCGATTAACGTAAACAGTTTCATCGTTTGTTAAAAATTGGTTTTGTAAGGGTCGTTTAAAAAATATTCGCATGGGTAAAAGTGTCCAGACCTGTATTTAGAAACAACATTAAGAGTATGGTTCAGAGATTTTATTATTGAAACGTTCACCGTTGTCATATGTAACAGGAATCCTTCTCTGACACGTGATTGTCAGGTAAGAGTATGAAAGAGAAAGAAAAAAGTTCCAATTTTACTTTTGTTTCGAGTATGATGAGAGTTTTGGATCCATTTTTTATTTTATAAAGCATAAAATCTTGTCAGATAGAGGGCTATTTGCAGATAATCGCCTAAAATGAAGAAATTCAAAAAAATCAGGAAAATATATTCGTTAATACGAAGTTTAATAAAAAAAATAGGCAAATAGCACTCTGGCCACACGTAAATTAGGCACATTAAGATATTTAATTTTTGTATACAGTTGGCATTAAAATAAAAAAAAAAGAAAAAGCATTCTTGCGAACATCTAAATAATTTGGCATCAATGCCTAAGACGCGCTCATGAGACATGCCTTCGGTTCGACTTATGTAAAATTATAAAAACAAGCGGCTTAAAATTGGTTAATACGAGGCGTATTCAAAAAGGAAGCTCCGTTTCCTTTAAATATTGACGGGTCTGAACAAAATTGTATACAGGCAGCGCCATCTATTGATTGTTTCCGAAGCCATTGAATTTATTGTTTTGATTCAGTAGTCGTTTGCCTGTCAGTGAATGCAGACAACAATGTCCGCGAAAATCGTTACTCCCGCCAGTTGCGAAGTGTGTGCTGTGATTCGTTTTTTGTGTGCAAAAGGATCATCAGCTGCTCAAATTTATCGGCTGTTGTGCCTAGTTTATGGATCTATAATAATGAGTGAAGGAAAGGTTAGATTATGGTGTCAAGACTTCAAGAATGGCCGCACAAATGTGCATGATGAAGAGCGTCGTGGCAGGCCCAGTATCCAGACCGACGAAATCGTTCAACAAGTGGACCAAAAACTGTGATCTGATCGACGATTGCACTTGAAACAGTGGCTTGGTGGACAACAGTTTAAAGATGACGAGGAACTCAAGACCACCTTTGTTAACTGGTTCAACTCCCAGGCGGAGAACTTCTATGCAGAGGGATTAAAGAATCTGGTGCAACGTTACGAAAAGTGGTTAGAAGTGAACGGCGATTATGTGGAAAACTGAAGTAGGTTTGTAGGAAACTAAAACTGTCAATAAAAACTTTTTCTAACGAATATATATTTTTTTATGACCAAACTTCTAAAATAATTGTTACATTTTGTGAATTCTTATTTGAAGTTATTGGTTCAAAACGGTGCAAATAATGGTGGCTTACGATGGAAAAGGAGCTGTTAATAAAAAAAAAAAAGCTGTTTGCTAAACAGAAGTGCAGAAGAAATTTGTGTAAACAAGTGTAAGTATTTATTTACATAATAATTAATTTTAAGTAAATATCCAGTTAAAAACTTTTATACTAAGGCGATTTTAGCACTTACAGGCTCTGACGGTATAAAAATTATATTTTTTTAGAATATTTCTTAAGCATAAGCAAAACTCGAAGTTCCACCCCTTATCAATTTGTAGGACTTATAGTCTACTCAGGTTAAAACAATAAGTCATATTTTGTCACTAAAAACTGTGAATGAAAAATGGGTCAAAGAAATTTAATAATTCCCATAAATTTTCTTTTAATTTTCAACAATTATAATTTGTGATAGATAGTTTTCTCCTTAGTAGACTATAAACTCCACAAATTGATGTGCGCTAAATTGTGGATTTTGTTTTGCTTAGGAAATATCTTAAAAAAATATAATTCTTATATCCTCAGAGCATGCAGCCGCAAAATGAACAGTGGTTTGCAGAATTTTTTACAGGAAAAAGTAACAGTTTTGTGTTATATCTTTTAATTTTTTCTAAAATAATTGTCGTAGATGCCACCTTCCATATATAGGACTAACAAAAACTGCACATAAAAAGCAAGTTAAAAAAAATAAAAAAAAGGTCAAAATAGCGCGCGATATTATTCAATAAATACAATTCTTGCTATACCGAGCATACAGTCCCTGGCCAAATTATTAGATGCACTGTATTTTTTTTAGTAATTTTATGTTTCTTAAGAGTTTTTTTATGCAATAATGGTATATTTAAACTACGATATTATTGATTTTTATTTAAAAGAATTGTTGTAGACTACATATTTGTATTTATTTTTAACATATGGTAACACTGTGTTGACAAAGTGATACATGAACGTAAATAAGTACAAATCTGTATCAGTCGCGATCGGAATCGAGTCAGGTACGGACGTGTTTCTGTGGCTTTATGGACTGTGATTGTTTGTTTAACAGTTTTATACTACTCAGTTATTAGTTTATTTTGTATGCAGTGTTTTAAAAAAGTAATTGGACTATTTTCATTATGGGTAGAAAAGGCGATCTTTCACCACGTAAAAAAGCTGAAGTGAAGGCCCTTGTGATTGCGAAAACATTTACAAAAGAAGAAATATCACGAAGATTGGAGGTTTCTGAAGCTAGTGTACGACGCATAAAAAAGAAAATTGAGTCAGGGAAGGAATTAAGCCCGAAAAGAAAGAAAAGATGCGGTAGAAAACCAATTTTCACTCCACGGTCAGAGAGATGTTTGAAGAAAATTTGTGTAGAAAACAGATTTGCTACCACAAAGGTAATAAAATCACAACTCCAGGATGCTAGCGTAAATGCTTCTGAGCGCACTGTTCGAAGAAAATTGAAAGAATTAGATTTTAAGGCCTGTCGCCCCGCCAGGAAGCCCAAGTAACAGCTGCAATGAAAGCAAAGCGCCTGAAGTGGGCCAAACAATGGCAAGACAAAGATGTGGACTTCTGGAGATCGGTAAGATACAGCAATTTAATCAATAATTGATACATTATTATCATTTTCAGTTAAATAAAGCAAATAAACATGGAAGTTTATATATTTTTCCTATTTTTGACAGGTCTGCTTCAGTGACGAAAGCACATTCGAAATTTTGCAGAATAAAGCTCAGTATGTGCGTCGTCGTCATGGAGAAAAGTTTCATCCTGATTGTGTCGTCCCGACGGTTAAACATCCCACCAAAGTGATGATTTGGTCAGTCATCAGCGGCAAGGGCACTGGACGTCTGTACGTCGTCAAAGGAATAATGAGGCAAGATCAGTACAAAGAAGTATTACAAAATCGGTTGATTCCGCAGCTCAGAGAATGGTTTCCAAATAGGGAACCATTCACTTTCATGCAAGATGGAGCTCCCTGCCACACTGCTCGGTCTGTTAAAGCTTTTTTGGCAGAAAAAAATATCCCTCTGTTAGATTGGCCGGGTAATAGCCCTGATATGAACCCCGTGGGAGCTGATGAAAAGAGAAGTGGTTAAAGATGTGATTACCAACAAAACCCAGCTCCTAGAAAAGATTATTCATGTGTGGAATCATCATCCTCAAATGCAGGAGACAGTACAATCTTGCACTGATAGCATGCCGCGCAGAATTAAAGCTTTGATAGCGGCTAAAGGTGGCTCAACTAAATATTGACTTTTACTAACATTAATTTCACTTTTCTTTAAAACTTAATAAACTTATGCTTTTCTAAATTAATGCTGTTTTATTTATGTCAAATAAATAGGTAATTGATTGGATAATATAAAAATAAGAAACAAATCAATTTAAAATAATAAAACGGTACAATATCACTCGGTAATTAATATTTTACATGAAATCTTGCAGTGCGTCTAATAATTTGGCCAGGGACTGTATGTTTAGTAAATCATCGTAAACATGTATATAATAAAAGACGTATAAAACACCCTTTTACGTCAAGCAAAACTGGGTTACTGAGATTTAAATGAACGGTAACTGCTTTTAATAATCACGAGGGCTACTCCGAATTCATGTTACTAGATTTATAGAAATATAAATACTAACCTTGTCTTCTGTTACATGTGAGTTCTTCTGCCTATTGCTAATGCAGATATGTTTGTGTAAAATGAAAATGTATTTAAAGAAAATGCTGAAGTTAAAGTAAATTTTATTCTAGCTTAACCGTAGTTGTCGAGCTTACTCCGGGTATTAACGCATTAACCCTACAACTTCGTCTTAAGGAAGATTATTACCTCGTTATAGTAATCTTTAAAACTAATCTCTTCATACATATCCTACATAATAATTTTTAAAAATTTCCACCCTAAAATTTCAATTCAGAGTATCACGTCTTATAAAGACGTTTATATAACTAACTATGATCTCCGATAACAGAGTGGCCTTAACAATTTACCTAAATACCCTATAAGCCTACCTGCATTTAGGACAAATAAGGCGAATACAATAAAAAATAATTAGAATGTCACAAATATAAATCTCTTATTAAAACATTTTCTCCTTGTTAGTTCAGACCTGTATTTATAAATACCATCAGGCCCTTACCCCCGGCCCTGTCCTCTGTCACATGTGGCATCTTTCGTCTCTCTCTAAAGCACATAAATTTCCATAAAATGAATATTTCCCGATTTAAAGTAAAGTCTAAACATTTTATTCGCACCTCGTAACGGACCGTTGAATGACATACGGCTGCGACATCCGCGCGTTTACCCGGGTCTTATTCTGGCCATAATTTTATTTTATATTTTTATTTTAACAAAAAACCCACTGTTTTGGCAGTTTTATTGATATTTTTTCGGATGAATGGATTAATTTATAGAAGCCTATTATTAGAATAATATTGGTGCTTTGTTTGAATTTTGTTTAAGTCGAAATCTTATTTGGTACAAAAATATGGAATAATCCAAATCTTCACATATTTACATTAAAACGCGATCAGTCATCTAACGTACTAACAAAACTGGTTGATCGCATTGGATAGTACTATAATAGTGCACTAAAAAAAGCATTTGAAATTGCACAGTCTAATATTGGAGAAAACTATTATTTTATTGCACTTATTTACTTAAAAAAATCATTTTACCAACCACATAGCACCCTTGTAAGTGTTAAAAGCGAGTTTTTTTTATCGTAACTGAACATAAAACTATATTTTTTGATGTCAAGTCAACGTGCGGAACACTAATTGCTCAAGTCCGACTTGCACTTGACCGGTTATTTCATAATAAATCTCATTCCGTAATCGCGTTCGATTATTATCGGCTGAGCCGAACGACTTCCGAATTTAAAAGACACAGATAAGGCACATAACATATCAGTTTACCATTTATCTTTGTCCTTCATATGTCAAAAGAATTTTTACTTTATCTAGTCAGAATGTAACCTCAATCAAAACTAATCGGTCTTTGAATCTGCTGAACGCTCGAACGTCAGTAACCCATGTAAATATCCCACAAGATAGCAGTAAGTTGTTCAACTTTATAACAACCTGAGAGAAATCTTAGCAGGACAGCAGCCAAGTAAAATTTAAAAAATTCTAAAAAAGTTAACGTTGCAAAACACTTTATAGTTATACCGGGACACCTCAAGACCCTTCCACAAAGCCGAAACTTAGTCGCCTCCTGGAAAGTTGATGGTGATGGTTTTTTGGAACTGCGGAGACTTTTGACTATATAAAAATAGGGTCCACAAGGCTTGTACAGATGGAGCCACGTCCCGCGCAAATCGGGACACCTGGCAACGCTAATTGTAAACGATAGTTATGTAGAAAAATAATGTTTTTTTTTAAAACTCTGTGAATTTTCCTTCATAGCTGAGTAGATAACATCGTAACACGTAAGCTGAAAAAACCTCACGGTGGATATCTTGCCTTTTATGATTTTTTTGGATTCAGCGTGAAAAATACTTACGAAAACACGTGTCTCACTTAAATGAGTTTTTTTTTTGTATACCTGTGTATACCATTAAAACCCATTACATAAAACGTAGGCTAAAAAGTTTTTGGTATGACACATAGATGTCGCCCTTTTCAAAAAATCCATATGATTCTTAGGAAGTACCAACCTTCAAGCGATACGTACCAAAATTTCATGACATTTCGACCATTAGTTTACAAGTTACAGCGGTTTTAGTGGCGCTACTTTTGATATTTCCAAAACAAATCGAATTTCGTGGGTTGATTAAACACTGTTTTTTGATGGGAAAAAATACCGTTCAAGCAAGGCAATAACTTGATAAGAGTTACGGGGACTCCCCCTGGAAAATTACTCATCATTTATTAGTATGCTGAATTTAAATGAGGTCGTACAGATACAAATGACGCTGAACGCTCTGGACGCCCAAATGAGGTGATTATACCGGAAAACATAAAAAAAATCCACAAAATGGATGAGATAGCAGACACCCTAAAGCTATCAAAAGAACATGTTAGTCATGTTTTGCATGAAAATTTGGGCATGAGAAAGCTCTGTTCGGAATGGGTACCGCGTTTGCTCACAGTGGCCCAAAAACAACAACGTGTTGATGATTCTGAACGCTGTTTGGACCTGTTTAAGCGCAATAAAAAGGATTTTTTTTTTTCATGCAGTATGTGACAATGGATGAAACATGGATCCACCACTACACACCGGAATCAAATCGGCAGTCACCCGAGTGGACAGCAGCCAGTAAAAGCCGCCCGAAGCGACCAAAGACACAGCAGTCGGCTGGGAAGGTTTTGGCCTCTGTATTTTTGGAATAATTTTCATCGACTATGCTGAGAGGGGAAAAACCATCAATATCGAGTATTATATAAAGTTATTGGAGACATAAATCGCAAAGAAACGACTCGAGATGAACAAGAAAAAAGTGCTCTTTCATCAAGACAATGCACCGCGTCACAAGTCAATGTTTGCGATGGCAAAATTGCATGAATAAAAGTTCAAATTGCTTCCTCATCCACCGTATTCTCCAGATTTAGCCCTCAGCTACTATTATCTATTCGCAGACCTCAAAAACATGCTCGCGGGAAACAGATTTGGCTTCAATAAAGAAGTTATCGCCGAAACTGAGGCATATTATGAAGGCAAAGATACATCCTTCTATAAGAAAGGTATAGAAATGTTAGAAAAGCGTTGGACTGATTGTATCGCTTTTGAAGGAGACTAAATTGATTAATAAAGTCGAATTTTGCAAAGAAAATGTGTTTTAAGTATCTAGACCAAAAACTTTTCTGCCCACGTGTTATCTTAAATTTTTAATTACACTATGTATTTAAACTGTAAATAAAATAAATAAATAAATCATACCCCTTCATAATAGTTATTTACTTATTTACAAGTACACACTCTTGGGTGGTAATTAGAAATAGGGAAGGGCGACATTGGTTTTTGGCTATCGATAGGCGATGACAACGTATCTATCGATAATTTTAACTTTTCTTTAGGTCGATACATATCGATATGTTGGAAGTTATCCATATTTGGGAACATACTGATAACTATTAATATTTTGAGAGATATGATTATGTCAGTTATTTTATGTTTAAATATGGTATAAAACTCTGACAAAATGCGCCCTTTATTCAAGAACAAACCAATTGTTTCTAAAGTAGAAGAAAGTAATAGCATGTTGCATAATTTTGTTATAACTAGCGACCTCCACTAGTGTTGTGTCAGCTTGATTATATAACATTTATTCTGTTAGATGCCTAGTTATAGTGGTGGGAATAACGGCGCATTTTGACGAATTGTTGGAAAATTTGTTTTTAAAGATCTGCGATTAAGTTTTGTCTTAAACTTGGTGATCGAAACATGTTGTATGTTTGTAGAAGAGAGCTTATTCCGTGTAGCATTTATTGTAGACCATTACGCTGTATAGTATAACCATCTCCTCTCCATACTGCCTATCCTGACTATCTCATACTCCGCATCATCTTTAACCCAATAGAGTACATGGAGAAATCCATTAACGACAGACGAAATCCAGGCCTCCGCCAACCACCTCTCCGGTAAGCGGTACCCACTCCTGAACAAGTCCAGCAAATTGTCAACTCGCAACAAGTTAACAATCTACAAGATGATCATCCAAGCCGGAATGACCTATTTCAACCCAGGATGATGCCAGATGTCACGCATCCGCAGATCCAACCTCCAGACCATCCAGAACAAGGCCCTCCGCATCATCGCCCAAGCCCCATGGTTCGTCCACAATACTCAGCTCCATAGAGACCTCCAGATGCCCACAATCCGGGAATTCCTCAGCAGCGCCCAGCTCAAATTCCTGGACAAAGCCACCCACCACCCCAACCCCACAGTCAGGACCTCCTACCGTCCCCCCCCCCCCTATGCCAACTTACCGCCGTCTGCCAAGACTCAACGACCCTCTGCCACTCGATTAGCTTAAGTTAATCTTAATTAATATTAAGTTTAATTTTAAGTTTATGTTCATGAAATATCTTAAGTTTTCTCAATACATTTATATGAATTCCATACCTAGGCTAAGTTACTTAGGTTCCTAACATGTATCTATCTTAAGATCCAAATGTTAATCATATTCTAATCAAATCAGTGTATAATTGTTGTAGCGTAGAAACTAGCTAGTAGTCAATAATGAGTAATGAAATTCAGGCCGTCTTAACCTGAATTCGATGCGATTTGCTACCGACCAGTTTATCGCCTATTGACTGCCAGCATTTGCATATGTTCTTTACAAAAATGTGTTTCGCCAAAATTGTTGTGCGCCTGAAAGAATTTCCTCTATTATGGGACAAAAATAGGTGATATTCAATAAATATCGGTAACTATCAATAATTATCCGATTATCGACTTTTATATACTATCGAAATTTATCAATAACTATCGATATTTCGAAAATAAATCCATTTCTAGATTAGACCCATTCAGACAAGGTCATTAATTATGTTAAAAGGGCCAATGTCATGTGTACGTTAAACCAGTAATACGTTTTTCAAGTGTGCTACTTCAAGAGGCTGTACGTATGTACCTGAACCAGAGCAGACGTGGGAATATTTTGTTATTTTACGATTTTTTTTTAATTTAATGTAAACATTTCGGATAACAAATCAGAATAATTTATAACCTCCCTGTACCTGGTTTAAGATTTATTTAATGGGATAGGAATTTGGAGTATTTTAATTACTCTACCTAGGAAAACTCGGGATTATTAAATCATTATTTACGCAAAAAGTAAGTGTACATAGAAAAATTAATTACAAAATACATTCGAGTGTATTTTTAGGGATATACAAGGTGTTCAAAATTCAGTTTTAAAATATTTGTAGTTAAAAAAGGAACTGATAAATGCAGAAAACCGTTATTGCATCTCAAACTCCCATCAACAAAAACCGTGTTTGTTCGGTTTTTTCTCACTTGCTTCGCTCCGGTTCAATTCATAAATATGTTCTCTAGACAAGTTATATAATATATAATATAAACTTTTTTGTGACATAATATATATAAAACGCAACGTCTCTCTGTCTGTCTGTCCGTTAGTGTGCTTATCATTCAAGAACCACTTATCCGATTTACGTATTTTTTTTTTTAATTCTTTAATATTTATCTAAAAAAAATCGAATATATATATATATATATATATATATATATATATATATATATATATATATATATATATATATATATATATATATATATATATATACTACCGTCAGAAAGTATTTACCCACCTAGTTATTTCAGTCCCAAGACCACAAAAACCCAAGTAATATATATATATATATATATATATATATATATATATATATATATATATATATATATATATTATTTTAATGAATTATTATTTATTTTCACATTATTTACAGTCTAGAAAATCAGAAAAATATTCATGATTTTCCAGGATTTTTTTCGTCTATGTGACCTTTGTTTTTAATTACCGCTTTACAGAGTTTCGGTATTCTGTCCAGTAGTTTCTTCAGAGTTTCTTCGGTTATTTTAACCCATTCTGGTTATTTTAACACTTTCAGGACGTCATCGGATTTTCATCGGTCCAAAAGTTTCTCTAATTTGTTTAGTAGAATGTTTAGAGTCGTTATCATGCTGAAAAATAAATTTCCCTTTAAAAATATCTCTTCCAGAAGGAAGCATTTGAGTTAGCAAAATTTCTTGATACTGTTCTTTCCCTTCTATCCTAAAGATTTTTCCAAAATCACCCCAAACCATTACTGAATCTCCACCATATTTTACTGTAGCCAAGCTTCCAACATCCTCTCTCCAGCTGACCGCCGTACGTAAACTCCTCGATTTGAACCGAAAATTTCGAATTTAGATTCGTCGCTCCAAAGGACGGAATTCCATTGTTCTGATGTCCAATTTTCATGTTTTTCGGGCCCATTCTAATCGTTTACGTTTATTCACTTGTCTAAGAAGTGGTTTCCCCACTGCAACTCTCCCGTGTAGTCCACCTTCTGCTAACCTGTTCTTCTCGGTTGTCACGCTGATGGGGATGGGCCGCTCCAGGTTTACTTGAGCCGTGATTTCTGGTGCGGTTAGGCGGCGATTACGTCTGCTGGACATTGTTATAGCTCTGTCTTCAGCGGGAGTCGTTTTTCTAGGCCTTCCTGAACGTTTTTGGTTGCGAATTCCATGTCCCGCAGAAAGTTTTTTTACGATGTAGTCTCCTTGGCATTCGCATATCACTCGCGATTGGTCGACTGGAGTGACCATTTTGATGTCTCGCAATTATCAGAGCCCGATTTTCAACGGAAACTTCTTTCATTTTTGGCATTTTCACAAAACAATTGACCTTGTATCAATGACAAAGTACTGTTTGCGAATGGTTAATTTTCAAAAGGGCAATGGTATTTATAGCGTAGTTTTTATCATAAAATGTCACTAGGTATTTCCATAATCCCTAAAAACTTGAAATGAGTTCTTACTCCAACTGGAATTCTCAGAAATAGCCTCAAAACGAATATCATGCAAAACTTGGAAATTTGTTCTAATTGGTTTGTGATTTCACCAAATAGGCTTATCTAAATAATTTTATGATAGACACTTGTTAAGAACAATTAAATTTACGTAAATTAGGTATTAAATTTTCGCAGTTACATTGAAATTTCTAGGTGGGCAAATACTTTCTGACGGTAGTGTATATATAAAGCAACGTCTTTCTGTCTGTCTGTCCGTTAGTGCGCTCAGCAATCAAGAACCATTTATCCGATTTACGTGTTTTTTTATAAAACACATGTTCTCTGGCTAATTTATAGGATATATTTTATTACGTTAGACGATAATAGTGAATTAAGTCCACGCGAACGGAGCCGCTGGCACGGCTAGTTACTAAATAAAAGTAATAATGGTGAAAGTAGCAATATGATAGTAGGTACGCCTATGGAATTTGCCATATTGCCATAGAGTATAAGTGAAGCGTAGGCGGCAATTATGTAGAAAAATATTTTTTAAAGCTCGCCGAATTTTCCTTCAATTAGATAACTTTTAAAACCATCCCGGTAAATTAATTATTGAGAAACGCAAAATTCCAACATTATTATGAAATAAAACTTATGTTAACGATATTAATTATTACCCAAATGATATATCTGATGTTTTGACTCGAGCTGTTTCGGCCTATAGTGATTTATACGAACTCCTCGATCTACAATTTAAATAAAACAATAAGAAATGTTATAAATTATTTTCTTTGAACATCGAAAAATTTCGTAAACAAAACGCCAGAAAAGATTTAAGAATAAAAACAAGCGAACAAAACGAATATTAATTTAATAAATTTGTCATTCGGCCTGGGAAAAAATCGTTCGTTTGAAGTCGATGAACAATATTTTTTTTTCGAAATAATCGAGGAGTGATATATAATTTTGATCGGAATTATCGGTTTCCATTTGTCTTCATCGATAAAAAGTTAATGGGTGATTTGAAAAGCGTAAAATAAACTTATAGAAAAAAAAAATGACGTATATTTTGTTAAAGTGTTAATCGTGGCTTCCGCCGGGTTATCGCGGCTTTTTTAATTTTATACCGACTTTTAGTAATGATTATTCCCTTCGTAAAAACTTGTATACAGTCTGTCAAGTAAGAACGTGACGGCTCGTATGTGTTTCGAGAACATTTTTTGTCATCCATTATTCTTTGGTGTACTAACAACTGTGCAAATTACCTTAGTAAGTTGTCCAATTGTCTCCTGCATCAATATTCGCTTGGAATCTTCGAGGCATGCTGTCGACGAAATTTTCTGCATATTCTGCAAATTTTTCGAATCTCGCGAGACAACTCAGTCAAAGTCCTCAGAGTCTTTCCTCTGAGCTTTGTTTTTAGAAAGGACCAAACGTTTTCACTATGGTTGGTGTCCGGCGATTGTGAGGGCCACTATAGTGATTTTCGCCCAAGAAAAGTTTCTTCAAGTGCTTCGGAATTTGACATCATGAGCACGAAGATGTTGTCGAATAGTCTCATGGGACACATTCAAACCCGATTTTCGTAATTTTTGCCGCTCCTCGATGCAGCATCAATTTCAGATCCCGTGAAAACCAAAACACGATTCGTTTTTCGACTTTCGGAGCTACTTTTTTTTATGGGTCTAGCACACGTGCTGCACGGAAGTCCCTAAAGGGCCCCAGGAGCGGCATGTGTGCGGAAGAAGCGATTCACGTGTTTCTTGAGTCGCTGTAAATTGTACTTGGCGGGAAACACAGCCCTGGGCCAATTATTCCAAAGGGATGATGTTCTCCATATAAAAGACAGCTTGAAAAGCGTTGTACATGGAGTAACAAGCTGAACCTTATATGGATGTGAAGTATTAGCGCGACGTGCATTTCTAACATGCACCGCTCTGGGAGAAATTAAGCGGGCTACATCCCTCGAACACTTTCCATGAAAATACTTGTAGAACAGACCCAAGTCACCAACCGTTCTTCGATGTTCCAGCGAATCAAGGCCGCCGGTCAGTTCCGAGTCTACAATCAGACGAACAGCTCTTCTCTGAACAGAATCCAACAAATGCAGTGTATGTTTGGGAGCGGTATTCCATAGTTGGTCGAATTTCAGCTTTGTGAAGAATTAATATTTGTTATGGAGTGTAAAGCTTTCTGGTTCGAAATAATATTCCCAAGTTTTGAGCTCTCCTGGCTATGCCTGCAACATGTTCATGCCAGGACATATTTGCTCCCAATTTAACGCCCAATAAATTGAGTTCAGTGGGTTGAGCAACGTTAACTTTTTTAGAAAAAACTGCCGCCTGGGTTTTTGTAGCGTTGAATTCCACTTGGTTACTGTCACCCCAAGATGGAATTTCTTCCAGGTCTTTGTTAAGTTGAACGATCTCCTGCTGTCTGCGGATATTCGCCTGAGTAGCTGATGCCCGAGCGTTCAAAGTGAATGAATAGATAAGCGTACTATCATCTGCAAAGCTGTAGATTGGATTCTCGGTCCTTTCCAGCAGATCGTTAATGTAAATAAGCAAGAGAGTAAGAGACAGTATGGAGCCTTGGGGCATACCAACGTTGATAGTGAAGGTGTCGGAAAGAAATCCGTCGACCGCCACTCGTAAAGAACGCTCTCTGAGGAAACATGAGAGCCACAAACAGAATTTTTCAGACATATCACAAGAGCGTAGCTTAGCCAACAGTCCATCGTGCCAAACACGGTCGAATGCCTTGGATATGTCAAGAGTAACCGCTCGAGATACTCCAAAGTGTTTAATTGCATTGTTCCAAACATGTGTTACATAAGTCAGAAGATCTCCTGTTGATCTATGTTTACGAAAGCCATATTGGTGATCGCTAATAATGTTGAATCGTTCAAGATATTTTAGAAGATGCTGATTGATAACCTTTTCCATGACTTTCGATATTATTGAAAGCAGCGCGACTGGTCGGTAGTTGTTTGGCAAGGTCTTCTTGCCTTTTTTAGGTATCGGCTGAACTGTGGCACATTTCCAGTAGGAAGGAAATATTCCCTTTCTGTAAGATAGGTTGAAAAGTCTGCAGAAAACTGGTGTTAGTTCCCTCACACAGTTTCTGAAAACTATGGCATTTATTCCGTCAGCGCCAGAAGCCTTTTTGGTGTCTAGCTTCATTAAAATACGCTTTATGATACGCTGTCTGAAGACAACATCAGGCATCCTTGACTGCAATATGGGAATAGTAGGTGGTGTTTTTCCTTGGAAATCGACAGTAGAATGTGAACCAAAGAGTTCAGCCAACAAGTTCGCTTTCTCAACAGGTGTCGTTGCAATGGAATTATCTGGCCGTGTGAGTGGTGATTTGGTGAAATTTTAACTAACCGCCTTAGCGACTGCCCAAAAAAGACCTGGAATTGTTGGAACAAGCAAGTAGTTTGTTTCTAATTCATTGATTCTGTGCCTCCTTGGTTTCGTCGATAATTCCTTTGCATCTGTTCCGGATACGAACAAAGGTGTTACGATTTATGGTGTTAGGACTTTGCCTGCCGAGCCACGTTTTGGCAAGCCATCAACATTTTTCGTCTCGTTAAAATGATTTACCCACTTCTTTAGAAACGATACTGACTTTTTAATATGTTTAGCGGCCGTGGAATGTGTCACTTTAGGGGAACAAAGAAAGACTGCCTCGAACCGACGCCCAAGTAAGTGACTCATTTTGGATTTTACGTGATTTCGACGAAAATTCGGAATCAAGTAATACTTTTGCGTAGGAGAGAAAGGTTCCCTCTACCGATTTTTTGTTGAATCACTAGAATGGCATCTACCAAAAATGTCTCAGGGCAAATATGTGCGGATTTGAAGACAGTTGCTATACTAATGGGTCTACAAGGAAGTTACACGAAATACTGCTGCTTTTATGTCTTTGAGATAGTAGAGCAACCACAAAACACTTTTTGCAGAAAGTCGTGCCGAAGAGATCAGCTTACGATCCGGGAGATAAAAACGTCCTAAACACACCCTTAGTAGATCCTGAGAACATTCTTCTTCCTCCCCTCCACATCAAGCTAGGACTAATGAAGAATTTTGTGAAAGCCATGGATAAAGAAAGAAATGGGTTTGGCTATTTGCCAATCTGAGTGAAGCTAAGATCAAAGAAGAATTTTTTACTGGTCCTGACATAGGAAAAGTCATTAACGACCGTAACTTCGAAAACATGTTCAACCCGAAAGAACTGCCAGCATGGAAGGCGTTTAAGAAAGTAGCACAAGGTGTCCTGGGCAACAAAAAAGAAAATAACTACAAAACTTTGCTTATAAATCTTCTGAAAGCCATGGGTTGCCGAATGTCACTGAAAATTCACTTTCTTCATTCACATATGGACTTTTTCCCGGAGAACTTGGGGGCACTAAGTAACAAGCATGGCCAGAGATTCCATCAGGATATCAGAACCTGAAACAAGTTATCAAGGTCACTAGGATCTTGCAGTGATGAGCGATTATTGCTGGTTAACTAAATATCAAACCTAAGTTGCAAAAGTGTTCTGTTTTCTTCAATAATATTTATACATTTTATTCGTACATTGAAGGAAATTTATTTTCCCAATAATTCTGTGCAATTTTCTTTAAAATTTTAAAATGTCATATAACAAAAAACCTTACGTCCTACATATTTTGTTATGTCTTCAGAGTCAGCGGTAGAAAATACATACAAGTCACCTCATGTTTTGTAGACCTGTGTAATTTGTTGGAAGAAGATTACATGGTGTTTTTTAAGTTATTTTCCTAGCTATAAAGGACTTCGTAATGGTGTTGATTAATCATAGGTCCTGTTCCTATTCAATAAACAATATTCCTTCGCAGATCCAAAACTCGGACGCCAACAAATTTCCACATAACGACTGAGTTTTCACCTTCTCAGGCGGTGAAGAGCCAAATAGAACACCCAGTTCTCGTTACCTGGATTAAAAGAAATCGTACAAAATCATCAACGTTCGTGGAAAAACGACGGTGAATTGATAACCAAGCAATTTCTTGTATGATGTCTTTTTTGTGGCTAGGTAGATAACTAAGGATCGCCCTTACAATAAGCACCCAAAATGAGAAAATGTCGTAAAAATCATTATGACATAAAATCTCCAAGAAGATCCATTAAATCTCAAATTATATCTATTAAAACTCCAGAAAAAAGTTTCCGCGCACAAAGGGATTCTTTGTCTTTGAAATGATGATAAACGCGGACAATGCCGTTTTACTGTTTTGACTTTAAAGACCAAATTGTCTTGAAGGATACTTAAATTTTATAAAGGTTTTATGAACAGTTTATTACTTAATTTTCGGTCTACTGATAAGTAGGCATTATGTGGCATCATGTTTATTGTTTGAAGAGGGTTAATTTGGGAGTTTTTATAAGCAAAAAAACTTGTTTCGGACGGTTTTATTGTTCAAGGAACATCGATATAATCTTTTACAGCTACCAGACAATTAATATTGAGATAAATTGTTTTAGAACGAAAATACTTTCATTGTTTGGAATGAAAATTTTTCGTTGTAAATAGGTTAAATAAAATTAATAGAGGCAAAGAAAACTGACTGAAAATGACACTAAAATAACGTGAAGTATTATTCCTCAAAATACAATCAGATTTTAAACAACAAAATATTTCTATTTTATAGTAATATATAAGATGTGAAGACCACCGTACGAAATGCCTAATGAGTCATACCGCAAAAATCTTCATGCGAATGATCTGCAATCGAATCCACAGTAAATGTGAGGCATATCTCAGTCGATCTCAATACGGATTTAGAAGGAAAACGGGCACCAGGGAAGCAACTCTCTGGTTAATTCTGATGGGTGAAAGATGCCTAGAAGTGCTGAAAAAGCTGTACATGTGTTTCGTTGACTATAGAAAGGCATTCGAACGCATCAAACATGCCAAATTAATTCATATTTTGCAAGAAGTGGGGACGAGATATAATAATTATCAGCAACATATACTGGAACCATAGAGGATGCGTTCGCACTGAAAATGGCAATCCTGATTATACCAACATAAAAAGAGGAGTCCTTCAAGGATGCCTTTTATGTCTACTCCTTTTAACGTGTATGTGGAATATATAATTAAGTCATCGTTAAAAGAATGCTCAAAAGGCGCCAAAATCGATGGAACTGTAGTCAACAATCTAAGATACGCAGATGACACCGTCGTTCTGGCAGAGTCTGAGGAAGGTTTACAAACGCTGATAAATGTCCTGTCAGAATCAAGTACCAGATTGGGATTAGAAATAAACCTCACGAAAACCAAAACTCTTGTTTTTGGCCTAGGCGAAAATGCGCGTATCATCCAAAACGTCCGTAGTTACAGATATCAAGGTAGAGAAGTCAACGCCCAGTTAAATCATTCAAAGGAGATAGCCAGAGCCGGCTTCATCAACACGCGAAAGTTTTTGTGTTACCCGTAGTTATTCATGTATACAAGATTACCAACATTAAAATGCTACATCTGGCCACCACTACTCTACTGGTGCGAAGCATGGACCCTTAAACAGGAGGACATAAAGAAGCTCCAGGCATTCGAATTGTTACTATATAGACGAATGCTAAGAATCAGCTGGACTAGCAGAACGACCAATGCAAAAGTGCTAAGCAAGTTGAATGCTCCGCAACGGTTAGTCCAGAATTAAGATCAGAAAAACAGCCTACCTTGGACACATAATGCGTCACACAGAATACGAACAACTTCAACTCATACTGGAAGGAACAATAGACGGAAGACGGGGCTTGGGTAGAAAAAAAAACGTCACGGCTAAGAAACATAAAGAGACTGGACGAACACCGACGGGAACATCCTGTTACATATAGCACAGAACAGAGACGAATTTGCCATAGTGGTCGCCAACCTCAACAGAGAAGGCATATAGGAGGAATTATACTCATTTTTAAAATAGTTGAATGTATTAAAACGGGTAACGCCTGGAATCAATTAGAGACATACCATAGAATCATTAATGAATGGTTTCAACGACAAGACTGGTTGTTTACGTCTTGAAATGTGCTGCAAAGCCACCTGTTCTTTCGGGTAGTATTGTAAATTAATAATGCAAAAGTGCCTTAAATGTTTCATTCGAAGAATAGTGACAATAGGCAGTTTTAATAACACCCTATATATCGGGTGGGGCTATGATTTATTTAATGAATAACTTTTTTCTTTCTGATTTTATTTAACGTTGGGGTTTATTAAAATTTAGAATATAGTTTGGAAATATGTTCACATTATGTTTTGAAGATAATATCTTTCAAATGGTGCCCATTGTTTGCTTCGACCTGACGTGCTCTTTCCAGAGCATTTCCCATAACTTTTCTTAAAATTTCAGGTCCCAGCGCCCTCACTTCTTCTCGGATATTCGCCTTAAGCTGTTGGATGGTTCTTGGCTTATTGGCATATACCTTACTCTTTAGGTAACCCCAAAGAAAAAAATCAGGAGCCGTTAAATCGGGCGAACGCGGTGGCCAGTTAAGATCAGAAAAACGCGATATTATTCGATCGGCAAAAATTTCGCGCAGGAGAGCCATAGTTGGACGAGCTGTGTGAGCTGTGGCTCCATCTTGTTGGAACCACAATTCTGGATTGTTCTCTACCTCGGGCCTTTTCAATCATTGCCCGGTATTGAATGCCATTCACATTAACCGCAACTTGTTCGTCATTTTCGAAAAAATATGGTCCAATGATCTTTTCTGAAGTTATTCCACACCATACTGTGCATTTGATGTTCAACAATTATTCTTGGATTTTGGGTGCCCCATATTCTGCAATTTTGTTTATTCACGTGACCACTAAGGTGGAAATGGGCCTCATCGCTCATTATGAGTTTGTGAATAAACTCGTTGTTTTCTAGGCACAATTCTTGCAAACGGCGACTATATTGAATGCGTCTTTGTGCATCATTTGGTTTTAACTCATGAACCAATTGAATCTTATATGGGAAAAGGTGTAAATTCTTTGCAAAGACCGCCTAGACATCACCAACTGCTGAGAACGTCGCCTGGTGGAAGTTTCGGGGTTTTCCTCAATATGTGCTTGCACCCGAGCAATGTTCACATCATTTCGAACTGCACGAGGTCTTCCAGCACGCGAAAGATCACAGACAGCCCCTTGTTGCCGAAAACGCTGAACCAATCGGTAAATTGTTGGAGCGCTAGGTGCATTTCGAACATGTAAGAAATTTCGATATGATCTTTGTGTCTGAATAATCGAATGCTGACTTTCATAATAAAATTGAACAACTTTGGTTCTTTGTTCTGTGCTGAGTCTTTCCATCATAAATTTCCCAAGATTTTCGAAGTTAATTATGAAAAAAAAAAATAAAAAAAAGACGTTAACAAAAAATTTATTCACTTATTAAATCATAACGTTACTTATGCGCCACCCTATATATATATATATATATATATATATATATATATATATATATATATATAAACGCTATTGCGTTTCCTAATCGCGCTGCGCCCCAACATCGCTGCCTGCCTTCACTGAGGTACTTCCCTGAGTAAACCGGGGATTTACCGATCTCAATTTTTCGGTACATCATAAATTTCCCAAGATTTTCAAAGTTAATTATGAAAAAAAAAATAAAAAAAAGACGTTAACAAAAAATTTATTCACTTATTAAATCATAACGTTACTTATGCGCCACCCTATATATATATATATATATATATATATATATATATATATATATATATATATAAACGCTATTGCGTTTCCTAATCGCGCTGCGCCCCAACATCGCTGCCTGCCTTCACTGAGGTACTTCCCTGAGTAAACCGGGGATTTACCGATCTCAATTTTTCGGTACACGCGGGGATTCAATATTAGTCTGATGTCTATGCGAAAAAGAGACACAGTGGGCGACACATTCATTGTAAAAATGGCTCCAAATAGAAAAATTCTCACGCTTAAACAAAAAATTGAGATTGTTGAAGTTCACAATAAGGAAAAGTTAAGAGTAAGGGACTTATCCAACCGTTTTAATATCGGAAAAATATGCCCGATATAATTAAACATAAAGAAATCCTTCTAAACAAGTGGATCTCGAATAGCAATTTGAATGAAAAAAGACACTTTCTGACTGCTTATGGTATCAAAATTGACATGTAGTGTTATAACTGCCATAAGGGCATTCCTTTGACAGGTATGTACATGAATTATTTTTTTAGATATGGTTTTCTGGAATTAGTACGTTGAATTTCTTTTCATATCAATTCAAAGAATGGATAAAAGGAGTCAGAGTATCAGTAGACTTTTCGTGACAAAAATGCAAAAAACTTGTTAATGTTTTTTTCAGGTCCGCTAATACGATACGATAAGAAATAGCCGAGTTTCTGGAACATTTTACATTCAGTGCTTCTTCTGGTTGGCTAATAAATTTAGAATCCGCTACAATATAAGTTTTAAAGCGATTTCAGGAGAAGGAGCTTCGGTTATTGCTGAAGATGTTTCATCATTCTGAAAAAAAAATACCCTTCTTTAATTAAGGGATATTCACCGAGAGACATCTATAATGCCGATGAGACAGGCCTGTATTTTAGGGCCCTACCCAACAAAACGCTAACGTTAAAAAAAAGAAAAATGAATTGATGGTAAATATCTCAAAGAGAGGTTTACAATTTTGCATTGTGCAAATATGGCGGAAGGAAGAGAAAAACTCTTAGTCATTGGTAAGGTAGCTAAACCCAGAGCATTTAAAAATATTAACATAAACAATCTTCCTATAACTTGGAAATATAATAAGAAAGCTTGGATGGCAGGAGAAATTATGACAGACTGATTACAAGATTTTAATTGGAAAATGACAAAAGAAAACAGAAACATTTTGTTATTTTTAGACAATGCAGAATCTCATCCAAAAGACGTCCGCTTAAAAAATATAAAAATCTTGTTTCTGCCCCCTAACTGTACATCAGCTTGTCAACCACTTGACCAGGGAATTATAAAAAAATTTAAAATTTGTTACCGAAGTCTAATTCTAAAACACCTGATAGTAAACATTGAAATTGCTGGTACAGCTTTTAAGTTAATTAAGAAAATGACGCCATTTGATGCAGTTTACTTTGCAAAAACCGCTTAGAAACAAGTAACCAACGAAACAGTTAAAAATTGCTTCCGTAATGCAAAGTGAAGACCATTTTACCGAGGTTGTTACATCTGATCCAGAAGATGACTGATAAGAATTTGTTGGAGTTGACTGATAATGAAAACCTTAATGATTTTTTGAACATAGATGGAAATTTGTGTGTTGAAAATCCATATTCAGAATAAGAAATTGAAAATCCAGTTCAAATACAAGGACTTTCCGAAGATTCTGAGGTCGATGAGGTTCCATTACCAACAGATGCTATCACAAATTATGGTGAAGCTATTACCCTGAAGCATCTTAAAAGTTTTGCCGAAGATCACGGAGATGCAGAGCTTCTTTCCAAATTAGAAATACGATTTGTGGACGCTATTTTAAACAAAAAGAGGAGACAAACAATAACACAGGGCAACAAAAAAATATTTTTGTTTTGGTGCCTGGGATTTTAGAGCTGATTTTAACTATATTTGGGACGCTAAATCTATACATGCAATCCGTTTTTCTCTATCAGCTCTACTTTTTTAGATACATCAACTTATCTACCAATCTGGTTTTTATTCAGTATATTCATTTATGAGAGTTCTAAAATTATTATATATTCATTAATGTAGGTAAAATGGTTTTATTGTCAGTCTGTAATTGAGTAAATTCCAGGTAAATCTATAAATAGTGGAACCATTGCCTATCAGGTACCTGAACTGACCCTTTTAATCACCTAACTCGGGTAAGTCTCGTCAGTTTGTGCGTTCTTACTAATGAGATTAAATCGAATTCGGCGTGTTATTTTATGTTAGGAAAAGAGTGTTTTTGTGTTATTGAACAGAATTAAAATGAGTTCAGGTTCAGCTTGGTGATCAGGACAAAACGTGGGCCCCGCATCTCGTATGTAAAACTTGTACAGAGCATTTACGGCAGTGGACTACCGGGAAAAGAAAATGTCTAAAATTCGGCGTACCAATGGTTTGGAGAGAACCAAAAAACCACTTCAATGATTGTTATTTCTGTTTAGTAAATACTATTGGAATCAATCGAAATAACCGCAGTAAGTGGACTTATCCCAATTTAGACTCGGCAATACGCCCTATCCCGCACTCAGATGAAATACCGATTCCAACATTTCATCAGCTACCACATATCTCTGATGACGAATATTTTCCCTCTGATCGCTCTTCTGATGCTAATGAAACTAACAGTGACTATGAGGGGACGTCATCAGTTCCTCAACGCTTCAATCAAAATGAATTAAATGATCTCACCAGGGATCACAATTTATCGAAAAAAGCTTCTGAAGTACTGGAGGTTGAACGACAAAAATTTACTGGAACAAGGAACCAAAATTACCTTTTACCGTACAAGAGAAAAAGATCTGCTACCATTCTTTTCTCAACAAGACAATCTTGTATTTTGTCACGAAATTAGGGGATTCATGAAAGAAATGGGACTTTCTGAATATATTCCAGATGATTGGCGCCTATTTATTGACAGTTCAAAGCGAAGTTTAAAATATGTCCTTCTACATAATGGGAATAAATATGGTTCAATACCACTAGCTCACTCAACGAAACTGAAAGAAGAATATAATACCATAGCTTTGGTCTTGCAGAAGATAAAGTATTACGAACATCAATGGATGATTTGTATAGACTTAAAAATGGTAAACTTTCTTCTTGGGCAGCAAAGTGGTTACACGAAATATCCGTGTTTCTTGTGCCTCTGGGATAGTAGGGACAAAACACACCACTGGGTTAGAAAAGATTGGCCTCAGAGAGAAAACATGGACGTTGGGGAAAAGAATGTCATTAACGACGCTTTGGTTGAAAGAGAAAAAATCATACTTCCTCCGTTACATATAAAGTTGGGCTTAATGAAGCAATTTGTAAAGGCTCTTGATAAGAATGGGTCTTGTTTTGCATATATAGGGGTAAAAATGCATCAGTTGAGCACAGAAAAACTCAAAGCAGGGATATTTGACGGCCCACAAATAAGACAATTAATTAAGGATCCTGCCTTCATAAATTCAATGAATCAAGTTGAACGAGAAGCTTGGACATCATTTGTTGCAGTTGTAGAAAATTTTCTAGGCAAACATAAAGCTCAAAACTATGTTGAAATGGTTAACAAGATGCTTAATAGTTTCAAATCCTTAGGGTGCAATATGAGTATTAAAATACACTATTTACACAGCGACTTAGACCGTTTTCCAGAAAATTTAGGAGACATGAGTGAGGAACAAGGTGAAAGATTTCACCAAGATATTAAAGTTATGGAGGACCGCTACCAAGGAAGATGGGACATGCACATGATGGCAGATTACTGCTGGAGTTTAAAAAGGGACTGTTTAAAAAAACATTCAAGAATGTCGCGGAAAAGAAGCTTTCCAAGTGTTGAGTGACTATTTCATTTCTTCAATGTTTTTTTTTTGTTTGTAAGTACGACATAATATTGTATTTTGTATAACTAAAATAAAAATTTCGTATCTACTTTTGTTTACTACACTTACGGATTTGAGTTACAATATAATATATAATGTAACTTATATTTCTCTAAAATTGTATATCTTAAAAATTTGAGCTCCTAGGTACAAATGAATACGTTATTTGAATTCAGGACATCAAATTGATATAGAATCAGCTCAAAAAACCTCGACACCAAAACAGCTGTTCCCCTGTGTAATATATGAATTTTTGCGTCATTAAAGTGACCTTTCATTTCATATGTATTACTCTATCCTATTATATTTTATATGTATCTAAAGGTAACAAATCTTTGTTTTTTCCTTAAGTTTTTTGTTTATTTTAAAAATATGTACATATATAAGTATACTTTTCAAATATCCCAAATTCCTTAATTACAGTTTTCATTAAAAAAAAAACGATTTTTTTTGCTTTTCTTTTAAGCTGACACCCCTCTTGAAAGGACACTTTCGATCGGTTCAGTTGGTGTCCGCCCACTGTATTTAGTATAATAAAATCTGAACCACCAAATGTTGTGTTTATGTTCACTAACTTTAGAGAGGAACACCCAGTATACATAAAAAAAAACTTAATAGACACATTGCTTAGCACAAAGTTTAAAAAAAAATCAATCTTGAAATGATTGATTCGTCGTCCCTCACAAACACCTTTCAAAATTATATTGTAAATCACCATATAATCGTTTGTTTATAGAAATCGCTAGTTTGCCAAGTTAAAAACTAAACGTACGTCAATCATCGGCATACCTTTTTGAAAGTTACACACTCGGAACTATATTATTTCTGGCCGTAGATACATTTTGGTGTCACTCAAAATAAACAGACAATTCGAAATCCATTAGGCTATGCGATATGTTTTTAAGTGTTTCTAATGTATTTATCGTGAGTTTTGTACGATTTATTACGGCCTGTTTTTTTACTTTTACAGATTTTAAAAGTTTAATAAGTGTTTTTCATATTCAACTTATCTTCATCATTCTAACCCCCTAGTAAGACACTGGAGGCTTTACTAAGCCTCTTCATCATTAATGTATTTACGGTATATATATATATATATATATATATATATATATATATATATATATATATATATATATATATATATATATATATATATATATATATATATATATATATATATATATATATATATATATATATATATATATAATTTATTTCAATTCTCGTTGATAGCGACCGTAGTTATTGTAAAAAATAGTTATTTTTTACAATAATTTTACAAATTTATTTTCGGGAAATCGGTCAATAAGAGGAAATTCATTTGTTATTAAATTCTGTATTTCGTTGGTAATTTCCAACTTCATCAGGAATGTAAAAACTGAAAGTAGAAGAAAAAAAAACTGTATGTACTAAACAAGAATAAACAAAGGAGACTCACCAACATAGAGTATGACAAAATCAAAGGTGATGTTAACATTTGCCACACAGTACTGACAATTAAAAACACAAACAACATGACAAGAAACAATATAAAACCTTCTGTCCCAATCACTATAATTTAACTGATAATTATGAAGGTAATTTGCTTGAACAGTGGTTTGACTGTGTGAGTAGTAGTATCCTATGCCTAATTCTTAAAATACTATCAGATTACACTGTAAATCTACAAACTTAAAATGCTACAGATATTGCTTATGTTATTAATATCCGTTTTTTATAATTAATTGTCTTATCATCCCTAATAATATGGCACATCTCAAGGAATAACCGTTTATTATATACGTTCTCAAATTCAAGTATCTTAGTATTCGCATAGTCAAAAACATGTCCCGTGTTTAAATGGTGACACGTCACAGCACACGACTTTTTCCCAATCACGCAATCACTCCTGTGCTGTGTCAGCCGATTTTTCAACCATTGAGAAGTCTGTCCTATATAAACACCTTCACAACCCAGACATGGTAATCTATAAACAACACTACTGTTGAACATCAGAGGAGTTCTTTGTTTGGTCTTGGTAAACAACTTGTCATTACATAAATAATTGACCTTAAGTATTTTCAAATTTGAAAACTTGTTGAAAATCTTGACTATTCTATCAGTTAGGTTCGGAACAGATTGCAACCTAACATACTTCACTTCAAGATTATTATCATCCAAGGGACCATCATAAAAAGTAGAATTAAAAATGATTTTTTTCAGTGTACGTTTTGGGTAACCATTGTTGACGAATATGTTATAGAGTTTGTTTAGATTAGTTTGAAGGAATCTATCATCACTTATATGAGTTATTCTATTCTTCATGGCAAGCACTGTATTATATTTTTGACTCGTCGAATGATTTTACGAAAGTTCAGATATCTGTTAGTTGCTGTGGGTTTTTGGTACCAGTCTAATATAATTCTGTTCTGTCTATCTCTAATAACCTTGGTGTCAAGAAAGGAAACGCCTGAATCACGTTCCATTTCAATAGTGAACATATCCAACACAAGTTGAGCTGAACCACTCGGAATGGAGCAAATGATGTCATCAACATACTTATATATGAATGGAACTTCAAATGGTAATTTAGGTAATACACAAATATATATATATATATATATATATATATATATATATATATATATATATTATATATATATATATATATATATATATATATATATATATATATATATATATATATATAACAATAGAGGCGGCTATAGCATATTGAATAACGCTGGGGACCCAAGTTCGTATCTGGACTCGGGAAAATAATAAAAAAAGCCTTTACAACGTAACTATCGCCTTTCTCGGGAAGACAATTACAAATCACCAGTAGTATCATACCAAGTGAAGCCCTCACACTTTGTTCGGAACCGGAATTAAACTGTAGGTCCCCTTTGTCTGTGGAACACTTAAAAAAGACACCAACTATGCGAGGGCGAGAGGCTTGCCTACGTCCGTATCGGATATGGCCCTTTAAGAAGAAGATATTATTGATGTATAGGTAGCTCCACGAGAACTCGACAATAAATAACCTATTTTTCACGTAGTTTTCTTTCACGTCCAGGTGTATTATCTGGCCAGGTTATCCATTGTATTTGACTAAAATTAGTTTAAAAACAAAGGAAATATCGCAAAAACAACATGGAAGGATAACACAGGTATACAAAAAAAACTCTGTATGTTAAGTGAGACACGTGTTTTCTTAAGTATTTTTTTATGCTGAATCCAAAAAAATCATAAAAAACGATATCCACGATGAGGTTTTTTTCCAGAAAACACACTTAAAATTGCCAGGAAACTATTAAATTATTAGGTTTTAGGGTTCATATTCAACAAAAAATCCGCATACATCAACTTTAACTAAGCTACATTATCAGAATGCTGTTTAAAATAAACACAGGGTGCCCCATATGTATGGAATAATGATTCCACAGTATTTATTAATCCGTGTATCAAAAAAAATGTTTAAATAAAAGTTATAGGGTGTTCTATGGCGCACATACTGACATTGACAATAAAATATTTTGAACTGTCAATTCGATGAAATTACGCCATCTTGATTTTTTTTTTAAATGGAAAGCCCTGTATATTATTTTATTTTTGAGTCCTACTAAAAATTCTAGGTATAATCTTATCATATGTCTAAATTGAACTGTTTTGGAATTATTGTCATTTGAAATTTAAAATAAAATAAAAAAAAAACAGAAATTGTTAATAAATACTCTAGGTTTATTTTTAAGATAACAATTGCTCAAAATGTTAACAGCGAAGCAATGACCCAATCTGTCATAAACAGCCTGAACAGAGTTTTGCAAAGAATCCGTCCTGTTGATACCACAGATTCCTGTTACGTCATATACTACTGTGATCAAAAAATAGTAATACTTTTGAAATAAAACGCAAACGTGTTATTTATTTTTCCAAATTTATTTCGTCCCCTTCAAAGTAATCCCCCTTGGATCCAGCGCTCCAAAACAAGGAAAGCCCAACTTCAAGCAGTGCAGAACAAGGCCCTGAGGATGATCACGGGAGGCCCGTGGTTCATGAGGAACCGACAACTCCATAGGGACACATGAGGAAAGCCCAACTGAAGTTCCTGGAGAAGGCGTCTCAGCACCCCAACCCACGCATCAGGGACCCATAATTTTATACATTTCGAACGTTTGAGAAGCCAAAAAACCAATTTTAAAACAAAATTTAATGCAACTTCTTTGCTGAATTTTTTCACTCATGTTAAAAATCGAAAAACGTACTTTTGTTGTTGAACGAATGCAAGCGAATCTTATTAACTACTGACGCTATGGTCCTAAAATTTGACACAGATGGCAGTTAAGGTCCTACCAACCTAACGAAAAAAAATTAATCCGATTTGGAAATGCCCGGGTGATTTAAATTTAAAAGTCTTGCTATTTTTTGATCACAGTAGTATATACTTAGATTTGAATATTATGATAAATAGGAAACTACTTGATCTCCATTGATTAATTTTTAATGACTTTTCGAGACCACCAAGTGGCTTAGGTCACGGACGATTAGCCACCCTGTATGTCGCCATCAATCACACGAAATGACACGTGACAACTCGTCACACGCTCACTTTTAAACGTCGCCTTCGCTAATTAATCATTAGGGGGAACATCAAGGAGCCTTTGGCTAGATAGTCTTATTATTTTAATTTTCCTTTTTTTAGACGGCACGGCCAACGTGTCACTTTCGCTCAGATTTATTGCGTGTAGATGAGTTTTTACCTAGGATTTTCGAAAAAAAAACAAAAAACGGCGAGTCTAAGCTGAAAACAAAGTGATTATGTGGGTTTGTTGTTTCCTGAAATCTGGAATTGTATTTATATCTTTTTGGACTTAAGTAAGTAAACGAGAAGTCTGTTGAAGTTTATGGATTATAATTGGACCATTACTTTAACTCCCTTATTTGAAGATTTAGACAGAAATGTTAAATATAGAAGTTGTGGCGTTTTTAGAAAAATTTTTACGGAGAGCAGTTTATTCGCGTAACTTCCTGCTTTAGATGATTCACCTCTTTTAGCGTTTTGTACGTCGTCAGGTACCAGAATCTTCAACAAATTTTCTTTGTAGTTTTTTTTTTATGGGTCTAGCACACGTGCTACAGGGAAGTCCCTAAAGAGCTACAGGAGCGACATATGTGCGCAAATTGTACTCGGTGGGAAACACAGTCCTGGGCAAATTATTCCAAAGAAATGATGTTCTCCATATTGCTGCTTGAAAAGCGTTGTACGAGGAGTAACAAGCTGCACCTCATACGGATGTGAAATATTAGCGCGACGTGCACTTCTAATATGCACCCCTCTGGGAGGAATTAAGCGGGCCACATCCTTCGAACACTTTCCTTGAAAATACTTGTAGAATAGGCTCATGTCGCCAACCGTCCTTCGATGTTCCAGCGAATTAAGGCCGCCGGTCAGTTCCAGGTCTCCAATCAGACGAACAGCTCTTCTCTGAATAGAATCCTACAAATGCAGTGTATGTTTGGGAGCGGAGCTCCAAACATGGGAGCAGTATTCCATAGTTGGTTGAATTTGAGCTTTGTAAAGAATTAACAGTTGTGGAGTGTAAAGCTTTCTGGTTCGGAATAATATTCCCAACTTTTGAGAAGCTCTCCTTGCTATGCCTGCAACATGTTCATGCCAGGACATATTTGCTCCAGAATTAACGCCCAACAAATTGACTGACGATATTAGAGGAATGGAGAGCCCCGACATAACTATGTCTGGTTCAGCAACGTTAACTTTTTTAGAAAAAACTGCCGCCTGAGTTTTTGTAGCGTTAAATTCCACTTGGTTACTGTCAACCCAAGATAGAATTTCTTCCAGGTCTTTGTTAAGTTGAGTGACTTCCTGCTGTCTGCGGATATTCGTCTGAGTAGCCAATGTTCAAGCGTTCAAAGGGAATGAAGAGATAAGCGTACTGTCATCTGCAAAGCTGTAGATTAGATTCTCGGTCTTTTCCAGCAGATCGTTCATATAAATGAGAAAGAGATTAGGAGACAGTATGGAGCCTTGGGGTAGACCGGCGCGGCTTTGATAGTGAAGGTGTGAGAAAGAAATCCGTCGACTGCCACTCGTAAAGAACGCTCTCTGAGGAAACATGAGAGCCACAAACAGAACTTTTCAGACATACCATAAGAACGTAGCCTAGCCAACAGCCCATCGTGCCAAACACGGTCGAATGCCTTGGATATGCCAAGAGCAACCGCTCGAGATTCTCCAAAGTGTTCAATTGCGTTGTTCCAAACATGTGTTACATAAATCAGAAGATCTCCTGTTGATCTATTTTTACGAAAGCCATATCGGTGATCGCTAATAATGTTGAATCCCTCAAGATATTTTAGAAGATGCTGCCTTTTCCATGACTTTCGATATTATTGAAAGCGGTGCGATTGGTCGGTAGTTGTTTGGCAAGGTCTTCTTGGCTTTTTTAGGTATCGGCTGAACTGTGGCACATTTCCAGCAGGAAGGAAATATTCCCTTTCTGTAGGATAGGTTGAAAAATCTACAGAAAACTAGTATTAGTTCCCTCGCACAGTTTTTGAGAACTATGGCAGGTATTCCGTCAGCGCCAGAAGCCTTTTTGGTGTCTAGCTTCATCAAAATACGTTTTATGATACGCTGTCTGAAGACAATATCGGGCATCCTTGACTGCACTATGGGAATAGTAGGTGGTGTTTTTCCTTGGAAATCGACAGTAGAATCTGAAGCAAAGAGTTCAGCCAACAAGTTCGCTTTCTCAACATGTGTCGTTGCAATAGAATTATCTGGCCTTGTGAGTGGTGGTATGGTGGATTTGGTGAAATTTTGACTAACTACCTTAGCGACTGACCAAAAGGACCTAGAATTGTTGGGACCAGCTAGAAGTTTGTTTTTAACCCGTTGATTGTGTGCCTCCTTGGTTTCGTCGATAATTTCTTTGCATCTATTCCAGGCACGAACAAAGGTGTTACGATTTATGGTGTTAGGATTTTTACGCCATTGTCGGTATGCAAGATGTTTAGAAGCAACAGCGTCTTTGCAAGTCAAACCAAGGCTTGCCGTTGGAAGCGCATTTCTTCGAAAAAGGGATGTAAGCCTCCATACCAGCCAAAATAACATCGGAAATCTCCCTGGCGCAGTCAGATGGGTCGTCGGATCGAAAACAAACGTCTTGTGGTTCTTTTATGGCTTTATTTGTTGTATGACATTTGTATTTATTCTGTAAAGTTGATGGATACATTCATCAAGGTTTTCATTTATGTAGAATGGTGATGAAATTCTATATTAAGATATCTATTTGTGTCTATTGATTTCCCTTATACCAAAGCAAAACATGTACGTCTACAAAAAGGCACTCGTTACTTTGTTCCATTTCTAAACTGGACTGAATGAATAAAGTTTAGATAGTTTAGAAAATTGAGGAACTGCTCTGTACCGAAAAACCAAGCGACGAATATGATTTGTCGATGGCTTCGATTTTAAGAGTTACCATTTCCACTTAATTCTCTACAAAAAGATCATGAGATTACCGACTTCTCGTGATAGTGCTGATTCCATAGCTGCACCTTTTTTGTCTGTATGTTTGTTAGTCGTACATGAAACGGGCGTTCTTTGGACAATATCTTGTTAGATCTACTAAATGTGCAACGACGTAAAGCCCTACGAGATAGCATCCAGGATTGTTAATTTAACAAAAAAATCCCGTTGAAGAACACAAATCCTCAGCGAGACAAATAAGAGTCGACTTAAAACAAAGCTCATCTCTTGCAACACCAAACCAAAAACTTTTTAGGGAATTCACAGTTCAGGAATTAAAAACAGCATTAAAGGAAATGAATCCAATTCGTCTGTCTGTCTGTCTGTCTATCTGTCACACTCGATTTTCTCCGAAATTATTTCGATAAAAGTTGAAATTTGTCACAATTTTTTTTTTGCAAGGACCGAGGTGTCAAATAAAAGCTTGCGAATGCACGAGTTTAAAAATATATGCGATGTAAAACTCACGCAAACATTTCTTTATATTATTTTTTAAAAATGGCCAAAAATCGCTCATATGTGTTTTTAAAAAAAAAGTACGTAAATCGGATAAGTGGTTTCCAGTGATAAACGCACTAACGGACAGACAGATAGAGAGACGTTGCATTTTATATATATTATAGATAACCTGGCCAGAGAAGAAATGTGTAAAAGATATTCTTTGCTACGTGATATTGTTTAGGCAGTGTATTGCAAGAGAACGCGCTAGCGGCAAACTTTTTTCCGACTTGATTTACTATTATCTTCATTGCTTATTCCTTATGTTACCTAACGTAATAAAATATAGCCTATAACCTGGCCAGAGAACATATGTATGTTCAAAAAAAGCACGTAAATGGGATAAGTGGTTCTCCAGTGATAAGGGCTTTAACGGACAGATAGAGAGACGTTGCATTTTATATTATAGATATAAAATTACGTGTCTTTATCTTAAACAGTATTGCAAATATTGCTTAAATGCATTTTCCCAATTTTCCCCTTTGGGGGATCGATCTAGCCCCTACAGAAAGCATTTTTTTCGAGATATGGTTATATGAACCTCTCGTCTTGTTTTTGCATGCAAAAGGTAATACATCCTCAACTTTTACGCCACACTGAATAACTCGTAAATACGAAACTCCTCCCCCCCTCATCTTTATATAAGCTTAAAAGTTAACGTTCTAAAATTTTAATTCCCAATAAAACACATAATCATTGCCCGTACCTTTTGGTATGGTTCTGTTTTTCCCAAACTTCGCCCTATCATCTAATATTTTTTACGAGTTTTCAAGTGAATTCTTAGTACCCATACCTACGCCTAATTTATTACCAAATAAGCTATGTCGTACTTTTGAAAACAAAGTAAACAATATATAAATCTTAAGTTCAAGTGCCGTTTGTATTTGGGGTTTCTGGCCCACCTATGTTGTGACAAATTTAAGTCCAGCCCTTGAAAGTGGAGTAATTAAAGTCCAGTGGAGTAGGTTATTCATTTCTGTAAATTCATTTACAAGGTAATGATTCCGAGTTCAAGTATATACAATCTAGGCTTCTAGCCAAAGGTTACGTATCAAATGTAGTCAATTATATAACAAAAACTGTGGTAATAAATTTCTTTTACTACTGTAACATCAGATGCGTTCCGGAACGTTTTCCGTTCTCTGCGGTGATATGGCCCGTTCGAAAGTGTACAAACCACCGTCCTAACCGAAAGTACGAATTCCTCATAGTATTTTTGTGCAAGTCGGACTTGCGCAATTAGTGTTCCGTACGTTATTTGCTTTTAAAATAAAATTTTTGTTACGAAGGTATAAGATTATCAATGGCTTCAGAAAACATATTCCAAATGAGTTTTCAGCAAAATTTTTTTTTTTCCGATCTTTACTAAAAACTGATGGCCTTGAAATTTTTTTAAATATATATACCAGATAAATTATTAAAGGTAATGCACTCGTGATAATTTTCGTTCAGCCTACACCCTGTGGAGAATATTCCAGAATTTTTTCAAAAAATTTTTGATCAGTATTTTTCGAGATAAGGGAGGGGCAGGGATTTTTCGCAATTTTTTATAAATAATGCAAAGAAAAGTATGCGCAAGTATTATATATATATATATATATATATATATATATATATATATATATATATATATATATATATATATATATGTATATATATATATATATATATATATATATATATATATATATATATATATATATATATATATATATATATATATATTTGGCCTCTATTTTTTTTTACAAGCTTTTATTTACTCAATGATCTTTTCACTTCCGGTTTTACTCCCCAAAACTAACCTCTTAAGTCAAAATTTAACTTTTAAAACTACACGGCTCTGATGAGGCCATTAATTCCTATATTAGTGCTAAATTTCAATTTTCTATGTCAAATAATTTCGAAGAATATCGGATGTAACCGACGTACAGACAGACACAAAAGTGATCTTATAAGTGTTCCGTACAGAACACCAAAAATAATATTTGTTCACGTCACGAACTTCCTTTCATCCATGTTGACCAAATCACATAAATTGGGAGACTGAAAAGAAGGCTACTAGAGTTACGATCGTAACAAGATAAAAAAAAAATCGGTCAAGTGCAAGTTGGACTTACGCAGTTAGTGTTCCGTATCGTGAATACTTTTAAAATAAAATACAAATCCTTACCTAGGCTAAGTTAATTAGATCCCTAACATCTCAAGGTCCAATATGTATTTTTACGTTTTTTCTTAGTCAATAATGTATACCTAATAGCCGATAAATCAATCTAGCTCAATCTAGAATCTAGTGATAAAAGTGTAAAACAAATATTTACTACCTAAATATTTGTTTAATGATAAAAAAATTAAATAAAATTATGTCTGGATACAAGAGCAACTCGCCACTCGGTTTCAGTAATGTACAGGGTGATTATTTTTAGACGCCCGGCCCCGATTTAAGGAAAATTGTTGGGTATTTATTTTTTTTTTAAATATAGAATGGTATAGTGCATGTCAAAAAGTATACTGACATATTTGACATTTGGTAGTGAAACGACGCTGGGCGCCGCGACGCCAAACAACTTTTTTTTTCGATTGACATACCTTTTGTAAAACGGAATTAGAAAGCCCTAATTTTTTTCTCATTTGTTTGCAAAACTGTTATGCAGCAAGAACCCTCTAAAATAATATTTTTTTGGTCGTCGCGGTTGCTCTGGGTCGTATGCCATGTTTGGTGGTTTTCAAATAATTTATCTAGTAGGCGGTTATCATACTTTAATCTGACAGTAATTATAATAACATTAGTTACTATGCTGTTGAGGGTTTTTTTTTTTTCTTTTTTTGTTTGTGTATTGGCTCGGTTCAAGTTAGACCATTAGCCAGTCGTATTTTGACTGGTAGCCGACTGTCTGACTCGCAGTCATGCAACTATCCAGCCCTATTATATACATATGCAATCAACTTATTAATGACGAAACACAAACACCCAAGCAGACTGGCGAAATCGAACCGCTGACCACCGGATTCATAGTGAACTTCCTAGCCCACTGCGGCAATCGTCCCGCCGTTGAGGTTTTTCCTTTATTAAAATATCTTTGAACAATAAAAAACAAGAATACTTTATTTTTATTAAAACCACAAAAAACTATATAACTTTTAACATTAGATAACTTATTACATATTTATAAAATTAAATGTTTGAAACTTAAAAATAAAAAAAACATCCAAAGAAATTTTCGATATGTCTTCCTTCACCAGAATCTATTAACACACTGTTTACTTATTTTGACTCTATTGAATTGAATAGGTAGGCAAACAAGAGCTGTCATATTAAAATATGTCAGCCGCCTACTAGATAAATTGTTTGAACTCCGCCAAACGTGGCATATAATCCATGGTAACCGCGTTGGCCAAAAAATAATGCTTTAGAGGGTTTTTCCTGCATAACTTTTTTGCAAAACAAATTAGAAAAAAAAACAATTAAAGGAAAAAATGTTGAAAAAAAAAATTAAGCTTTTCAACGCCGTTTTACAAAAGATATGTCGATGGAAAAAAAAAGTTGTTTGACACCGCGGCGCCCATCGTCGTTTTCAGTACCACCAAATGTCAAATACGTCAATATACTCCTTGACATGCATTATATCATTTTAGTTTAAAAAATTAAATAAATATCCATTCATTTTACGATAAATCAGGGCCAGACGTCTAATAATGATCACCATGTACACTTAAAAGTATATTACACCATACTTCAAGGAACATAGTTTTCATAGCTTTTTATTATACGAGATAACTTATCAAACGTAATACACTCGTGATAATTTTCGTTCAATCTACACTTTATGAAAAATATTCCAAAATTTTTTCATCAATATTTTTTGAGATAAAAGAGAGGGGGCACCTATTGACAACTTTTAAAAATTAATAAATAACACAGCTCAACACGAATTTTGACTTTGATAAGAGGGTATGAAATTTCGATAGATTTATCGACAGTTAGACGAAAAAAATGTATATGGCCTAAAAAAGTTTGCTTTGTATCCAGGAGAACGGTTGAACAGTATTTTAGAAAATCCATAGTTTAAATTTTTATTTATTGATAAATCGAAACAAATATATCAATTTTATCAACTTTTACTATCATATCAAATTACAAAATAGTGGAAAAAAGTTTAAAAGCGAACCCTATTACTTTTTCTTTCATGTTCATAAGTACTTTCTCTCACTAAACATCATATTTTATTGTATTGGCCCTGATAATGTTGTTCAAAGTTCATAATATCTTGATGAAAACATTATCCTTGTTCTTCTGAGTACGCCCCCATATTGTTTTCAAATGTATCTAAATGAGCATGCAGCATATGTACTTTTAGAGACATTCTGCAACCCATGGTTTTAAAGTTTTCTAACATATTTTCAACTAGCTCTTGGTAATTTTCAACTTTGTTATTCCCTAAAAAATCCAGAGTAGTAAGTAATTTTGGAAATTCTTCACAGGCAAAATTTTTTTTAATTTGTGGACCGACAAAAATTCCAGCTTTAACCTTTTTTAAAAATGTAAAAGCTTTTTTACGAATTTTTCATCTAGCTTTTTTACGAATTGTTTCATAAGCCCTAACTTGATGTGTAAAGGCGGCATTAATACATTTTCAGGTTCAGCAATAGGTTCGCATTTAACGTTTTGTTTTCCAACACAAAATTCCATTCTTAGTGGTCATGATCGTTGAACATAGTGTTGAGCATCCGCTCTACTATCCCACAAACAGAGATAACACGGATATTTTGTATATCCACCCTGTAATCCCATTAAAAATCCTACCATCTTAATATCTCCAATGAACTGCCACTTATACTCTTGATATTTTAAAGCTTCGAGTAAAATTTTAACACTTTCATAATTTTCTTTTAGATGTACATAAAGAGCGACTAGAAGAGATGGAAATTTATTTCCGTTATGTAATAAAACGGCTTTCAAGCTTTTCGTCGACCTGTCAATAAATAAACGCATTCACTGGGAACACAGGGCATCCCAATTGCTTCAAACAAACCTCTTATATCGTTACAATAACAAAGTCCATCTTCTTTAGTGAAGAACGTAGCAAATGTCTCATGCCGACTTCGCTGATCTGTTATTTTGACATCAATAAGCAAATTCCATTGCTTCAAACGAGAACCCAAAAGCTCTGCCTTACTCTTCGGCAAATTCAAATCTCTTATTAAGTCATTAACGTCTTCTAAGGGAAGAAAATGGGGTTTCAGTGGTTCCTGTGATAGTACAAATTCTTCATCTACAATATTTTTATTTGAACTCTAAGATGAGCTTGACTGAGACAATTTTTTAGGAGGTTCAGGTACTGGAGGTTGTGGGCTATGTGAAATTGGAGCTGAAGATGAAGCAAGGTCATGCATGGGTTTCGCATTTTTGCCTCTACGTCTTGTAGCTGGATTTACTACGCAAAAATAACAGTCATTAACGTGGTCTCTTGGCTCTCGCCAAATTCTCGGTACTGCGAATTTCATACTCTGTTTCTCACCTCGATACCAACCTGAAATAAATAAAGATAAAAATAAACATATTTATATTTTTTTTTACTAAAAATTGTTTACCTTCTAAACATTTTTTGCAATTACTACAAGCAACATGTGGAGCCCAGGGCTTGTCTAGATTCCGAACAGGGCACTTGAAATAGGCTTTGTAGGCTTCACAAAGCTTGTCACATGCGTTTAAATAAAATTTTATATCTCGTACTTTAATAAATATACCATATATATAACAAAATGCATCAGCATCATATTTACACTTTCTCGGCTACCTTTTAACCTCTTTAAGTCTTCTACAAAACAGACAATTGTTATTTATCACTTAAGTGACATCTGTAGACACTGTGTGAAAGTTACGACCCCTTTATTTTTTCGCGGTATTTTTAAATATACCAGAACTATTTAATATTTCTACGATAACTCAAAAAAATGTATTATTATCATAACTACCACAAAAGCAAACTTTATATGGAATATGGGTACTTTTCCTTTATTTTGGAGCATAATGAATAGAAAAATCATAAAATAAATTTTAGGACAAAAACAAAAAATTGTTTTGTAGAGTTGTGTAATATACTTTTTAAAAATAATACAAAGAAAAGTGTGCGCATGTATTACATCATATACGTGTTTATTTTTGAACTCGTATTTTTACAAGCTTTGATTTAACAACCATGCGAAGTTTTTTCACTCCATAAGCTAACTCCTTAAGTCAAAGTAAAGGCAGTGATATTGACAGGTGGTGCCATTTATTTAATTTTACCCGAATTGTCGAATATGGACTTTATTAAATTTTGGTAATTGTTTTTGTTCTTTAGCCGAGAGTTTCGTCTCAGTATCTAGCGCTACCTATCGGTTAATTTAGTTATTATTACTGCAAATGGGTCTTTGCTAAAAATTTATTGCTTGCACGGACTTTGGTAGTGGACGGATATGTTTTGAATATTGAGCTGACATAAACTAGAGATGCAACTTTTTATATTTTACTAGATAGTTTTTTTTTTTACACGCCACTGATTCGCTCGTTCCTAACAACCCCCTTAATGATTTATTATACCCAAAAATCCAGTAGGGCATGTGTTGAAGTTCACGACCAGCCCGGGTTTTAATCTTAATTTTTTACGATTATAATTTCCAAAATTTGTTAGGTCAAATCTTATCTCAATTTTTGAGGGATAGTTTTAAAGAAATGTGTGCCAAGTATTAAGTGTTTTAAAAATAGCATGTATTAGATTTTGATAAATTTTCTATGCATATGGTGATTGAGGCCATCATATGTTCGCATATGGTAACAGTTTATCATTGTCTTCCTGAGATACTATAATAATACGATGTTTCCTAGAATCTCGGTGTTTTAAAAAACCCATTTATAATGATTTTATGTTATTAATATTGATATATTACTTTAACATTTTCTTTGTACTAATTTCAAGTTGAGAAGTTCTTCGTCATCATCATCATCATCATTAGCTAATTCCATCCATAGTTGTCTCCACTGAGCTCTGTTGTTTGCTTTTAGCATTCAATCGAGTTCCGCTAATCTTGTTATGTTGTCCGTCCTCCTTGTCTGTGGTCTACCTATGCATCTTTTATGTTCTCTAGGCCTCCATTTAACCATACGGCATGTCCATCTGTTATCGTTCATCCTTGCGATATGCCCCGCCCAATTTCACCTTAATATACATATTCGTTGTATTACATTTGTCACTTTTGATCCTTTTCGTATTTTAGTGTTAGGAATACGATCTTGGCGTCTAATATTTAACGTTCTCCTCTACATTACTCTTTGAGTTACTTGCAGTTTATATATTATACTTTTATTTAAAGCCTACGTTTCAGTGCCATATGTTAATACTGGCAGTACATATTAATCGAACACGCTGGCTTTTATTGTATTTGGGATGTCAAATATAAATGTGGATTGTAACCTTCCGAACGCAAACCAAGCTAACGAGACTCTTCGATCAGCCTTTAAATTATTTTTTGATATTTCGATTTTTTGTCCTAAATATATGAATGTTTGTACCTTTCCTATTCTTTCACCTTCTGTTAGTAATTGCTGGCTGTTGTGTTCGGTTTCGTTGTTCAAATATTTGGTTTTGGTGAAATTTATTTTTAGACCTATTTCTCGAGAGTTGTTATTTAATTCCATCAGCATTTCTTGTAATTCTTCTTTTGTGTTGGCGATCAGAGTGACATCATCTGCGAGCCTTAGTGATTTAATCGTTTACCATCTGTTAGAATTCCTTTATTTTCCCATTTTAGCGATTCTAGAGTCAACGTAAATAGCTTTGAGAATATTGAGTCGCCTTGTCTAATTCCTCTTTTAATTTTGAGTTTATTTATTTTTTCTTCAAGCGTTATTTGTGATGTGACATTTTTGTATATTTGTTCAAGAAGAGATTTGTATCTTTCGTCGACTCTGCTATTACTTAAGGCGTTAAGAACACCCATATCTCGACCGAATCAAATGCTTTTTCGCAGTCAACCATTGCTATCCACAAGGTGACCTTACATTCATTTGCACTTTCCACTAGTGATCTAATTGTTCGAAGATGGTCCAAAGTGCTGTATCCCCGTTTAAATCCCGCTTGTTCACGTGGTTGATAACTGTCTAATTTGTTCGTTAATCTATATATTGTTATGATTCTCCAATTTAAATGTGTTCCTCTTTTTAAAAATAAGCACAACGAAGGCGTTTAACCAAGGTGTTGGTATTTTACTTTATATAAGGCACCTATTAAATAGAGCTCGAAGAGATTGTATTATCGATATCCCTCCATACCGTGTCATTTCTATAGTTATTTCGTCGTCTCCTGGTTCTTTGTTGTTGTGCAAATGTTGTATGGCGTTCATTATTTCATCTGTGTATCGGGAAGTTGTTCAGATCCCACATTTCTTACTAGCACTCCATTTCCTTCTTCTTTTCTGGGCGATTGCGATTTTTTCGTGTCATATAGTGTTTGATAATATTTTTCTGTAGCTTCCTTTATCTCTTGGATTTATGTGATCTCTTAGTTACCGTTATTTCTAAGTTTTATTATTTGCTGTCTCCTTTCATTCATTTGTTTGTTTAGGTGTTTCAAACTTTTTCCCTCTTTTAGAGTTTCTTCTATTTTTGAGTTTCTGTACTGTCTGATGTCGTCTCTGATCTTTTTCTTTATTTTTTTGTTTATTTCTGCGAATTCTGATCTGCCATTTTTAGGATCATTTCTTAATAGCCTTCTCTATTTCATTAGATTTTGTGTATCTTTACTTAATTTTTGTGTTTTTTTTATTTTTTCGATGTTGCTGTTTGTTTTGTTTGTTCTATATGATTATCCAGTATGTGATATTCTTCTGTATTTTGTTTTACTATTTCTGTTTGTGTCCTTATCCTTATATGTGTTATCAATCTACGTCTCTCCTGCTTCAAATATATTCTTATTTTTGTTCCGAGCATCCGATGATCACTGCCAATGATTTTCACATTCAGGACTGTCGTGTCGATTACAATATTCTTGTCATTTGATAAAACATAATCAATTGCGTTTCGTGTTATCCATTCTGGGTTTCACCACATCCATCGTCTATATTCTGGCTTTTGGAAAAATGTGTTTATAACGTACAAGTTATTTTCGTTGACAAAATTTGATAACATTTCTCCTCGGCTATTCCTCGTACCCAAACCAAACTTCCCGACTCTCTTCTCATTGGAATTCGTTGGTTTTTTTAGTTCCTGCTACTCATATATAAACATACTCATAATTACAATATGGTTGTTGATACAATCGCTCATGTATTTATTCAAAAGTTTTTGACATCATTCGACAATAAAGAATTACCTTAAAATGCTAATAATTCAGTAGTTCGTCTAGTCCTCATCAGCGTCGATGATCGCCCGAAATTGACGCTGCGTCAAGGAGCGACAAAATTAAGAAAATCGAGTTTGTGTGTCCCATGAGACCATTCAACAATATCTTCGTGATCATTATGTTAAGTTCTGAAGCACGTTGAAGAAACTTTTGCTGGGCGAAAATCACGTCGCGAAGCGACTCACTTGAGGTATTAGGGTGGCCCTCACAATCACCAGACGCCAAACCTATTGAAAACGTTTGGTCCCTTGTAAAGAAAAAGCTCAGAGGAAAGACTCTGAGGACTTCGCCTCAGTTGTCTCGCAATAGTCGAAAAATTTGCAGAGTATGTAGAAAATTTCGTCGACAGCATACCTCGAAGATGCCAGGCGATTATTGATGCAGGAGGCGATTGGACAACTTAAAAAGGTAATTGCGCCGTTGTTCTCGAAACACATTTTTTTCAAGAATACGAGCGGTCACATTCTTACTTGACAGACTGTAGATATTAGGGGCGAGGTACGCGGTATCGAGTTTTCCAACAGACGCACTATGGCGACAATACGTAATTTTCAAGGAATCTCGACAGTTTATTTTTTTTTCTAATCTTCATTTTTGATTTCTCTATCGATCTGCCTGGGTAAGTTTTTGATTATTTACCATGATTTTTATTAATCTATCAATTTATATTGCTTTTTTTCAAAAAAAAACACCTTTTTAGGCAATAAAATGAGTCCCAGTTACGCAATTTTCAAGGAATCTGATTTTTTTTTTTATAATCTTCATTTTTGACATCGATCAAAAATCTTTTACAAGGTTTTAAGGCTACAAAATGAGTACGATATGCCCCTGAAGTTTGCAGACTCTTCCCATTACCCAGGAAACGTAGAAGTAGAGTCGCAAAATATCCCGTGTGTTGTGTGTGACGCATGACACGAAGAAGGCATTGGTTACCACGGGTACTTCTTCACATGTTTCTTGGCTGTTTCAATGCAGAAGTTTTTGAATTTATTGACGTCAGTACCATTTTTCGACGCTATTAGCTGCGGAATAATGTAAAGCCTCGTAATAAAATCTTCATCAACAACTTTTATTTTATCAATAACCTTGTAATTTGGCTGTATTGCCTTTATTCGTATTACCTGCCCCTTGGTTAACACACTCAACCAGTATACCCAATTCTTTCTGAATGTTATTCTGAATCTCATGAATTGTCTTCTTCAACAAAGTATTTTCATTCCATTTTCCTAAGGGTATTTTTTATGCTAAATGTGGAACCCACTCTATATTCTTTATCCATGTATGGAGAGTTGAAAAACAATATTTGTACGCTTCTACATTCACCTTCGTCCCCTTAGTAAGTTCTGATTTGTTCGTTTCTTTCGGAAAAGTATTGCATATAGAGCACCACTGAGAAGAAATCATGCTTGTAAGAGCTTGACGGATCTTACCATCAATCATTCCTTGAAAATTGCGTAACTGAGGCTCATTTTATTGCCTAAAAAGGTGCATTTTGGAACAAAAGCAATATATATTGAAAAAATAATAAAAATCATAGTAAATAATGAAAAATTCACCCAGACAGATCGATAGAGAAATCAAGAAAGAAGACTATAAAAAAAATTATTGAGATTCCTTGAAAATTGGGTGACTGAGGCTCAGTTTTTACCTAAAAAGGTGTTTTTTGGACAACAAAGCAATATATATTGACAAATTAGTAAAAATCATGGTAAATAATCAAAAATCCGCTCAGAGAGATCGATAGAGAAATCAAGAACGAAGATTTAAAAAAAAAATTGCTGAGATTCCTTGAAAATTGCGGTCAGAAAATTATTGCCATAGTGCGATGGATACGCCGATACGGGCCAATTTCTTGACGTCTAAAATAATCAGATTACAACCCCATGATTTTAGCCTATGCTATTAATGACTTTATTTATACCCCAGTAAAAATGATATCCCAACTTCAGAAAAAACAACCAATATATAATATCCATAGTTTTTTTTTTTCATTCATTTGTAAAATTGACATTGACACAGGGTATAAATGACTCCGAATATTCTCGCACCCCTGGAGCATATATAAATACGTACGTGCCACCCAAAAATCAAAAGACAACACATACCTACCCCTAATGTCTTAAAATATTTAAAATTACCCACATACCATGGTAAACAAATGGTCCTAATTCATTTGTACTAAACAGAGAAAACTTAATGTAACACCAAAAAGTTAGAAAGAGATATGAATAGTATCAGTATATTTATGTGTTTATGATTTTTAAGAGAGTTAGCAAAAGAGAGGAGATACAAGTTGAAATAAGACATGGCAAGCTTGAATGTATCCAGTTACTTCCCTCTAATCGATCATTTTCAACCCCGTTTAGACAAACTACTTCCTTAATGACACTTTTTGGGCCGTATGTCGTTTTTTGTCTTGTTACAAACAAAACATATTTGGTTTTGCTAGACTAAAAATGTTGAACGTGATAATGTTAGGCCATTAATAGAAAATAAATTTGTACAAAGAGAATGGTGGTGAAGCACTTTAAACATTGAATATTACTTATCGTTTATTTTGAAGTTTAGTACTTTTATTGGCCATAGATTGGCCAACCACGCTGTATAGTACTTTTCAAGATCTAAGAAAGTGATTTGGCAAATTGATGCAATAAAAACATTAAACGATCGTTAGGATCTTCGCACGTACCTGGCCGTAACACGGTCGTAACTGATATATCTACCTCCCTCTCAATCTAAAATTTTATTGGCTACTTCGTGTTTATAAATGTAACTAGCCGTGCCCGCGGCTCCGCTCGCGTGGACTTGATTCACTACTATCGTCACTGCTTATTCCTTATGTTACCTAACGATAAAATATCTGCCATTATTTCCTCTTATCTCCCAATATTTCTCCTTATCTCCCATTACCTCTACATAATTTCCATTTTCTAGTATCTCTGCTCATCTCCCATTATTTCTTCTTATCTCCCATTATTTCTCCTTATCTCCCATTATCTCACCTTATATCCTGTTATCTAGGCTTATCTCGACTTATCTCGCAATATTTCTCCTTATCTCCCATTATTCCTCCTTATCTCCCATTATCTCACCATAACTCCCATTATCTAGACTTATCTCTGCTTAGCTCCCATTATTTCTCCTTATCCCCCATTATATATACTTATCTCCCATTATCTCACCTTATCTCCCTTATCTAGGCTTATATCGAATTATATAGAACGTATAAATTTATAAAAACACGTAAATCGCATAAGTGGTTCTCAAGTGATAAGCGCACTAACGGACAGACAGACAGAGATACGTTGCATTTTATATATTATAGATATAGATTATTATTATTATATAACCTAGCCAAAGAATATATGTATGAATTTAAAAAAAGACACGTAAATCGGATAAGTGATTCTCGCGTGATAAACGCACTAATGGACAGACAGACAGACAGAGAGACATTGCATTTTATATATATTATAGATTATAGATATTCTCTGCTACATAATATTGTTCCATATTTAATGGTTTAGGCTGTATACTGCAAGGGAACGCGTTAGCGGCAATCTTTTTTCCGATTTCATTCACTATTTTACGTCACTGCTCATTCCTTATGCTACCTATCGTAATAAAATATAGCCTATAACCTGGCCAGAGAACATATGTATGTTTTAAAAAAAAAGTACGTAAATCGGATAAGTGGTTCTCCAGTGATAAGCGCACTAACAGACAGACATAGAGACGTTGCATTTTATATATATTATAGATGCAATAAAATATATATTTATAATCTGGTCAGAGAACATATGTATGAATTTAAAAAATCACGTAAATCGGATAAGTGGTTGTCAAGGGATAAGCGCACTAACGGACGGACAGACAGATAGAGAGACGTTGCATTTTATATACATTATAGATATAGATTATTATTATATAACATGGCCAAAGAATATATGTATGAATTTAAAAAAGACACGTAAATCGGATAAGTGGTTCTCGCGTGATAAATGCACTAATGGACAGACAGACAGAGAGACAGGCATTTTATATATATTATATATTATAGATTATATATATTCTCTGCTACATAATATTATTCCATATTTAATGGTTTAGGCTGGGTACTGCAAGGGAACGCGCTAGCGGCAAACTTTTTTCCGACTTCATTCACTATTATCGTCACTGCTCATTCCTTATGCTACCTATCGTAATAAAATATAGCCTATAACCTGGCCTGAGAACATATGTATGTTTTAAAAAAAAAGTACGTAAATCGGATAAGTGGTTCTCCAGTGATAAGCGCACTAATGGACAGACAGACAGAGAGACGTTGCATTTTATATATATTATAGAAGAATATTCTTCATTTTATCTGCAGTATTATACTGAAATAGTGTGTATTATAAAGTTCCATCGTGTCTTAAAATGTCCGAAGCCCTTTCCATCAGAAACCGCAAATGTTTGCCCGTTGAGGCAAAAGTGATAGTTAAAAGTGTTGATTTAAAGTTAGTGGAGCGAGGCCATGAAAGGTACTTTTCATTGATGGAGACATCAGCTTTAACAAGCATACAACACAACCTCCTTCAGGAAAAGGTCGTAAGCTAATTATAGCACATATTGGTAATGAAAACGGATTTCTCGACGATGGCTTGTGGGAATTCGAATTAAAGTCAACTAAAGATTACCATGAGGAGATGACGTCCGTTGTTTTTGAGGAGTACTTCCAACAACTGATTGAATGTATACCAGCAGAATCAGTTATAGTATTAGACAATGCCCCATACCATTCTCGCTTATTAGAAAGCAGATATTCTTCAATGGATAAGAGAGAAAAATCTCAGACATAAAGACAAAATAAGGCACAGTTCAAGAAATACGCAGTCGATGAGATGACAAAGGAACGGAATATCACAGTGCTTAGATTACCTCCATATCAAGGGAAAACACTACGTTCAAATTTCAAGGCGTAAGGCAATTATTACTCGCCGGAATAGAGAGGATCAAAGAGAATAATTGGAAAAATGCCATTCGACGTGATATAGAAGAAAAAAATAAACTGTGGAAACTTGACGAATACATCGAAGAAACTGTGAAAATAGAACCCTTAATTATTAATTTAAGAAAAGTCGAGTCTTTAGATTTTGAAGATGATTGTTTTTTGAATTTATATATCGTGAATTGTGAATTTGTATATATACATAGTTCTATAGATTAAAAAATTTTTGGTAATTAATCTTATATTTCTATAACTTTATTTTTAAGATAATTTTATTTATTAAACACTAAAAGCAGGTTACGCTACCGATGAACCGTCATTTACATTTTATGACTCTATTATATAGCAGAGGTTTTCTGCCTAAAATAGGGTGAACCCTTAAAACTAATTCAAAACAGGTAGCAAAATCCAATAAAATGCATAAGAAATCTCTGTTTTTTTTGGCGCACCGCAACATGTATTTGCATCTACAATGAGAGAATTCTGCTATCAACTCCAAACAAATACACTTTAGTGAATTTTATAATTAAGCGATAAAAAACAAAGCGCTTCGTAAAACAGTTAAATTTAACTTCAGATCTAGATTTTACACTGTCAAGTTAGGTTTAATGTTCACAATTTTATATAATTTCTTAATTATAATATTACACATAATTAAATTACATTGATAGTATTGGAAAACCCACACAGATTTGGATTTAGGAAAATAAATTCAATAATGGTGAATTGCTTAAATCTACCTGGTCGTTGAGTAAAGTACCTGTAGTCCTTAATCGATTTATTTGCATTGTCTCTAAAAGGTTTAGTTTTAAACCTTTTTGTTGGGTGTGTAAAATTTTGAAATTCTAGTTAAATGTGTGATTTTCTGTTAAAATATGATTAGCATATGTTGAATTAGATTTTCTATGGATGAAACATTTTTTCGTGTTCTGTAATTCCTTGTCTAAATGTACGTCCAGTTTGTCCTATGTATGTTTTAGGACATGACCCACATGTTAATTGATAAACCCCTGATTTATTGTCTTTATTGATTTTTGGTTTGTAGTTTTTAAGATATTTCCCTATAGTATTGTTAGTCTTGTAAGCTATGTTAATATTTTTTTGATTTAAAAATTTCCCCAGTTTTTCCGTTGGTTTGCTGAAATAGGTTAAGCATTTAAAAGTGGTATTTCTGTCCTTAAAACGTGGGTATATTTCTGAGATTGCCTTGTTTCTAAGTTTTTTCCTAACGATACTATTGATTAAAGTAACCGAATAACCGTTATTAACAGCTACTTGTTTTATGTAGTTTAATTCTTTAGTAAAATTTTCCTCTGATAAGGGGATATTAGTTAGTCTATGTATAAAACTATGATAAGCTGCGAGTTTATGATGGTTAGGGTGGTGAGAACTATTGTGAATTGTGGTATCTGTATGACAAGGTTTGTGATATATTGCAAATTCATGTTTTTTCATGGTTTTACTGATTGTTAAGTCTAGGAAATTGATTTTCCCTTCGACTTCTTCTTCCATTGTAAAACTGATATTTCTATGTAAAGAATTAATATACTGTAAAAAGTGAGTTAATTGTCTGTCCGTACCTGTAAAGCATACAATTATATCGTCTACGTAACGATACCAGTATAGACAATTATTACTATTGTTATTATGGTTGTTAAATATCATTGTTTCAATACTGTCCATGAAAATATCGGCAAGTAATGCACTTATGGAACTTCCCATAATTAACCCTTCCTTACTATTGTAGAATGTATTGTTAAATGAAAAATATCGTATATCGTATAATTTTGTCTTAGGCAAGTTCTTTATAAATTAATTATGTCAATTTTTATAACTTCATTTACTTTGTTTTTTGTTAACAGGTCCTCTATTAAAATTATTGTTTCGTCTAGGGGAATACTTGGAAATAAGTTTTTGACATCGAAAGAGACTAATTTAGAATTATCTGGTATTGTTATATTCTTAACTTTATTCACGAGTTCGTATGAGTTTTTGATACTATATTTAGGTTCAAATTTGGTATGATATTTGATTAAATCAATTAAAAAGGATGACGTCTTATATACTGGAGCAGACATGTAGAAAACAACTGGTCTGATTGGGTGGTCAAGTTTGTGTAGTTTTATAAGTGAATAAAGTTGTGGGATTTGGGGATTCATATTTATCAATTTAAATTTATCTTTATCGTGAATGATACTTTTAGCCTGTTCAATTTGTTGTTTTATTTCTTTTTTTTATTTCTTTTTGGAAAATATTTGTTGGATCTTTATTTAAAATTTCGTACTTTCCTGTTTTGAAAAAATCTAATGTTTTATTAATATAGTCGATATTGTCTATTGCTATTACTGTGTTACCTTTATCTGCTATCGAGTAGAAGCTACAACCATCCAAAATTTTTAACTCAAAATGTAATTTTAATAAGAAATAATTATTTTACTGCTACTGTATAATACAAGACATTACTATTTGTAGAATAGGTATTTTAAATTTTGTGACTTGATGTGACATCTTACCAAACATTGCTTGCAAGTAAGATCCAAAGATCCCCCCTCGCCCGCCGTGACAAGAAGAATGTCATACTAGGTTAAGTTTAAACTAGTCCTAATTTAAGTCTTGTTACGTCCTAGTTTAAGTTAACGTAAGTCTTAGTCTAAGGTAGTTTTAGCCTTAGTTCTAAGTCCTAGCTTTAAGAAACTTCATGTATATACCAAACACATTTCCTAGGTTAAGTTAGTCTGGGATTCCTATTGTAAGAACTTAGATTAAGATAGAATAAGTTTACATTTAGTATTTGAAATTATTTTTATACTTTCACAATTATAAGATAGAGGCCTAGCCTATCTTGGAAATCAATAAAGACAGTGAAGATCCAAAGATTGCAATAGCACTGTTATGTTAGACTTTTTCATTTTTTAATAAAAAATATTAAAATATTTAGTAAAAATATTTTAAATTAGTTATAGCCGTTTATCGTTTAAGTTTTGTTGTATTAAAAAATGTTTATCGAGGTTAGTTACCAAATAGGGTCTGCCAATTGTACTACCCTACCATTATTTTCACCACTTAATAATAAAAATAAACGTTTATTTATAAAAACCTTATTTTCTTTAGTTGTCCCGATATGAGAACCAAAATACCGATTTTTCTTTAAGCTTCCGCCCCGAAATTTGCATACTGGACCTGACAACACTATTTACAATAAACGTAGTCCAGTGTTTCTCTAGTTATTTTATCACATTCAAAAAAATCTCTTTTGTGCCACAAAAAACGACTTCGACTCATCATCTGAGGACGGCTATGCTACCGATGAACCCTCATTTCCATTTAATGACTTTATTATACAGCAGAGGTTTCTGCCTAAAATAGGGTGAACCCTTAAAAATAATTCAAAACAGGTAGCAAAATCCAGTAAAATCCATAAGAAATCTTTTTTTTTGGACGTACCCCGACATTTACTTGCATCTACAATAAGAGAATTCTGCTATTAACTCCAAACAAATACACTATAGAAGATGCTGGTTAATATCATTTTCCATAACTTTCGATTTTATTAAAAGCAGTACTACTGGTCGGCAGTTATTGTAAATGTAATAGTATAGACGGTAGTTATGTAGACAGGTACATAGATCTATAGATTAAAAAATTTTTGGTAATAAATCTTATATTTCTATAACTTTATTTTTAAGATATTTTTATTTATTAAACACTAAAAGCAGGTTACGCTCGGATGGATATGCTACCGATGAACCCTCATTTCCATTTAATGACTTTATTATACAGCAGAGGTTTTCTGCCTAAAATAAGATGAACCCTTAAAAATAATTCAAAACAGGTAGCAAAATCCAGTAAAATGCATAAAAAATCTCTTTTTTTTTTGGACGTGCCCCGACATGTACTTTCGTCTACAATGAGAGAATTCTGCTATCAACTCCAAACAAATACTCTATAGAAGAAGCTAGTTAATGTCATTTTCCATAACTTTCGATTTTATTAAAAGCAGTACTACTGGTCGGCAGTTATTGTAATTGTAATAGTATAGACGGCAGTTATGTAGACATGTACATAGATCTATAGATTAAAAAATTTTTGCTAAGAAAGCTTAGATTTCTATAACTTTATTTTTAAGATAATTTTATTTATTAAACACTAAAAGCAGGTTACGCTCGGACGGCTATGCTACCGATAAACCCTCATTTCCATTTAATGGCTTTATTATACAACAGAGGTTTTCTGCCTAAAATAGAATGAACCCTTAAAAATAATTCAAAACAGGTAGCAAAATCCAGTAAAATGCATAAGAAATCTCTTTTTTTTGGACGTGCCCCGACATGTACTTGCATCTACAATGAGAGAATTCTGCTAGAAACTCCAAACAAATCCACTATAGAAGAAGCTGGTTAATGTCATTTTCCATAACTTTTGATATTATTAAAAGCAGTACTACTGGTCGGTAGTTTTGTAAATGTAATAGTATAGACGGTAGTTATGTAGAAATTTTTTTTTTTTTTCAGTTCTGCTAATAATCCTTCAATGTCACGAGATAATTTAAAAACCTACGTCGTATCGACATTTCAAAAATAATTTTTTTATTTTAAAAAGGAAATAGGCTGAATTTAAATGAAAATCCCGTTTTAAAATATAGGTATATTTTTTCAATAAATAAATAAATTTACAATACTTAACAATATCTCAGTTAAATTCTATTATTAATATTACTTAAAATAGCTTAATTACATTTTTAATACTCTTTCATGATGAATTCTAGTAACACAGAAAAATTGATAAACGAAAACTTCATTCATACGTATTTTTCAACATATGTTTTTCTATATTTAAATATATTCTATATAGAGCGTGATATCACAAAAAGGCGCGTCCCAAAATGTGAAGTTAGTGCTAATTATATTTATATTTAGGTTAGAAACACATTTCGACGAATATTTATAATCAAATTTTACGAATGGAAAACTTATCATTAAGGCTTTTCATTGTAACAAGAATTACATCTAAGTGACGTTAAAAAATGTGCTTTTTCTCATTCTATATTTTCTAATTGCCGCTTTATGTTCGAAAAAAACGCCCTTCTGTGATGTCACTTTAGATACGAGGCGCGTTTTTTAAGTAAGTACCGTTTTCAAGTATGGCCGCTGCAGCGTTGCGGTTGCCGTTATGCACATGCGCGCTGAGTACCTGCACCTCTTGACTAACCACTGATGTCAGTAGGGAAGCATTCGTTCGAGTTTACGTTTGTTTGTGCTTGTTTTAAATGCCTCAGGCCGTTGTAAATCCTGCGGATTGTGAAAAATACGCTGCAATTCGTTTTTTAAATACAAGAGACGTGAAAGCCGCCGAAATTCATCGACAGATTAGTGAAATGTATGGCGAAAACACCATTTCCGATGGAATGTTAAGAGAATGGAATAAAGCATTTAAAGATGGCCGTATGAACGTGCACGATGAGGGAAGAAATGGGCAACCGTCGATGACCTGGTGCGGTAAGGTAATGAAGAAACTCGAGAGCACAGACACCTTATGATTTCATCATTATCTAATGTGTTTGGTCAAGTTTCAAGAAATATTCTCTATGGAATTGTGGCAGAATGCTTAAATTATCGAAAGTTATGCTCAGAACAACTTGATCACCACTCGTATAGCCCTGACCTCACTATCATTTGTCATGCACTTAAAGAAGCACCTTGGCAATACCGACGACGACGCTAAAACGGCCGTGCTGCAGTGGTTAGCAAACCATACGGCAGATTTCTACGAGGGTGGAATACAGAAGCTGATCTTACGATACGACAAATGCGTTAATATATGTGGAGAGTATGTTGAAAAGTACATTCAGGTCCGAGCGTTCAAGTAAATATAAAATTAAAAAAAAAAAAATAAAAATAACCGGTCAAGTGCAAGTTGAACTTGCACAATTAGTGTTCCGTACGTTGATTGCTTTTAAAATAAAAAAAATTATTACGGTGGTATAAAATGATCAGTGACTTCACAAAACATACCCCAAATGAGCTTTCAACAAAGTTTGTTTCCAATCTTTACTGAAAACTGATGACTTTGAAATTTTTGTTTTTTTTTTATATACCAGATAAATTATTTAAGGTAATGCACTCGTGATAATTTTCATTCAATCGAGACCCCGTAGAGAATATTCCAGAATTTTTTCAAAATTTTTTGATCAATACTTTTCGAGATAAGGTGTGGGGACAGCGATTTTTCGCGATTTTTTAAAAATAATACAAAGAAAAGTGTGCGCAACTATTACATTATATATATATATATATATATATATATATATATATATATATATATATATATATATATATTACTCGTATTTTCACAAGCTTTCATTTGACACCACACTCGATGACCTAGTAAAAAAAATGTTTCTTTACTTCCCATTTCACCCTCCAAAACTAACCCCTTAAGTCAAAATTTAACTTTCAAAACTACACGGCTCTGATGAGGGCATCAATTCCAATATTATTACCAAACTTCAACTTTCTATGACAAATAGTTTCGGAGAAAATCGGGTGTTTCAGACAGACAGACAGACGGACAGACAGGCACCGAAGTCATCTTATAAGTGTTCCATACGGAACACTAAAAATGGCCTTGTGTTCTTTTAATATCAAGACGGTACTTTAAAAACGAGCCTCATATTTTTATTATTATTTTAATTATTATGAACTTCAGCTTCGTAATTATATTTACAACTTTGGCAGAATATTTTGGCACTTGTTTATACACGTGGCTAATTTTCTGAAAAGAAAGTACCTACATACAAAACAGTGTGATTTTCATAAAATTTATAAATTATTTAAAATTTGAATTATACTGTCCTGAAAACATCTTTGTTTCTTTAATATCTGTATGTACATAATACTTCTTTGGTTTTCATTGATTGAGTATCTCTTACGAACAGTTTTTGTTACATAATATATAGATTTTTTTATAATATACACCTACATAATTAGTATTTAACGTTCACCATTTATAATATCGAAGCCACTTTTAATTCCTTTTACCGTTCATTTTTACATTTGAAAAACAGAAACAGTCTTTTGTTTTTTTTAAGAGCCTTCCTTCATTACGAGGTTTGATATTGTACTCTAATTTGTAAACTCTTATTGTTTTATTACGATACAACTTGCAGATTAGACCATTGCATGATAACCATTTTATCAAAAGGCAAAGATAGATAATACTACGACTAAAACAACGAATATTTTTGATCAATTTTAAGAGCAGTGAATGACTAAAATCATGGTTGTTTCCATCTCACTTTTTAACTGATTCGAAAAGAAAACTAAACACATTTTAAAAATTTTCTCAGCGCTGTTTTAAAGATATGTATGTAATAATCATGGAAGTGTGCGAAAGTTATTTTTATTTCAGAAAGATATTCCGTAAGGAAAATATAGCTCCCTAAAAAGGGGCCAAATAGAAACATACAAAGTTTGATAGTTTGTTAAAAACACTCATGCTCACTTTATTCCATTAAAACTAACTTTTGCACACTCATATTATTGTTATGTATCGAGCTGCACTGTAAAAATTTTACTATTTTTTTCATAACACCTAAAAGTAGGGTTTTTAAGGGGTACTGTTACCAATAAGTTTCTGGCAAATTATCAACCCAATTAAAGTCAACGTTACCAGTCAAATTAAAATATTATATATATATATATATATATATATATATATATATATATATATATATATATGTATATATATATATATATATATATATATATATATAAATATATATATATATAAATATATATATATATATATATATATATATATATATATATATATATATATATATATATATAGGTGATTCTCTGTGCACCCCCCTGCACACTTTTTAAAGAGATAACATTTTTCTAAGGGGCTCAAAATTTTCATTGAAATGACTATTTTTTGATGTCGTATGATAACTTGCAGAAATCAAAATGACATTCAGATTGGAAATGTTGCAGTAAAACAAACGTTTTTTTTGGCTATTATTTCGATTATTTTGCCTTTTTTGAATTTTTCAGTGGTTCCTACGTTTTTAAGGTCGCTGATAACGATAGTGTTGTTAGTTGTTTTAGCCGTTTTTAGCCTGCGGCTAAAAAATGGCTAAAATTGACCAATTTCTTTCAACTATGCAACTCCTGGTCTTTTTTATCATTACTATCGGTATCAGCGACCACAAGAACATAGAAAAATACGTAAAATAAGGCGAAATAATCGCCACAAAAAGGTTTAACTATGACAAATAGATGCTTATACTGCACTCTGTCAGTGACTTACAAAGCCTTTTCAAGCAGAGCGGCACAGCACGGCTGGCACTTATTGCAGAAACGCACCTTCTCGAGCTTACCGCTGAAGGCATAGATGGCATTGGTATAACAACTAAAGACGAATCGAAAGATTCGCGTTTTTAGAAGTCACCAAAAGTGTTCTTTGTATTTGCTGAACCATCCCAAGACGCGTTTCCCCGAATCACGGGTCCTCAGTTGGGCTTCGATTCATCTTTAGTTGTTATACCAATGCCATCTATGCCTTCGAGCGGTAAGCTCGAGAAGGTGCGTTTCTGCAATAAGTACTAGCCGTGCTGTGCCGCTCTGCTTGAAAAGACTTTGTAAGTCACCGACAGAGTGCAGTATAAGCATCTATTTGTCATAGTTCTCCGTTAGTACCTGGATAAGGATTGAAAAAGGTGTTCTCGTATTTGCTGAACCTAACCCAACTGAGGAGCCGCGATACGATGAAAACGCGCCTTGGGATGGTTCAGCAAATACAAAGAACACTTTTGGTGACTTCTAAAAATGCGAATCTTTCGATTCGTCTTTAGTTGTTATACCAAAGCCAAAAAAATGTTTATTCTTTTCCATTCCGGCCGCCATTTTAAATCTGCCATTTTGATTCATGCAAAGTATCATACGACATCAAAAAATTAGAGAATCATTATATATATATATATATATATATATATATATATATATATATATATATATATATATATATATATATATATATATACATACATATATATTAGGATTTTTAAGTTATCTTCGTTCCCGTACTGAATTTTTTATGTTTTAAAACATTACCCTTATTCGAAATCTGAGAAAGTTCAGACTTTTGCTGCTAATTCGTACCGAGGAAAAATCCATCGTATAAAATGTAGCTAAAATGGAAGCACACAAAAACCCTCCCTTCGTCATGCGATTACGCTTTAATTACCAGAAAAAAATATTTCTAAGACGAATTGGTAAAATAAACGGTAATATACCGGAAATTACCATTTTTTTTTTCATTTTTGCTAATTTTCTGGTAAAATTTGAACACTACCGGTAATTATCAAAAATGTGTCTTTTGATATCACCTCACGGAACAAAATAGGAACATGGAATTTACTGTGAAAACTGTGAATCAAATTTCTTTCGGACAGAGAGTGAAGAGATACGAGTCCACACCGGGTTGCATTCCTGTAAACAACAGCCGAATACGGACACTTTGCACTTTTCTAGACGCATTTAATGTTCCCATCCTCAAAAATTAAATTCCCTGAAAATTTCCCGAATAACTGTAGGCGGAATATCGGAAAATCACTATAATTTGACACAGTCTAATCCAAAGCAACATGATTTTTCATTTGAATCGCATTGTCAAGAGTCTTTTTTTACTTATGTACCAGTCACAATTTGGGAAACTAATTTTAATATATTCTATATTGTTAAATACCATTACAGCTCATCGAGGAGTAAAATCATATCCATTTTGATGCGCACTGGTCAAAGTCGTGCTCCTAAAATTCCCGTCGTTCCCGTAAAATCCTTGGTACGCCCCATACATTCCCCTACCGAAATTAGGAGACCTCATACTCTTATCATTACTATACACAGTATTATAATTATGTAAAATATTATGCGATGATGATAAACGGGTCCGTAATTGCAAATTTCAGCCGAATAAGGTTGAGTAATCGGGCCCAGTCCGGCCCCTAATATATTCGATTGCAGGATGGAGGACGCTGATGTCTGATTGGTCGCTTGATAACGGTTTTGAAATATCATCGACGGGTGTGAGGTATGCAGCGATTCTGACTGGCTCGTTTGGGTGTTGACGTGGGTGTCTGTCTGATCGTCTTCTGAAACAAAGAAAATTCGATTATTTTTTAGAAACATATAAAGAAGGGGGCCGTTCCAGTTATTTTCCTTACTTAAAGAAGTAAAGAGACCTAAATAAAAGTGATCTGTACCTTGTTCAAGACATCCAAATACTTGAAATTGCTTTTTCTCAGTCGCGTTCTTCGCATAATTTTAAGGAGCAGTCCGGTACCACAACTATATGTTGGCCTTTTATATATGGAATTCACTATATATATTGGATCTGGCGGGCCCTTGTAGCAAGAACGATTGCATAAAATGCATCTTAAATAGCGGTCTTAAGAACAAAAGAAAAAATGGACCCTAAAGAAATGGCATCATGAAAATTTTTTTCACGCCGCCACTGGTAACTGCACAATATAGCGGAGCGCTAACCAGAATGTCAAATTCAAATTTAAAAAAGCTTTATGAATACCTAATAAAATTTACAAGGTTGGTTTACAGTTTTTGAGTTCAGTGGATACAGTAGTATATTCATCAACTGTAAAGCCTTGCGGCTTGCTGGTGTTCTGCATAGTTGGTATACCAGTAGTCCTTATGTAACCCATAATCTTTCAGTCATTTCCGGATGTTTATCCTTTAATAATTTTATTTGTGTTTTTGTGAAGGTACTTTGGCTATTATACTAAATTTCTGCTGCGAAATTTTTTTAATAAAAATTTTGAACTAGATTGTGAGATTACTACATACATTATTATACATTTGAACAGGTTTCCTAAACAAATTTAATAATAAGAAACTATTCTAAAAATTGTTACCTTTTAAAATAATCACTTTTCTTACATACACAAGTTTAATATTGGAATATTTTATTCCTAATAAGTAAAAATTTTAACACTGTAATTCACTAAAATTTTATTTGCGTGATTATAAAACTGACCAACGCAGCCTAATAAATAAGTTGGGATAGGTCGAAAGTCGTTCGCCTTCTTCGGTTTCTTTTGTTCCACACATAAAATACTTCCTTTCGATGGGCACGCGGCCGCGACCCGCAGGGATATCAAAGAGTTTTTTTTGGCACCGACTTTTTATTTGAGGTTTGCAGGAGAGGCCTAGGTGTATCATATTATTTTTGTGTCTCTTTTGTTTTTTAAGCACTTGATGTAATTTCCACAGTTTTTTGTACGGTATTTTTTGTAGTATTGGGCATAAAGATTTTACAATGTTTTTTATAGCTTTAGCGTTAAATTCCGAAGTAGATTTCACTATTTAAATGTAATCTATTCGGAGACGTCGGGTTGCTGATTAATTGGCTTATTTTCATTATTGATAATAATAGAAGCGTCTTGTAAGATCGATGTGCTTTCATTACTTGAGTTTGTTTGAGTGAGAGAACATTTATATTTTCATCTGCTTTAAACAAATGTCCGGGAAAGACATTTTTGTCCACCGGCCAAACTCCAGCCGCTTTAAATCCGTGCCAATAATATCAGCTCTTTGGTAAACTTCTGTAAATAAACTTGCAATTTGATGTTGCGTTACTTGACGACCTAAATTTGTCCTCAATCATTTTTCTGTTGCTTGAATATAATAATTGCTCATAGGATAAACAAAAAGAGACATCCAGTGGCCGAAACCGTGAGTAAGGCCTAACAGTTGTAACATTATTATAATATATTATATTATTTTCAGATTTTGACTTTACGTTGCTTATAAAATGTTTCATCTATTTTACAAATCAGTTTGCGTTAACATAGCGAATGTCTGGAATGATGACAACACTCTCAGAAAGTGTGCCATTCCCCAATTCCTGATTTTGTCTCAAAGCATTAGTGGTACAAACTGTCCAGCCACACTGGCCTCTTTCTTAGCTTGTGTTTGCTTGTTTCTTTCTTTTTAATCCTAAAACTTTTTGCCTTTTTTTTTGAACGTTGGAAAATCCACTTTCATCAACGTTAAATATTTTTGTAGACGAAAATGTATTTTTATCTACGATTTTTTCAAGCTGAGGGTCGATTTGCCCTACTCTCTTCTACTTGAAAATCAGCTGTTAAGGGGTAATTATCTAGTTGTTTTCAGGCGTTTCATTTCAATGTGGGCCTTTCATATATATATATATATATATATATATATATATATATATATATATATATATATATATATATATATATATATATATTTAAATATATATTTAAATATATATATATATATATATATATATATATATATATATATATATATATATATATATATATATATATATATATATATATATATATATATATATATATATATATATATATATATATATATATATATATATATATATATATATATATATATATATATATATATATATATATATATATATATATATATATATATATATATATATATATATATATATATATATATATATATATATATATATATATATATATATATTTATATATTATATATATATATATATATATATATATATATATATATATATATATATATATATATATATATATATATATATATATATATATATATATATATATATATATATATATATATATATATATATATATATATAATATTTATATATATATATATATACATACATATATTTATATATATATATATATATATATATATATATATATATATATATCTACATATATATATATATATATATATATATATATATATATATATATATATCTACATATATATATATATATATATATATATATATATATAAATATATATTTAAGTTAAAGTTATGGGACACCCCAAAAAAAACAGAATGTTTTTTCCTATGAAGAAAAGACCCAAATTTCTTCTCCCTACCGAAATAAATTTATTTATGCATTAAAAAAAACCGAACATAAAAATCCTTGTATACGACTGCCTGGCAATCACAGATATCTAAACACACTTTGAAATCGAACCTTCTCAAAAACTTCAAATTAACTCGTCAAAATCGACAGTTAAACCGAACTGACAGTTAAACTAACTCTTTTTAGCGGCTCTTCGAATATCCTAAACACAATTATCGTGTGTTTACACTATCTCGCGGTCGTAAAACTTCAACTTTCGGTTATTTTATTTTAGAAATGTCGGATAAGTAAACAGTGTAAATGTTTGGGAGAGATTGCCTATTAAAATTTGTTTATAATCAAAAGAGTGAGCAGGGCCGATATAGGTTTTTTTAGGGATATTTTGTAAACATTTTCGTTCCTATTGAATTAAAATGGAAGTAACTAAAACGATGAAAAAATGCGTCAGTTGTATTCAGCTGGTAAGCACCGTTGCAGGGGACGTAGAGTACAAAGATGTGCTCGAAACTACGAGTCCGAGCGACTAAATTCTACTCCATGAAGATTTTTATATACTTTTAAGCTGAACAGATTGCAAAATGTGAAATTCGTTTTTATTCAATCCACTTGTTTGAAAAGCTAAAATTAAGGGGATAATCAAGAGTTACTCTTAAAGAAAAGCAGTTAGACACAAGATCACTGAAAAGCTTCCACAAAAGTAAGCTTTACTAACAAAAATGTCAGTTCTTACTTAAATGCAGGAAAACTCCGCCATAGAATTTTAAATTGGTGTGAGAAAAAAACATAAAACTAGGAAAATAATTTTCATCATCATCATCATTAACTTATTCCATCCATAGTCGAATGTAAGGCTCCCCAATAAACTCTGTTGTTTCTGTCTGTGGTTTACCTCTGCATCTTTTATGTTCTCTGGGCTTCCATTCAACCATATGGCGTTGCGACGTTATTATTCATCCTTTTAATATGCCCCGCCCAATTCAACCTTAATATACATATTCGTTATATTACATCTGTCACTTTTGATCTTCTTTGTATCTCGATGTTAGGAATACGATCTTGGAGTCTAATATTTAGCATTCTCCTCTCCATTGCTCTTGGAGTTACCAGGAGTTTATTATACTTTTATTTAAAGCCCACGTTTCAGTGTCATATGTTAATACCGGCAGTATATATTCATCGAACACTCTGGCTTTTATTGTATTTGAGATGTCCAATTTAAATGAAGATTGTAACATTCCGAACGCAGACCAAGCCAACGAGACTGTTCTATCCAAGTCAGTACTTAAATTATTTTTTGATATTTCGTTTTTTGTCCTAAATAATGAATGTTTGTACCGTTCTTATTTTGTCACTTTCTATTAATGGTCCCTGGTTCTTATCTTCACTTTCGTTCTTCACATATTTGGTCTTGGTGAAATTTAGTTTTAGACCTATTTCTCGAGACTTGTTGTTTAATTCCATAAACATTTCTTGTTGTTCTTTTGTATTGGCGATCAGAGTGACATCATCTTCGAACCTTAAGTATCGTTCACTATTGAATTAAAATGGTATTCCTCTATTTTCCCACTTTAGCGATTTGAACATGTCTTCTAGAGTCAATGTTAACAGCTTTGGGGATATATATATATATATATATATATATATATATATATATATATATATATAACAAGAATTTTCTACAGCTAACGCTGTCTTCCTTCTCTCAGCCTTTGATTCCATCCGTTTCTATCTTCCCAGTCTCCATCTGTTAGACCCCTGTCCTCCATAGCCTCGTCCACATCGTCTCTCCACGATCGTCTGGGTCTTCCTCTTTTTCTTTTCCCTATAGGGCTCCACTCCGTTATTTTCTTTATCCACCTATTATCTTCGCTTCGTCTTATGTGTCCATACCATTTTAATCGTTTTTCTTCAATGGTGTTTATTGCGTTCTCTTTGATGTTCATTCTGCTTCTTATTTCTTCATTTGTTATTCTCTCCATACGTGCCACTCTGCAACATCTTCTCCAATACTCCATCTCTACCGCGTTAATTTTAGATTTATTTCTTTTGTTGATCGTCCATGTTTCTGACCCGTATGTCATTATGCTTTGTATTATTGATTTGTATATGCGTGTTTTGTTTCTCTTTGTAATGTGCTTGTCCCACAGGATCGAATTTAATTGTCTTATGCATGTCGCGTTTGTCCTAATCTAGCTTTAATCTCTTGTTCTGATGTATTTTTTGAAATGATGGTTCCTAGATATTTAAATCTATCGGTTCCTTTGATTATTGTTTCGTTATCTACTTCTAGATTCTCCACGTTTCCCTCCTTTGTTGTTAGATATTCCGTTTTATCAAAGTTTATTGCTAATCCTGCTTTAGTGTATGCTTCTTTCAGTTTTCTTACCATATAACTGAGGTCTTCCTCATCTTGCGCTATGATTACTTGGTCGTCTGCGAAACTTAGAGTATATAAGTATTCTTCTCATATTGGAACTCCCATTCCACTACATTTTTGCTTCCATTTTTTTAATGTTTGTTCGAGGTATATTTTGAATAATGTTGGGGATGTAGAGCATCCTTGTATTAGGCCTTTTGATGTTTGGAGTCTCTTCCCTATTTTATGTCCTATTTTTATGTTCACTGTGTTATTTTTGTAGAGAGCTTTTACTGCGTATATTGGTTCTTTGTCAATGCCTGTTTCTTTCATTGCGTTCCATAATCTTTGTCTTGGTACTGAGTCATAGGCCTTTCTTATGTCTATGAAGGCTAGATGAACTTCTCTATTCTTTGCCAGTTTTTTTTCCATTGTTTGTTTTATAGTGTATATGTGGTCTATACATGATTTTCCGGCCGTAAAGCCTGCTTGGTCTTCTCCAATTTTTCCTTTTATATTTTCCTCCATGATATTTTTAATAATTTTTCCATACAAACGTCCCATACTCGATATTATGCTTAGGCCTCTATAGTTTGTGCATTTTCTACGGTCTCCCTTTTATATATATATATATATATATATATATATATATATATATATATATATATATATATATATATATATATATATATATATATATGTATATATATATATATATATTCCCTTTTAAAAAGGGAATATATATATATATATATATATATATATATATATATATATATATATATATATATATATATATATATATATAATATGAACAACTTTTTTAATGAAAAATGAATTTTGAAAAGAAAAATCGTTTCACATGGTACTTAGGGCATCTATGTAAATAACAATCATTCAATGTATCCCCAATGTACGTAGTGTTAAAAAAGTAGAGTTTTTGCAAGCCAATGCGCCTGCTCACTAATCGCTGTTAGTTTTGCAGACAGTATACTAATTAGGCTTTGAACTAATTGATCATTCCGCATATTCCCCCGATTTAGCTCCCTTGAACTATTGCGTATTTCCATAATTGAAGAAATTAATAATACTATAAAAAGCTTCTGCTATAAATAGTGTGGTTTAATTTCTAAGATGAAAGTCATACAGAATATTTCGTCATTTTTTTTTTAGATTTACTAAAGTTCAAGTACCTGTAAAAATAACAACTTTCATTGCGTAAGCCTTGTATGTGGGTGTCTCCAATCGAAAAGTTACGGGATACCCAAAGGAAACGTTATACCTACCGGAAGACAAATCCGAAGAATACCTATTTGGTGCTTCATTTCATTAGAAGCTAGCGGGAGGTGAATCGGAAAGCCTTACTTTAACCGAAGATCAAGTAATTAAAGTTCGTAATGAATACATTTATCTGGAAGCAAGAATAAATTGAGGCGGCAGAGTAAGACCAAAAATGGGAGCAAAGGAAGGGAAAAGTCATCATACAATCCCTCAGTTTCTTCCTCTTGTTAAAGAACACATCAGTTGAATAGATGGAAAACTAAACTAATGAACTGGTACCTGACTCTCAAACGACGGCTCCTTAATGGGAAATAACAATTTCTAGAAGACTCAAAGGCATCAAAATAAATAGTAGATTTCTAAGTGGTAACCGTGAATTAACCAGAATGATAAACGAAGTGAATCAGGCATTAAAACAAGTAGGGCTCAAAATGAACACTCCCGCTCTCTCTTTCTCTGCTTTCACCCCAATAGGAGTATCGGTGACACTATGCAGTTGCTGCCTCAACAGTCAATCTCCAGGCATCTCGATCCTGCGCGACCTGACTTGACTTGTGCATACCCATACTAAAGGAGAGATCTTACCTGGTCGGACCATTTTGTCGGAAACTTTGCCCTTGATCTTCTACCTTCTACCTTTCCCGTTAGTACAAGCTATTCCATGGCATCTACTTTCCTCATAATGTAACCAAAATATTTCAGATACTGTATATTAATTCTATTCGAAAGTCGGTCATTTATACTAAGCTCTTCAAGAATAGATACATTAGTACGGTGTTCGGTATATGATACTCTGAGGATTTTTCGATATGCCCACATCTTAAACGCATCGATTCATCTTTTGTCAGCTTGTTTAAGGGTCCATGTTTCCGATGCGTAAGTTTCTATAAGGAATATAAGGCGGGATAGTAATCTTAAATTTAAATTTTTTGTGACAACTGAATCTTTCCAGACCTTAGTGAGTTGGATCGTCAAGTTTCTAGCCATAGCCGTCTTCTTACTTGCACTTCACAACCACCATTGTTAGTTATGAGGGATCCCAAATAGTTGAAATAGTCTACAACAGTGAAACCAGCAATTTCATTTATCTGTGACAGATCTTCATTACGACTAACAATCATTACTTTGGTTTTTGCTCTATTAATTGTCAATCCATAGTTTTTGCTAGTGAATTCCAAGTGCTCCATAATCGATTCTAGCTCTTGAATTGAAGTTGCAAGTATAACAGTATCATCCGCATATCTTAGGTTACTTAGCTTTTTTTCACCGAGCGCTATGTAAAATGGATGGAAATGAACATTCAGAAAATTAAAATTATGAGCACTGACAATATCGAGGTTACAATAGGAGACGAGCGAATAGAAATTGCCTCTTATTACGTATATTTGGGGTATATCACCCTAGGGAAGGAAAACCAGAGAGCGAAAGTGACCAGAAGAGTGGCGCTAACCTAAGCCATATTTAGAAAATTGACTCATATTCTAAAAAGTCCAGAGATCCCCATAAACCTAAAACCGAAAGCCTATAACTTCCTGTTGCCACATACAGGATGAAGACTATGGCCCTGACAAGACAGATTGCAATCAGGTTGTCACTCAAAGGGCAATGGAATGCGGCATGCTGAACAAACATATCTTTGAGAGATCGAATCAGGAGTGAAGAGATAAGAAAACGCACTGAACTGAGGGATGTTATGAAGAAAATAGCGGGTTTAAAGTGCAAATGGACAGGTCATGTTGCTAGACAAGACAGCGACAGGTGGATATTAAAAACGCTACAGTGGAAACCTCGCGAAACCAAAAGAAATCGAAGAAAATCACAACGAAGCTGGTTAGATGGCATTCGAAACACGGTAGGTACAAACTAGATACAATAAGCTAAGGATAGACAAAAATGGAAGAACATTGAGGAAGCCCACATCCAGGTGTAAATGAAGAAAGGCTGAAGAAAAGAAGAAGAAGACGTAAGAACTTCTAACGCGTCTATTTTATTCGACATAATAGCGAATTTCAAAACTAGTTCTAAAAAGGACTCCCATATAAAGAAAAAAAAGAAGGAAGACCAAAAACAACCTGTCCCGGCGGCACCAGGGAAACCATATAGGAAAAAAAATTTAAACCGAGAAATTGTGATGAAGCAGGCGACGGGAACCCAAGTCGTAGAACGCTATAAAACCGGATGATGACGATGATGAAAAGGTAATCAGGCTCTCGAACGTCATAAAATAATGCTCAAAAAAAGTCATTAGAAAGATTTTGCAACGCTTATTTTGGTAGGCAACTGACTTTATCTTTATTTGAAGCATACGTCCACCGTTTGACGCTTGCGCAATAGTAAAGGGTGGAAATTAAATATAAGGACCCCGCTGTTATCGTTATGCGCTCAGCATTCGGAGCTTACACAGTATTGAAACAAAATAAGAGAAACCTTTATTAAGGATAACGATTTCCCTTATTTAGGAACTTACAAGAAAAGTTATTTGAAGTTCGTTATTCTTATCGCTATTAAGGTAGGGCCTGTTTGTTTTCCTACTTAGGTATACAAACCACTAAGAAATTACAGTCAAGTCGAAATGGTAATCTTTTATTGCAAATAGCACTAATAACAGTTAATTAATGTTCATATTAGGTTGGGATTTTGCAATCTTTCGCACAATGGCATTACAGCGTGTGTAGTGCTAATTTCAAATTAAATTTTATTTTTCGTACATTCGTATTACCTTGGAAATATTGAAGGAAGTCACAAAAACCTGGTAGACACAATTTTAATTTAGAAAGTTGTGTTAACCCATCAAATACTAATAACCGATGTACTTAATATGAAATTTAAAAAATCCTCTAAGTTTATAGAAGATGAATACTAACCTAACCTTGCAATTCTTTCGCGTTAACACTACGCATGCTTGAGATAACGATAAGGACAAAGGCATGTGAAAAAGAAGCTTTGCAAAATTTCTCTAATATCTCAGCACTACACTACTAACAGTTCAGCTAAATAAAATGTATCCATATATCTAGCCAAAACCGTCGCACCGACCCTGTTTAAACCTTGTTTACAATCGATAAGGCCATGTGTTCCATCTTGCACTCTTAAACTTCATAAATAACTCCAGAAAACCGCTTAAAAAGCGGCCGAATTTAAACGAAAATCGCTTTCACAAACTTTAGAAATCTCGTAAATTCGTAATTGTATATAAAGTAAAAAGCGATTAAAACGTAATTATTTCATTGGCCCGAGCCCATTTCGCTTGTTGTTAGAGAAAAATTCATATAAACAACCCGGTTTTAATGTTTTGTTTTTGAGAAAAGTTTGATTTTATTTGAAAAATGCGATAGTTATGCGCGCATCGCGGTTTTAAATTCTATTTAATTAGTATTTATTAGCAAGAATGTTCCCGACGGTGTAGATTATTATTAAGATCATGGGCCCAGGATTTGTTTTAATTACTGCGCACTAATTTGTAAAATTTAGGTTGTTCATTGTGTTATAATTGCTACATTACACCTTCACGCGATAAGTCTTTTATAAAATGACATGGAAAGATAAAGTTAAAAATGCTTTATTGTAATCAAGAATTAGAATTCTCCTTTACAATGCTAGCCCAGTCGTCAGAGGTTTTGAGCTCTCATTAAATGTTAACACGCTGCTTTTTGGCATACAGGTAGTTTTTTTGGACGTAGATTACATTCAAAAAAAAATTGCCAATGTTTGATGTACAGGGTGTTCCAAATTGGACACTTTTAAAGGTAAACCCCTTTATCTAAAGGAGATAGACGAAAACTGATGTCGGGATCTGAGGCTCAATTTTTATGATAAACTCAGTGGTGAAAACCGCATATCGATATCTAGTACCGTTTCAGATATACGGGGTGTTTTTCAAAAATCTGCATTTTGCAAAAATGTTTGTAATTCTTTTTCTATTGAAAATTTTTGATTTCTGTAAAAACATTCTCAAAGCACTTTTTCACGTGGATTTCAACAGTGTAAGTTACATTTTTTTACGACTAATTTTTTAATAGTTATTAACGCAAAAATATATTTTTTAAATGGGATACCCTATATATTTTTCCTTATCCGAATAGAGCTTTAAATTACCATTCTAAAAATATAACACACTTTATATTTTGCTTAAATCTACTTCAAAATATAAGGGTTTTCAGTTTTTACGCGAATTTTATATGCACATTTTGTGAAGTAGGCTTTGGACGGAGCTGCCATATGGTTTAATTCAATTGTTTACTCGTAGTTGTCAAATTTTCCTTCAGGATCAGTTATTGAAGTTTGAAAATTACGAAAAATGGGATATGATATTGTGTTTCATACAAACCGGAGAAAATTCGGAAGCAGCAAGTAATTTGTACCACGAACGGTATCCAGAGAGGCGTCAACCCTTCAAGGATATATTCGCTCGATTGCGACATAACCTAGTTAATAGTGACCAGTTTGAAAAGAAACGACCCAAAAATTATGCATCAAACAGGGATAAGGAGTTAGAAGAAATAGTAGTTTTAGGAACTATCAAAAATAATCCCAACACTTCAATCCAACAGGGAAAAGAATTCACTGAACTACCAAGAACTAACGTAAGAAGCACAAATTCAGGTCATGTAGGACAAGAAAAGTTCATCACCTTAGAGACGGAGATTTTCATCGGCGTTTGGATTTTTGCCAATGGTTTCTGGAGAATTGTAACCTTGTTCCGAATTTTTCATTAAATTACATTTGTAAGCGTATGTAAGCAATGCAGGTATTTTTAACCGTTCTTCTTATACATGGGCACAAGAAAATCTCCATTTAGTTATGGAGCAAAGAAATCAAGGCAGATTTGGATTTAATGTATGGGCAGAAATTTTTAGAGGCAGGGTTATAGGTCCATTTATTTACGAAGAAATACTCACCTTTCAGAGATATTTAGAAATTTTAAGGCAGCAAAAAGAACCTCTTGTTGATAAATTGCCGTTAATGGATCTTAGAAATATATTTTTTCAACACGACCGCGCACCCCTCATAACGCTACAGTTATCAATAATTTTTTTATCGGCCAATTTCGACAATAACTGGATAGCCAACCAAGGTCCGAACCGTTGGCCGGCAAGGTCACCGGATTTAACACCCATGGATTTCTATCTCTGGGGAAGATTAAAAGACCTAATTTTTAAATTGCCGACAAACACCAGGCAAAAGTTAGAAGTTGCAGTAATACAAAGTTTTGCAGCTTTCACTCCTCTTGAACTAATCAGCTCGGTAAGAAGTGTCCAGAAAAGGTGCCGTCTATGTGTAAATGAAACTGGTCGATATTTCGAACATCTCTTAGAGAAAATTGTTTTGTTTTAGTTTGCTCTACTCGGAATAAATTGTTGTATTGTTTTGTTTTATTTTCTACATAGTTTAAAGTACTATAGCATTTAGTAAATTTCATTGTAGTTATGACTCTTAGACTTACTTCTGGGAATTTTTTTTTATGATTTGACTGCTATCGGTAAACAATTGATATTGCCGCTCCGTCCAAAACCTACTTCACAAAATGTGCATTTATAACTCGCGTAAAAAACTGAAAACCTTTATATTTTGAAGTAGATTTAAGCAAAATATAAAGTGCTATATTTTTAGAACAGTAATTTAAAACTCTATTCGGATAAGGAAAAAATATACAGGATATCTCATTTAAAAAATATATTTTTGCGTTAATAACTATTAAAATATTAGTTGTAAAAAATGTAACTTACACTGTTGAAATCCACGCGAAAAAGTGCTTTGAGAATGTTTTTACAGAAATCAAAAATTTTCAACAGGAAAAGAATTACAAACTTTTTTCCAAAATACAGATTTTTTAAAAAACACCCTGTATATCTGAAACGGTACTAGATATCGATATGCGGTTTTCACCATTGAGTTTATTATAAAAATTGAGCCTCAGACACCGGCTATCCAGTTTTCGTCTATCTCCTTTAGATAAAGGGGTTTATCTTTAAAAGTGTCCAATTTGGACCATCCTGTACGCTAAGCCCACAGAATCCAAAATAAAATCAAAAATTCGGTTTTTCGGTAATATCTTGCAAAATAAAAAGGATATCGAAAAACTAATAGCAACACGTGAAAGATTACACAAAAATAGTATATAGACTTTTTTTCCAGATTTTTTTTTATTAGCGTGAGAATTTATTCAAAATAGGTGATTCAAGAAGTGCCAAACAGATTAATTTGAAAGTTTACTCGCATCGCTCGAAGGTTAATTGATATTACTTCTGTTCAGGGTATAAAAAACTTGCAAGATAGCTTTTTGAAGAGAAGACTTTCAGCTTTCCGATGCTACTAATAGTTTTTATTTTTGTTGCATTATAATTTGTAAAACTTAAAACGAAATTTTTGTTTGCATAATTTTAACGGGTATACAGTAAATTATAAATATTTAATAAAATATATTACTGGAAGAAAAATCCTTGTGCTTATATCATTATTATACCTTAAGTTTCAATATAAAAATAATTAAAAATTGTCTGTGTTATTTAAAAATTGGGTTTTAAAATATGAAAATTTGCCTGCTGTGCGCCGCGCCGCCAACAATTTTACGTTCAAAGAAGTACGAAATGGTTTTTTTAAAAAAGTCGGACATTTTTTTTAATAGGTGGTTCGGTTAATAATATCGATTTTGCTAAGAAATGGCGTTACTAATACACTTGTTGGTATAGATTAGTGACATTTATGGCGTTTTGGAAGGTAAACATACGCCATCAAAAGCCAATTCGTTATTAATTGTCATTGTGCGAAAAACATAATTCTTCATAGCTTTGAAAATGTCGTGTGTCGTACCAGAAAAAGACGTTTTGTGGGGAAGTTTAATAACCTTCTTTCATTTGAAGAAAATGGCTACTGAAAGTTATCAATTGTTGGTTGAAGCTTATGGTGAACATGCTTCAACCCAAAAAACTTGGGTAGACCCAGGCCAGCCTTTAACATCACAGCCAGTGTGCAATATAAGGAAAATAAAGCTTTGCTGTGTATTTGGTGGGATAGTAGAGGAGCTGTGTATTATGAATTGCTGAAACCTGGTGAAACAATTTCTGGCGATCGATACCGACAACAATTAATAAGGTCGAACGGAACATTGAAGGAAAAACGACCAGAATACGCCTTACGACACGATAAAGTCATTTTTCAACATGGCAGTGCTCGGCGGCCCCATGTTGCAAACTGTGTTAAAAACTATATGGAAAACATCAAATGGGACGTTCTACCCCACCCGCCGTATTCACCGGACTTAGCCCCTTCAGATTACCACTTATTTCGATCGATGCACCACGGACTTTCAGAAGAGTACTTACATTCTTACGAAGAAGTGAAAATTTGGCTTGATGAATAGTTGGCCTCAAAAGATGAAAAGTTCTTCTGGTGCGGAATCCATTCTTTGACAGAAAGATCGGAAAAAGTCATAGCTAACGATGGCCAATACTTTGATTATTAGAGTAATTCATTTTGTGATAGAAATAAACGCTTAAATGTTGCGAAAAAATCGACATTATTAACCAAAACACCTATAAGTTACAGTTAACAGTATACATGATATTAGAAAATCATTAAAAACTTTTTCTTTTTTTGTAATTTTGCTCTTAAAAAAGTGATCATGATAAACGTATTTTTTGTTTATTATTAGTCATACAACAAAAATAGATGGGAAATGAAAGATAAAAGTCTAAGCTTGAAGTATAAAATATTTATTTTTTATTTATATATCCAGGTAAAAAGAAAACCGTTTTTGAAAACATAAAAATGCTAAATAACTTGAAGGAATTTTGTTAATGGCGTTAATATTGGATCCGCCATTTTGAATTTTTCAAATCTGCCATCGGATTCGTAATTAGCACCCCGAAAAACCCCTTAATAGCCAATTTCAAAATATTTTGCGTTATACAGAAATATTAACTTAATCATAAAAGAGGTTGGAAGCATGATTCCCACTACAACTGAAGGATTTAAACCAGCCATTTTATTTTAAATATATTTTTTTAAAATTACGATTAAACTAAAAAAATCTACATACTATTTTTTTTTTTGGAAAATTTCCTGTTCTTTCATGTGGTGCTATTAGTTTTTCGAAATCTTTTTTATTTTTCGAGATATTTGCGAAAAAACGAATTTTTCATTTTATTTTCGATTTTGTAGGCTTAGCGTACACTTTAGAGCAGCAAACTTTTTTTTATCGTAGTCAACGTCCAAGAAACTATTTGTATGCCAAAATGCAGCCTATGAACATTTAATGAGAGCTTTTCGTCAAAATTTGCCTCTGGCGATTGGGCTATGCAGTCAATGAGAGTTGTCTCCTAGTACAATTACAAATAGCCGAACACACAAGCTAGATACTAAGAATTGGTTAACAAAGTCCTGGATTAAATTCTATCTTGAAGTAACTGTAACCAAGTAGAATTTATTAGAATTTATCGCTACAAACAACCAGGCGACAGTTTTTTTATAAAAGTTAACGTTGCTAAACCCGACATAGTTACGTCGGGGCACTCTGTTCCTCTAACATTTTCACCCAACTTGCTAGTCGTTAATTTTGGAGCAAATATGTAGTAACATGAGCATGTTGCAAGGATGGCAAAGAAAGCGCCACAACCACTGTTAATTCTATACAAAGCTCAAATTCGTCTAAACATACTGCTGTTCACCTAATCAAAAAACGGTTGATGACTTGAGTCTATTCTACAAGTATTTTCATGGAAAGTGTTCGATGGATGTAACCCTCTTAATTCCTACCAAAGTAGTGTATGCTAAGAATACACGTCGTGATAATACTTCACATGCATATGGAGTTCAGCTTATCAGTCCTCGTACAACCCTTTTCAAGAAACAGTCTTTTATATGAAAAACCTCATCCCTTCGAAATGTTTCCCACTGGATACAATTTATAGCGATTCAAGACCACACACACGTCGTGTGAAGAATATCTAGTAATATAAAAATAAATACGAGCTACTTAAAACACATTTTTTTTTGCAAAATTCGACTTTATTCATCAATATAGTCTCCTTCGAGAGCGATAAAATCAGTCCAACGCTTTTCTAACATTTCTATAACTTTCTTGTATGTTGGATTTGTCTTTGCCTTCAAAATAGGCCTCACTTTCGGTGATAACTTCTTTATTGAAGCCAAATCTCTTTCCCGCGAGCATTTTTTTTGAGATCGGCGAATAGATAATAGTCGCTGGGGGGGCAAATCTAGAGAATACGGTGGATGAGGAACGAATTCGAACTTCAATTCATGCAATTTTGCCATCGTAACCAATGACTTGTGACACGATGCATTGACTTCATGAAAGAGCACTTTTTCCTTGTTTATTTGGGGCTGTTTCTTTGCGATTTCTGCCTTCAAACGCACCAATAACTTTATATAATAATCGCTATTAATGGTTTTTCCCTTCTCAGCATAGTCAATAAAAATTATTCCATGCGCATCCCAAAATACGGAGATCAAAACCTTTGCAGCCGACTGTTGTGTCTTTGGTCGCTTCGAGCGGCTTTCACCGACTGCTGTCCACTCAACTGACTGCCAATTTGATTCCAGTGTGTAGTGGTGTATCCATGTTTCATCCATTGTCACATATCGCATGACAAAGTTCTTCTTATTGCGCTTAAACAGCGCTCAGAATCATCAACACGTTATTGTTTTTAGTCCACTGTGAGCAAACGCTGTACCTATTCCGAACAGAGCTTTCTCATGCCCAAATGTTCATGCAAAATATGATCAACAGGTTCTTTTGATATCATAAAAGCGTCAGCTATCTCACGCAGTTTCACTTTGCGATCATCCAAAACAATTTTGTGAATTTATTTTTTTGATGTTTTATGGTGTAACCACCTCATTTGAGCGTCCAGAGCGTTCAGCATCATGGGTATCTGTACGACCGCCTTTAAATTCAGCATACCAGTAAAAGATGAGTGATTTTCCAGAGGCAGAGTCCCCATAACACTTATTAAGCCTTTACTTCGGTTGAACGGTATTTTTTTCCATCAAAAAACAGTGTTTAATCAATACATGAAATTCGATTTTTTCCATTGTTTTAAAAATGTTAAAAGTAGCGTCACTAAAAGCACTGTAACTTGTAACCTAATCGTCGAAATGTCATGAAATTTTGACACGTATCGTTTGAAGGTTGGTACTTCCTAAAAATCATATGGATTTTTTTGAAAAGAGCGACATCTATGTGTCAGACCAAAAACTTTTCAGCCTACGTGTTATATGTTGTACCTAGTTTATGGACCTACAGTAATGAGTGAAGAAAAGGTTAGACAGTGGTGTCGAGACTTCAAAAATGGCCGCACAAATGTGCATGATGAAGAGCAGAGTGGCAGGGCCAGTAGCCAGACCGATGAATAGTTCAACAAGTGTATAAAAAACTGCATTCTGCTCGACGATTGCACTTGAAACAGTGGCTTGGAGGACAACGGTTTAAAGGCGACGAGGAACTCAAGACCGCCGTTGTGAACTGGTTCAATTCCCAGGCGGAAAAGTTCTATGCCAAGGGATTAAAAAAGCTGGTGCAGCGTTACGAAAAGTGGTTAGAAGTGATCGGCGATTATGTGTAAAAGTGAAGTAGGTTTGTAGGAAACTAAAACCGTCAGTAAAAACTTTTTCTAACGAATATATTTTTTTTATGAACAAACGACCCTTACTTTTCGAATATGCCTCGTAATAGAGCACTCCACAAAGGTAACTTATTAAAATTCATTCAGACCTATTCCGTTTGACTAATTGTCTGCAATAATATTTAAAATCTAAAGTTGCCAAATGTAGTAGAAATATTGTCAGTGAGGTTGTAAATCCCTGGGATCCAATTAATTTATTGCGTTTGACAATTCTAATTGACATACCTGGCAAGCCTGCTTCGTATTTATTTTTATTGGAGGACCGTAACACAGGGTCGAACTTAATGTGGTTACGGGTTTCAACGGGTACTAAAAAAATTGTAGTAATTCAAGAAATATTTAATTACCAAGTACAAAGATAAAAATAGGAAGTAGCTAGAATTAATATTAAATTGTCGAAAAATTTTAAAGTCAAAATCGCGACGAGGTAGCTAGCCGGCTTCGTTTGGCGGCGACGTTTTGTTTCACCTGCTTGTCTTTCGGTCGCGAAAGCTATAATTTCTGTGCCTTAAGTGAAAAGGCTCATTAAAATATCGTCCCTTATTTAGCGTTAAATAATAGAAAATAATAATTTCGTTTAAGTCTCAAAGAATTTTGAAATGAATTGAAAAAATAAATTAATAAAATAGGAAAATTATTTCAATACGTGTTAAAAGGTAACATTTCGGTAAGTGTCTGAAAGAGACTGCTCTTCAAAACAGAGCGGCGCATAAGGAAAGTACATCATTATTATTTTTTTCCATTAAATAAGTACCTTTTGCTCCACAGCTGTTGGGGGTAGACCTTGATGTTGTTCTTTGCCGCTGGTGGTTTGAAGGACTTGGAACCTCTGGGCTTCTGGAACAAAAAGATAAATTATGGTGGAGAACAGTTCCTTTACCGGCATCATCAACGACTTAAATAATTTTCAGTACGTTTTGCCAATGACCGTATAAGCTCACAACCTCCCTGTTGTGCGGAGGGCTCTACCTTACAAAAGGCTTAGAGTCAGTTAAAAAAAAAAGTAAAAGTTGCAAACAAACAATAATCGTCTTTACTAAAATACTTCCATGTTCAAATATTAAAGGGACTATTTTTTTTAATACGCTCACTATTGGTATTATTGGCAAAATTAATTAATTTATACATCAGGTATGCGGACGATACCTGTATCTTCGCGGACGGTGTAAAGAGCCTTCAGACACTAATCACACGCGTGTCGGAGGCCGGCTGTGGTTATGGCTTGGATTTTAATGTCGGGAAACTACATAAAAAATGAAATACCAGCTGGTCCAATAACAGTAAAAAACAACCAATAAAACGAGTGTCCAACTACACCCACGTAGGTACAAATATAAACGAACGATTGGATCGCTCACAGGAAATTAAACAAAGGATAGAAAGGGCGAGATTGGCTTTTATAAAAATGAATAACATCTACAGGTGCCATTATCTGCCCCTGCAAACGAAGTTCTGCTTATTGGAATGTTGTGTTCTCGGTTTTCTTGTACATGGTAGAGGGAAGCATCCATGAGGAGACTTGAGGAATTTGAAATGTGGTGCTATAGACAATTATTAAAAATCACTTGGGTTAATCTTGTTCCGAATCAAGAGGTATTGTGCAGAATGTATAAGATCATGAAGTGATGTCAACTTTGAAATGCCGAAAATTTGAATACCTTGGTTATATCATCATCATCATTAACTTATTCCATCCATAGTCAGATGTAAGCCTCCCCAACTTGTCTCCAATGAGCTTTGTTGTTTGCTTTTTGCACCCAGTCGTGTCCTTCTAATCTTTTTATGTCGTCCATCCATCTTATCTGTGGTGTACCTCTGCATCTTTTGTGTTCTCTAGGCCTCCATTCAACTATACGATGTGTCCATCTGTTATCATTCATCTTTGCGATATGCTCCGCCCAATAAATGGCCGATATAACATATGTTTTTTTAACTGGAACATCCTGTTTTCTAATTGATTTTTAAATTCTGCGTAAAATTTATTTTTATTAATAATGTTATATACCTAAACCTAGTAGTTTTTCTAATATTTCAATTTTTAAAAAAAAATACAAATTTTCAGTTTTGTAAAAAATTCCCAGTAGCGCCATTGTTTCTGAAGGTGGAATACTCATAATTGGTACGAGCGTTCTATAGAAATGAGAAAAAAGATATATGTAAAGAAATTTGAGTTAGATGCTACAGGGTGTTCAGAATAAATTTATGCATTTCGACTATTTTAAATTGAAAAATCTCAAATTTTTTAAATGGCACACCCTGAATATTATTATTTTTTCTGATAGATTTTGCAAAACCCTCCAACTTTTATTAAGTATGTCATATACCTATTTCTATTAGTTTTCGACTTATTTTAATTTATTCAATTTTTACCCTTGTTTTTAATACACTATTTTGAAAACATAAACAAATAGTTAATACTCAACTAAGTTGGGAATGTGGAATCTTTGACACAATGATACTACTCAGTATACGAGGCTGGTTTGGAAAGTCCGTGCAAAGTCCGAGAGATGGCACCACCGGCGCGTATCGAGGTCATGTTTAGTTAGTAGCATCTCTTGAATGAACGCACACCAAGTTTCAGCCATATTGGTCTATTTCTTTGTGTTTGGCATTCGTGTGAATCAAGGAAGTCGAGTGTTTTTCAAGAAATGGACGAAAAAGAATTTCGTGTGGTGATTAAACATTACTTTATGAAAGGCAAAACGCCTCAGGAGACTAAAGAGAAGCTTGATAAACATTATGGTGACTCTGCACCTTCGATTAGAACAGTTTATAAGTGGTTTCAAAATTTTTGGACTGGCCATATGGGCACAAGTGACGCTGAACGTTCTGGACGGCCTGTGGAGGTTACGACTCCAGAAATCATTGATCAAATCCATGATATGGTGATGGATGACAGAAGAGTTAAGGTACGTGAGATTGCTAGTGCTGTGGACATCTCGACTGAACGGGTACATAATATTTTGCATAAACATTTGGACATGAGAAAGCTATCCCGCAAGATGGGTGCCGCGATTGCTCACGCTTGACCAAAAACGGAATCGTGTGAAGTGTTGCAAGTATGGTTTGCAGCTGTTCCAGAAGAATCCGGAGGACTTTAAGCGTCGTTTCGTCACTGTGGATGAAACATGGATACATTACTATACTCCTGAGACCAAACAACAATCTAAACAATGGGTTACCAAGGGGGAATCTGCACCAAAAAAGGCGAAGACCGTTCCTTCGGCCGGAAAGGTTATGGCGACTGTCTTTGGGATTCGCAAGGGATAATCCTCATCGACTATCTGGAAAAGGGTAAAACTATTACAGGTGAATATTATTCATCGTTATTGGACCGTTTGAAAACCGAGCTGCAAGAAAAAAACGCCCGCGATTGGCCCACAAGAAAGTCCTTTTCCATCACGACAACGCACCAGCACACACCTCAGCAGTTTGTGGTCGCAAAATTAATGAAAATAGGATTCCAACTCGTTTCACATCCCCCCTATTCTCCAGACTTGGCTCCCTCGGACTACTATTTGTTCCCCAATTTGAAGAAATGGCTGGCGGGACAAAGATTTTATTCAAACGATGAGCTGATTGCAGACACTAATGGATATTTTGCAGACTTGGACAAATCCTATTATTCGGAAGGGATCAATAAATTAGAACATCGTTGGACGAAGTGTATAAGCCTAAAAGGAGACTATGTTGAAAAATAAAAAAGGTTTACTCAAACACATAAGTAGTTTTTAGTTTTGCACGGACTTTTCAAACCAGCCTCGTATATCACCACTACACCAAACACACAATAGTTAATTATAATAAATGTAGTTTAACTAATCTAATGATTAATTATTATGACGTAATAAATATTCAAAAATATGCCCGTCTACTTGAATACACATGTTTAGTCGTTTTGCTATATTTTCCTTCACTTTCCTTAGCATAAAGGGCGTCATTGTCCTGCACGCATCCTGTATCCTATTTTCCTTATCTACTAGTGTTATAGGGGGATTCACATAAACACGATCTTTAATCTAGCCCCACAAAAATAAGTCTAATGGTGTTAAGTCACATGATCGAGGGGGGCCCTGAATGAATCCATCCCTATCGATCCATTTTTGTGGGTAACGATCGTTTAAAAATTCCGGAACTTTCCGGTGGTAATGAGCAGGAGCTCCGTCTTGTTGAATACACATTTATTCCCTTTCATAGTTATCAACTTCTGCAAGAAGCTAGGGTAGTTCGTTTTGCAAAAAAATTAGATATCTAGGCCCGTTAAGCGGTTCGCGGAAAAAATATGGACCAATAATTTGAAAATTTCATATTCCACACCATACATTAAGCGACCAATGGTTTTGGTTTTGAACTTCCCGGACCCAAGATGGATTAACTGTTGAATAATAATGCGTTATGGCTGTTAACTGCTCCATTACTGCGAAAAGTAGTTTCATCAGAAAACATTATTTTGGATTCAAAATTTGGATCTGCCTCTATTGCTCCATTCATAATGGTACAAAAAGTTTACTCGTCGTTCAAAATTACTGTCTTGAAGTTCTTGGTGTAGTTCCATATGAAAAGGATGATACTTGTATTTTCTCGTGGTGCGATTAGCCTTAGATTGGGATGGGTCAGATATGTCAGCTAGTTGACGGCTGCTGACCTGGAGATCATCTTCAACATGAAGTAAAATCTCCATTTCTTTTTCCTCATTGGCAGCATTCTGGTTTACTACTTTCCGTTTCGTATACTCAACGCTACCACTACCATCAAACCGTTCCATTAAGCACTGAAAAGATTTTCTAGATGGTATATGTCTATTAGGGTACTTCGCTCCGTAAAGCCTTACTGCCAAAAGACAATTTTTTTCCCGCCTCGCGCGGTATATAAACCATATCAATTAATTCATTTTTAGGAAAATCCTTAACTCTTACCTTTATATGCCACTTATTACAACAAATTAAACTATTTTTACTTGCTTAATAGATAGATAGAAAAATTCAAAATAAATCGAAAACTGTTAGAAATAGGTATATGATATAAAATAAAACTTGGAGGGTTTTGTAAAATCTATCAGAAAAAATAATATAAAATACAGGGTGTGCCGTTTTTTAAAAAATTTGAGATTACAATAGTTGAAATGCATAAATTTATTTTGAACACCCTGTAGCATGTAACTCAAATTTCTTTACTTATGTCTTTTTTTCATCTCTATAGAACGCTCGTACCAATTATGAGTATTCCACCTTTAGAGACAAAGACGCTACTGGCATTTTTTTACAAACTGAAAACTAGTATTTTTTTAAAAAAGTTGAAATATTAGAAAAACTACTAGGTTTAGGTATATAACATTATTAATAAAAAAGTTATAAAATTTTACGCAGAATTTCAAAATAAATTAGAAAATAGGATGTTCCATTTAAAAAAACATATGTTATATCGGCCACACTTTTTTGAAGTACCCTGTATACTCAAAAATAATATTAAACCGTGCACCTCAACATTCCCTAAAACTATTATATTTAAGATTTTGTCGTCATTCCCGAAATAAATGAGGTAATGAACTTTACCATCAACTTTCCAGTACATAACTGAGTTTTACCCGTTTTGTCGCCATGGACAATTAGCGAAAATCGTGTAAAGCGGCCAAATCTTTGTGAAAAATTTCCTTAATCACCAGTTTCCAATCTAGTGCAAGAAGGTTGTTAATTCCTCATACAGAAACTTTTTTCATCAAATAAATTTTCCTCCATAATCTTGAACACTGTAATTTCAGATACACTAGCTTCTACAGCAAGCACTGGGATCTTTACTCGTCCATCTGACGACGGCAAAATGTTCACAAGCCTGATAGTTTCCTCAGGTCTCACCTCAACCAGTTTTGATTCTCAACTCCACTGAAGCTACTTAAACCAAAATTTTACTTGGAAATAGAATGAGACGTTATTGAGGTACTTCTGAGACGTTCTTTTTTGAATAACTTCTGGCCACCCCCAAGGTTTGTCACCAGTTTCATAATAGATACCTTCAAAAATTTCTACGTAATATTTCTTCTTTTTTTTGGGGGCTTGGATAGTTCCGCTCTACAACCACACGCTTGTCACAACACCCAGCCAGTAGCGCCGAATTCGAACCGGTGACTCGAACGAACGCAGTACTTAAAAATGAAAATAATGAACATAAATATTTGTCATCCCACTCACTTCTCAACTTAACCTAACTTAAACTCTGAAAAGGCACAAAAAATTATACATGTTCCAAAACCACGTATTTTTTACAAATTTCCCGTAAATAAACGAATTTAATTTAATATTAAATCCTCTAAAAATAACTTCACTGTCGCAAGTTTGTTTTCCACAATTCTCGTGGGGCATTGTAAGTGTCTTCCGCTAGATTTAAGATGTCATTTTGACTGAAATTTGTCACATAAGTTAACACTTCACCGGTGTTTATGATCAAATTAAGTGAAAATATTAGAAGAGCTTGTGAAGTTTACGAGTCTCATTTATGGGTTCGAACCACGGCGCTTGCAATTAGCGAGGCTGGTGTTTCAAATTAAAAAACAATTTTCTCGGTTTTAGTAAGAATAAATTGTTATATGTGAGGGAAATATATAAATTGGTTCAGAAGAAAGTCAGTCATTTTCTCACTCTCTCAGTTAAAGTTCGCGTCTCATTTTTAGTGTAAAGGTTAAACGGAAATAGCATTTTCTCAACATAATTTTAAAAATAAGTCAAGTTTAAAACCTCATAATGTTTTAAGCAAATTTTATAACGTTTATAGATATTTTGACAAGAAATTTTGGTGAAGATCGTTTTATTTGGGATTATTTTTGACCTCTGTCCAAAAAGAAACAGAACTTTTCTAAAGTTGTAGTATCAGCGGTTTTACCAGGTGTACAAATATGAAATGCGGATTTCAGATGGTGCACCAATGCAGTTTCTGCTATAACGTTTTGACACCGCGCCATTTTGTTGTGTCATCAACAAGTGTCAGACGCGCACGAGTGATAAATTGGAAAAGTGTGTGCATAGTGTTGTGTTATTGTGTTTAATATTTCGAAATTTATACCGAACAAAGAGAATTTGCGGACAGCATTAATTTTTTGTTTTCATTTGAAGAAAACTGCTGTTGAATCATACCGATTACTTCGAGAAGCTTATGGTTAACATGCTCCATTGCAAGATACGTCTGAACGATGGTTTCGGCGTTTCAAAAGTGGTGACTTCGATGTTACAGACAAGGAACGTGGCAAACCGCCAAAAAAATACGAAGATGTGGAATTGCAAGCATTGTTGGACGAATATGATTCGCAAACAACTCGCCGAGCAATTAGGCGTTAGTCAACAAGCTGTTTCCAATCGGGTACGAGAGATGGAAAAGATTCAGAAGACCGGTAGATGGGTACCACATGAGTTGAACGACAGGCAAATGGAAAAAGCGCAAAAACACGTGTGACATTTTGCTCGCTCGGTACAAAAGGAAGTAGTTTTTGCATCGTATAGTTACAGGGGATGAAAATTCGATTTATTTTGAGAATTCCAAGCGCAAAAAATCATGGGTAGACCCAGGCGCACCATCCACATCGACCGCAAGACCGAATCACTTTGGCAGAAAGACGATGCTCTGTGTTTGGTGGGACCAGAGGGGCGTGGTTTATTATGAGCTGTTAAAACCTGGGAAAACGGTTAATACTAAACGTTACCAACAACAATTGACCGATTTGAACCGTTCGCTGCTTGAAAAAAGGCCAGACTACCGAAAGAGGCAACACAAAGTCATTTTTCTTCCTGACAATGCTCCATAACATACGGCAAAACCAGTTCGCGACACGTTGGAAGCACTCAGCTGGGAAGTTCTACCCTATGCGGCTTACTCACCAGGCTTGGCTCCCCTTCACAAATTGCCCGAAAGATGGGAAAAATGTATAACAAGCGATGGAGCATACTGTGAATAAAGCACTTTTTATCATTCTTAATTTAACATGTTTTTTTAGAAAAAAAATCCGCATTTCATACTTGTACACCTGGTATCTGCTTGTTGTCGAAAGCAGTAGCCTTCATTTTTGTTGCGTCAGATGTTTTACGGCACTTTTTCCATTAGATTCCTAGTTATACTAGTAAGAGTGAAATCATATTTTAAAAGATACTTGGAAAACTAGTTTCAAATGAAGGAAAAGTTATATTTGCCAAGGAAAACAAGTGACTACCAATCGTCTCCTTTTCACTTCCGAAAACTCGCCCTTAAGACTCGTTGATCAATCAAGACACTACTCGATTATGAAAAGTCTAACGTCTAAATTGACTGGCGACTCGACTAATTTACGTTTAGTGCTCCCTTCCTTCCTTGACTGAGTTACGTGCTGAAAAATTTTTGCCACATGAAGGATGGGTCATATGTTGGTTTCTTTTTAAACTAAGTGTTATTTCGCCTAAAATATTGACAGACATTTAGTGCTAAACCTCCGCGGTACGAAATCGATTTACGCTTGAACAATGTTAGGAAACTTAAAAAAATATATTTTCAAAGTGAGTGCTGTATTGCCGAAATTGTACGAAAATTTAAAAGAAGTTTTAGTCGAAATCAACCTCCTAGTGTAAAGAAATCCGTAAAAAATGGCATGTTTACTGATAACGTAACCTATCCCCGTACTCGTCCAGAGCGCACCGACATAAATATTGTTGCTGTTGCCCAAAGTGTGCGTGAAAACCCAAGAACATCAACCGTCAACATCAGTTGCACTTCTCTGAGGAGAATTTTGCATAAAGATCTCGGATTATTTGCTTACAAGGTCCAAAGAATTGAAGAAAAATGTCCATCCACTTCGTTATCGCTTCTCTATATGGGCTTCAAATGAGTTAAAATAACCGGTCAAGTGCAAGTTGAACTTGCGCAATTAGTGTTTCGTACATTGATTGCTTTTAAAATGAAAAATTTTGTTATGGCGGTATAAGATGATTAGTGACTTCACAAAACACACCCCAAATCAGTTTTCAACAAACTGATGACCTTTTTTTTTATATACCAAATAAATTATTAAAGGTAATGCACTCGTGATAATTTTCGTTCAATCTACACCCCGTGGCGAATATTCCAGAGTTTTTTCAAAGTTTTTTGATCTGTACTTTTCAAGATAAGGGGGAAGACAGCGATTTTTTAAAAATAATACACAGAAAAATGTGCTCAAGTATTACATTATATAAATATATATATATATATATATATATATATATATATATATATATATATATATATATATATATACATATACATATACATATACATATATATATATATATATATATATATATATATATATATATATATATATATATATATATATCGCATCAAAAACATAAAATGTAAAAAAAATACCAAGTCTCGCAACGCAGTCCTTCCACCACAAAAAGTTGTGAGATCTCATATAAAACCAAGTCAATTATTTTAGTTAGTATCTATGGAAGCACCTATGCAACAACGTTGTCATAAATTGTTATCTAATTAGTTACCTACCAACATTTGTAGTGACCGTATCAATATTAGACATCTTTACTTCTATAATAAATATAATGACTTGGCAATCGCATGGCAACATAATCACATAAGAATAATCTACTATTTCGATTGCTAAGTAAGTCTAAACAGTGCACTTAAAAATATAGTATTTTAAATAGTAGATTATTTATTCTTACTCGTATGTGATTATGTTGCCGTACGATTGCCAAGTCATTATATTTATTATAGAAATAAAGATATCTAATATTGATATGGTCACTATAAATGTTGGTAGGTAACTAAATAGAGAACAAATTATGACAAAGTTGTTGAATAGGTGCTTCCATAGATACTAACTAAAATAACTGACTTGGTTTTACATGAGATCTCACAATTTTTTGTGGTGGAAGGACTGCGTTGCGAGACTTGGCATTTTTTTACATTTTATGTTTTTGATGGGATCTCATTTCTTTTTGTAGGTAGTACTCTTTTTTTTTCTTCTCGGGTAATATTTCTTGTACGTCAGCTATGGATTTTCTTAAAGCCCACTCCCTGTCTCTATTGGTTTGTCTCAAAGGCTATGATGTAACAATTTTTGACAAGTCTGGACGATAAGTGCTTCTAAGTCGATTATATTCAACGATTGCGGACTCCTGAGCTTTGATACTACCGAAGTCGACATTAATTAGATGTAATCTGCCCAGACTTGTCACTCTCGAAAGTGCCTCGTATGCTTGACCGCATGTGAATACTGAAGAACCGATGTCCATCAGTGCACTGTTTAGACTTTTGTGTATGGTAATAGCATAGGCTATACATATCGGAAACTGTTCGCGATGAACATAAGCTCTATTAATAATTTCAAATTTAGTTTTGACTGGACCAAGCTTGTAAAGATGTTCATTATTAACTGTAATATGTATTTTTTTTTTATTTTATTTGTATTTTCAGGATCAACCTTTACTCCTTGTACTATACCGATAGAACTGTTGACTAAGCCAAGACTCACGTCAATATTTCGTCTTAACATGACTTTTGCTCCTATTTTAATAACTATATTATCTTCTAGCCCTGCTATCATGGAACCATCATCTTCATACTTTTTTATAATTAAAATATACCTAAAGTATTTCCCTTAACTATTTTTTAATTACACGAAGTAGGTAAGTATTATTAAACGATTATATTTGATAAATGAAAAATATTATTAAATATAATGTATTAATTAATAAATAATACAAATTATTCATAATTATGGATTTTTTTAGTGATTAATCAACTTTGTACGATGTATTTATCGGGACTCACGGTTGACCTTGCATTATGCTATGTATGTAAGAGCGCTGCGCGCTCTCCGCGCTCTATCTCAAAAACGGTTAAGCGTATATAAAAAAATGTTTAGAACAAAATTTGTAGAGAATTTTATGCTCTACAATTTTTATAATAAATGCAAATATCATTGAAAACATAGGAACGAAAAAACGATGACCTTGAATATCTTAAGACGCGGACACGATATTTGATGAGACTTTTGAGACAACTTTTAGAATGCCAAAATAAAGGTTTATACAAGTTTATAGCTTATTATCTCTCATTCCGAGGTTGACCCTCTTTTTTTGGCGTAAGTGACTGTACAATTTAGAAAACGGGACTGAAATTTCGGAATGTTTCAGTTCTTCCTTCCTTTATAGGCTAAACACTAACTAAATTCAAAATTTGAAGTTTGTGTGGCTGCTAGAAGTACCTTAGAATTTTGATGATCGATGAGTGTGTGTCAGTGATAAAATTAAAGAACTTCGACTGGCGATAGTTCGTAAACTATAAGGTATAAATAGTAGGTAATTTAGGAATATAGCTAGTATTGGTTACTGAAAATTCAGACTTTTAGTTTTATCCACAACGAAGTTACAGGAGGGTCGAAAGTGCCGTGAGTGGCTTCGAGAAAAGGATGGTACGGCTGTGCTTTCTGCTCGAATTGGCGGGGGCACTACCGTGCCCCCAGATATATATATATATATATATATATATATATATATATATATATATATATATATATATATTACTCGTGTTTTCACAAGCTTTCATTTGACACCACACTCGATGACCTAGTAAAAAAATTTTTTTTCACTTCCGATTTCACCCCCAAAACTAACCCCTTAAGTCAAAATTTAACTTTCAAAACTACATAGCTCTGATGAGGCCATTAATTCCTATATTATTACCAAATTTCAACGTTCTATGACAAATAGTTTCGGAGAAAATCGGATGTGACAGACGGACAGACACCGAAGTCTTCTTATAAGTGTTTCGTACGGAACACTAAAAATGACGTCGTTTTTGCTCGCAAAATTATCTTTTCGGACGAAGCTCACCATCATATATGTAAACAAGCAAAACTGCAGAGTTTGGGATTCTGATAAACCATACGTAGTCGTAGAAAAGCCAATGCTTCCTCAAACAGTGACTGTTTGGTGTGGTTTTTGTAGTGGTGGCATCTTCTTTGAAGATAAAGCTGGCAACAACGTTTCGGTAAATGGAGTGCGTTACAGAGACATGATAACTGATTTTTTGTGGCCGCCGTTCGACGATTTGGAGTTGAAGGAGTTTTGGTTCCAGCAGGATGACGCAATCTTTTCTTTTCCGTACCAAGTTTGGTAATCGTGTGATCAGCCGTTTTGGAGATATGCGATGGCCACCGCGCAGCTCCGATTTGACGCCGTTAGAACTTCTTTTATGGGGAACTGTTAGAGACCGTTATTACTTTAATAATTCACGCACTTTAGGAAAATACCAATCTAGCTATTCACCAAATAGAGCCATAAACCATCGAAAATGTGCTGAAAAAGTGGGTTGACAGAATGTGCTACTACCAAGTCAGTCGTGGCAGCCATTTGTGAAATTATATTTCATAATTAACCAGAAGGTTTACTCTTTTGAATAAAGAAAAAAACTTTGAAATATATTAAACAGTTTTCTTGTTATAGCCATTTCAAAATGAATCCAACAGATAGACAACCTTTGGAATAAACCAAATTTATGGCCTGACGCTCGTCAGCCAAAAAAGTTTTATGACCTGGCGACTGGTTCACTCATCCTAAATCCCCAATAAATAGATACCAAAAAAAATCAACCTCCATCTCCTAAGATCGCTTCGGTGTCTGTTCATTTGTCCGTCTGTCACACCCGATTTTCTCCGAAACGGTTTGACATAAAAAGTTGAAATTTGGCAGTAATATAGAAATTGATGGCCCCATCAGAGCCGTTTAGTTTTGAAAGTTAACTTTGGACTTAAAGGGTTAGTTTTGGGAATGGGGTGTCAAATGAAAGCTTGTGAAAACACGAGTTCAAAAATGTATATAATGTAATACTAGTGCACACTTTTCTTTGTATTATTTTTAAAAAAATACCGAAAATCGCTATCGCCCCCTTATCTCGAAAAGTACTGTTCCAAAATTTTTGAAAAAATTCTGGAATATTCTCCACAGAGTGTAGATTGAACGAAAATTATCATGAGTGCATTAACTTTAATAATTTGTCTGGTATATAAAAAAAACAACAAACATTTCAAGGTCATTAGTTTTCAACAAAGATAAGAAACAAACTTTGTTGAAAACTCATTTGGAGTGTGTTTTGTGAGGTCATCGATCATTTTATAAATCCTTAAAAAAAATTTTATTTGACTAATTGCGCAAGTCCAACTTGCACTTGGCCGGTTATTGTAGTTAAATATAAAAAGAGTGATACTAGCTCTGAAAACCAGCAGAATATCACAAAAGCACGAGTAGTTAGAAACAGAAGAGACAGCTTGTCATTAGGAAGGACAAACCTGGCTAGACCGTGAAAGCCTTGAAACAACAATCTTTCTAATGTACGATAAGTGAAGATGGTAATAACAGAAAATATAGCTATCGCTACAGAAAGACAAACACATTGAACAAAACGTCGCACAGTGGGGAAAAACGAAAAATCGTGTTTCAAAATTGTCTAGAGCCTTCAATTTTGGTTCGATTTGGAGGATTTTTTTTTTTAATTGAAGCTTATTAAATTCCGAACAAAGTTGTCGGAGTCGATTTTTCAATTAAACTTTTGTTTCAAAATGGCGGACGTTGGTTTCTGATTATATAGCGACTGAGACACATAAAACGCTTACAGTTTCAAACCAAGTTGTGCTAAAATGCGTGTATGTATGTTTTTTTTTATGTCGCAGATAATATATCTAATATCACAGTTACAAGATTAATAATAATGAACCCAAAATGGCTGCCATGAACAATAAAAGTATTATAAATATGAATAAACGTACCATTATTATTTTATATCCATAACATTTGCATAAATAATTTCTTTAAGGTTGTTAATTATAAATATGTTTCAACAATTGACTTAAAATGACAAATCAAGTATGGCGGATGCCAAAATTGAATCGAGCAAGAAAGTTTCTCTGTGGCATTTAGACTGTGGCAGTCAGATCATTCAAGTTATTCAAGTTTACTGGCGGGATTTAAATTTTCATGCAGTTATTGCTAGAATATTGCTGCTGTAAATTTTAAGTATCGTAGACAACTTTCTAGCAGATATAAAAAACAGCGATACACGCAGAAAAGGACAGCTCACACAGCTAGAAAATGGCTACAACAGCTAAAACGTTTTGTTAAAATAGGGACAGCTAAATATTTTGCTGCACTAGCCACATTGTTTGCTGTTGTAGCAAAAAAGCGGCTGCTGTTGCTAAACAGTGGCTAATGCAGCAAAATATTTAACTGTCCCTATTTTAGCATTTCTCTGCGTGTATTTTGTAAGAGTAATAATAATCTTTATTAACGAGAAAACCCTTTAGTACATATGCAGAACTACTGAATTATATTAATAGACTAGAAAAATAAGAAAATAAATATGTCTAACCTTAACTTACTCTTACATAAAATATTTAGCTGTCCCTATTTTAACAAAACGTTTTAGCTGTTGTAGCCATTTTCTAGCTGTGTGAGCTGTCCTTTTCTGCGTGTATCGCTGTTTTTTGTATCTGCTAGAAAATTGTCTACGATACTTAAAATTTACAGCAGCAATATTCTAGCAATAACTGCATGAAAATTTAAATCCCGCAACTAAACTTGAATAACTTGAATGATCTGACTGCCACAGAGACACTTTCTTGCTCGATTCAATTTTGGCATCCGCCATACTTGATTTGTCATTTTAAGTCAATTGTTGAAACATATTTATAATTAACAACCTTAGAGAAATTATTTATGCAAATGTTATGGATATAAAATAATAATGGTACGTTTATTCATATTTATAATACTTTTATTGTTCATGGCAGCCATTTTGGGTTCATTATTATTAATCTTGTAACTGTGATATTAGATATATTATCTCCGACATAAAAAAACATACATACACGCATTTTAGCACAACTTGGTTTGAAACTGTAAGCGTTTTCTGTGTCTCAGTCGCTATATAATCAGAAACCAACGTCCGCCATTTTGAAACAAAAGTTTAATTGAAAAATCGACTCCGACAACTTTGTTCGGAATTTAATAAGCTTCAATTAAAAAAAAAAATCGTCCAAATCGAACCAAAATTGAAGGCTCTAGACAATTTTGAAACACGATTTTTCGTTTTTCCCCACTGTGCGTCGCCTCAAATCGAAGCCGGTTGACAATCGCCGGCTCGTTAAAATATACCACGTCGAGTTTCTCATAGATAGCACGCAAGTGTTATATGTAACAATAATAGGAAAACACATAGGCTCTGAGAAACTCGACGAGGTATATTTTAAGATCCGGCGACAGCCGGCTTCGTTTTGCTGGATAGCTGTATTTGCTGTGGTAATAAACAGACAAAAGCTCATGTATAAAGGAGGAAGAAGACCAAAATCTGCAAACAAAAGGATTGAAGGTTTCAATTTTGAATTTTAAAAAGAACGTTGTAAACAATTTTATTAATCATTAAAACTGATAATTTTATTACCCTGATATATAGTACCTAATCATATCAATATTGTTAATTGTCTCATATTTTTATTTTTATTCAAGAAAATCCCCACGTTTATCAGTTTATTGTTTTATAGAATATAAAGCGAAAAATGATTTTATGTATTAACTATCTGATGTAAGTTATAAAAATTTTCATGGTTTATTAAAATTGTATTTACAGTCCCTGGCCAAATTATTAGACGCACTGCAAGATTTCATGTAAAATATTAATTACCGAGTGATATTGTACCGCTTTATTATTTTAAATTGATTTGTTTTTTATTTTTATATTATCCAATCAATTACCTATTTATTTGACATAAATAAAACAGCAATAATTTAGAAAAGCATAAGTTTATTAAGTTTTAAGGAAAAGTGAAATTAATGTTAGTAAAAGTCAATATTTAGTTGAGCGACCTTTAGCCGCTATCAAAGCTTTAATTCTGCGCGGCATGCTATCAATGCAAGATTGTACTGTCTCCTGCATTTGAGGATGATGATTCCACACATGAATAATCTTTTCTAGGAGCTGGGTTTTGTTGGTAATCATATCTTAAGCCACTTCTCTTTTCATCAGCTCCCACACATTTTCAATGGGGTTCATATCAGGGCCAATTCAACAGAGGGATATTTTTTTTTCTGCCAAAAAAGCTTTAACAGACCGAGCAGTGTGGCAGGAAGCTCCATCTTGCATGAAAGTGAATGGTTCCCCATTTGGAAACCATTCTCTGAGCTGCGGAATCAACCGATTTTGTAATATTTCTTTGTACTGATCTTGCCTCATTATTCCTTTGACGACGTACAGACGTCCAGTGCCCTTGCCGCTGATGACTGACCAAATCATCACTTTGGTGGGATGTTTAACCGTCGGGACGACACAATCAGGATGAAACTTTTCTCCATGACGACGACGCACATACGGAGCTTTATTCTGCAAAATTTCGAATGTGCTTTCGTCACTGAAGCAGACTTGTCAAAAATAGGAAAAATATATAAACTTCCATGTTTATTTGCTTTATTTAACTGAAAATGATAATAATGTATCAATTATTGATTAAATTGCTGTATCTTACCGATCTCCAGAAGTCCACATCTTTGTCTTGCCATTGTTTGGCCCACTTCAGGCGCTTTGCTTTCATTGCAGCTGTTAACTTGGGCTTCCTGGCGGGGCGACAGGCCTTAAAATCTAATTCTTTCAATTTTCTTGGAACAGTGCGCTCAGAAGTATTTACGCTAGCATCCTGGAGTTGTGATTTTATTACCTTTGTGGTAGCAAATCTGTTTTCTACACAAATTTTCTTCAAACATCTCTCTGACCGTGGAGTGAAAATTGGTTTTCTACCGCATCTTTTCTTTCTTTTCGGGCTTAATTCCTTCCCTGACTCAATTTTCTTTTTTATGCGTCGTACACTAGCTTCAGAAACCTCGAATCTTCGTGATATTTCTCGGTTTGTAAATGTTTTCGCAATCACAAGGGCCTTCACTTCAGCTTTTTTACGTGGTGAAAGATCGCCTTTTCTACCCATAATGAAAATAGTCCAATTACTTTTTTAAAACACTGCATACAAAATAAACTAATAACTGAGTAGTATAAAACTGTTAAACAAACAATCACAGTCCATAAAGCCACAGAAACACGTCCGTACCTGACTCGATTCCGATCGCGACTGATACAGGTTTGTACTTGTTTACGTTCATGTATCACTTTGTCAACACAGTGTTGCCATATGTTAAAAATAAATACAAATATGTAGTCTACAACAATTCTTTTAAATAAAAATCAATAATATTGTAGTTTAAATATACCATTATTGCATAAAAACTCTTAAGAAACATAAAATTACTAAAAAAAAATACAGTGCGTCTAATAATTTGGCCAGGGACTGTATATTAGATAGGTTTACCGTGGTACTCAAGGGATATACCTAGTCATCTGGGACAAAAAATTCAATTTTTGGATTTTTACATTTTCTGTTAATATGATATCTTAAGAGTATTTTCTGTAAGTTTCATAAGAATCGGTTAAAAATTGACGAAGTTATAGCAGTTTAAAAGAAGTGCCGTTGCGTAGGTAGCGAGTAGCTGCTCTCGGGTCAGCCTTCGCCGACCTTAACTCGATTTTAACGTATTTTAAACTTTTTCTTTTATAATATAATACAACTTCAATCGTCCTTCTTAAAAAGAACAAGGTATTTTCATCTGCTATTCTAAGGTTCTATATGCGAAACTGGGAGTTTGTTCAGAAGCTTTGTACACTTCACGCATAGCAATTCAGTTGTAACAGTTATTAAAGTTAAATAGAATGACAGCTATGGGAGTTCATTGTAGACGAAATGCACATAACTACGCAGCTAAAGTGGACGGAGAACGAGTTGACCTGGCCGAGCGACAATTGCTACAAAGTACAAAATAAGCTAGAATGCGTCATAGATAAAAAGAAATTAGTCTTCTAGAAGCTCAAATAGTTGACGAAGATTCAGCATATGGCCCTGCAGTCGATGATTCATTTACAGATAAGAATTTATTTTTGTATTACTGTTTTTTAACCTGATTTCTCAAACCTAAAACGCGTTTTTTTTCGAAACTACTTTTTCTGGAAAGCCGCTTGGCGGTGTGCAATATATCTCAAGAATTACTAAACCGATTTTGATGAAATTTGGTACATATTTTCTCTATACATATTGCTTATCTTTGAACGAAGGTATTTTGATTATATCAAGAACTTTATTTTTAATTAACAATAACGTAACGCGCGGTAATTTTTTCGTTTTTTTGTTTAAACCCATGCCATTTGATGATTATTTTTTTAAAATCCTTCGTTCATAGACAAGATCGATCCTCTAGGAAATAATTTTTTTGGAAAATTTGGTTTCAGGTGATTCACCTCCTAGTAATCGTGCACACCACAATGCTCTTTAAAAAAGGGGGGAACAGGGGTAGCACCGCCATTTTTCTTTTGTGTTTTAATTAAAATTTTACAAATTGTATTTTAAGCTTGTATTATTATACAAAATATAAACTTTATTTATGTAATGAATAATTTAGCTAAAAAAAATCCTAAAAAACGCCTTTTTACGGCTCCATGACTAGATACATCCTCTGGTACTTAATACGAATTGCTAAACTCAGATCTGAGGCACAGCATTTCGCCGATAGGTCAATAAGTATAAGTAAATCGGAAATGAAGTTTCGTTGGTTAGTGGGAATCGAGATTTTTGCGCTTCAAAATTGTCCCCAATTTCTGGCATAAAATTCCCTAAGTCACGAAAAATGCATTCTGAAACCACCACTATCCTACCATCATCACGCAGCAAAGCACCAAACATGCAAGCTTTCCAGTACGAAATCACTTAGAGCTTATATATATTCCAGAAAACGCAATTTGTAGGGGCTAATTATTCTCTATTTCCAACATTGCCCGACCGAGAACCATCCTGTCGGTTGTTTCTCGTGCAGATACTCTATTTTCGTACCTGCCAACCGTGCTTGAATTAATAACCCTCAAGAATTTAACCGCATATATCTTATTCCGACGCGTGTCTGTCCCCCTTACAAATGATTCCCTATTTCTACCGTTTATTACAGCATTTTTCGAATAGAATTATGCTTCGTAATTGTCACTGATTAGATATATGGCCCCGAGACAAACGGAAAAGTTATTAGGCGAGACTAATTTTCCTATGTTTTCTTTAAAATCTCTTAAGCCTTTTTTGAATAGCTTGTCAAAAAGAAATATATGTACATATATATATATATATATATATATATATATATATATATATATATATATATATAGGGTACCCCATATGTAAGTTTATCAAAAAAATGTTTAAATAAAAGTTATAGGGTCTTATACGGCGCACATGCTGACGTTGACAATAAAATGTTTGGAACTGTCAGCTCGAAGAAATTACGCCATCTTGATTTCTTTTTAAATAGAAAGCCCCGTATATTATTTTAATTTTGAATCCTATTAAAAATTCTAGATTTTATTTGTCTAACATATGTCTAAATTGAACTGTTTTGAAATTATTGTCTTTTGAAATTTAATATAAAAAAAATACAAAAAAAATTAATTAATTAATAAATATTCTAGGTTTATTTTTAAGATAACAATTGCTCAAAATGTCTACCTTTAACAGCGAGGCAATGACCTAATGTATCATAATCAGCCTGAACAAAGTTTTGCAGAGAATCCGGGCTGATCTGTGCTACTTCATATTGAATTCTTTGTTATAAATCTTTTACAGTTTCAGGTCGACTTCGGTAAATTTTGGTTTTCAAATGACCCCCAAAAAATCGAGTGGCGTAATGTCGGGACTCCTTGCAGGCTATTCTACATCACCTCTTCTGCCTATCCATGGATTAGGAAAAATCGCATCCAAATATCTACAAACATTGATTTCATAATGAGGAGCTGCTCCGTCCTTTTGATACCACAGATTCCTGTTAGGGGTCTCCAAATTATTTTCATCGGGAAAAAGACCTGCACAAGTTGGAATAACTTGCTCTTGGAGTAACTGTAAATACCGCTGTCCTGTAAGATTTCCATCAATAAAAAGGAGACCAACGATATGCCATCCACAAATTTCTGCCCACACGTTTATCTTTTCTGGTCTTTGAGAATGACTGTCGATTATCCAGTGAGGATTCTCAGTAGACCGATACCGGCAATTATGCCTGTTAACTCTTCCGTCAAGACAAAATGTGGCCTCGTCAGAACAAACAATATTATGAATTAGGTTAGGATCATTATTGATTCGTTCCATCATGACCATCATTATTGATTCGTTCCATCATGAACTCTGGTGTAAGCATCATTGAACTTTGATACTTCATAAATTATTATTTTCCGCTGATTGATTTTTTCATCCGAATTAACGATCTTAAGTCGGTTTTTTAAAAATATCTTTTCTCAATACGCACGTACAGGTTTTGAAAGTAGTGACATTTATATTATTTAAAAATCACTAAAAAAGACTTCAAAATGGCTTAAACATGTTTACCTCGATAATTTTATTTGATAATAATTTTAAGATTTTAATATATGCTAATTACGTTTCCCTTATATTATTATATACCATTATCATATATGTTATTTTTCTTTTTTTTTCCATTAATTTGTTTTTTTTTTGTTTCAGTGCTAGTAATACAGCTTTAAGTTCTTGGGAACAAGTTAAGGAGTACTTGCTCACATTTGAGACGTGCAAGTACGGCCTTGAGTGTCACCTTAAGTATAACACTGTATTTAATTTTGATCCCAAGGTAAGTACAGTATCATACCATATCAATAAATACTGTACATCTTAACCCATTTTATAATTACATGAAAATATCTCCTTCTCCATCATTTTTGTTTCTCCGTCTCTCCCCCATATTACAGAAACGCTAGATTTTGATTGTTATACCTAAAAATCTGGTAAATCCTTCGAGAATTTTGTCTCAATTAATGATTTCCAAAAGATTTTTCATAAATTGCCTTCCACGTAGCTCCACGGTGTGTTGAGTAGTAATTAATAATTTTATCGCCCGGTTAGAAGAGTACCGGGAACGTAACGGTTCATATTTGTATGACATTATTTTTCAGAAATAATATTCTGAAAATTGTAATTTAATATATAAAAAGGTTTTTTTATCAATTTATCAATGTGTTTTTGCAACCAGTATTTTAAAATTAAACTTTTTAAGGAACATCTTTGTACATACAACACAACACAATACTTATTTTTTCACATGCTTTTGTCCTTATTGTTATCTCAAGCCTGCGCATTATTAATGCGAAGGACTTGCACTTTCATACTACGGCAGAATTGTAATAAAATAAACTAAAAGTACAACATATGCACAACAACAAAGAACCAGGGGACGATGAAATAACTATAGAAATGATAAAGGATGGAAGGGCATCCATAATAAAATCTCTTCAAGCTCTATTTAACTGGTGCCTAAAGTAAAATACCATCACCCTGGGTAAACGCCTTGATTGTGCTTATTTTTCAAAAAGGGAACAAATTTAAATTGGAGTATTACATACCCGGGGAGTACGTCAGGGCTGCATACTGTCACCCCTTTTGTTTAATATCTATAGCGAGAGTGTATGTCAGGAAGCTCTGTCTGAGGCAGACGAAGGCAAAACGGTAAACGGTGAAACCCTGAATAATGTAAGATACGCCGATGACACAGTTCTGCTAGCAGAAAGTTTAGAAGACCTACAACATCTTGTTGAGCGGTTAAATAACATCTGCAATAAATTTGGTCTAAAGATAAATCTAAGGAAAACAAAATTTATGGTGATGGCAAAATCTCAAAATAACCAGGATCGTCTTCTGGTTAATAACATAAGTGTTGAGAAAGTCAATTGCTACAAATACTTGGGAATATGGCTGAACGAGAACACAGATCAGACAAAGGAGATTAAAACCCGAATAGAGATATCAAGATCAAGCTTTAATAGAATGAGAAAACTCTTTTGCAATCGAGATCTAAGCCTGGTACTGCGGTTACGAATGTTGCGTTGTTATGTCTTCTCAACGCTTCTTTATAGAGTGCAAGCATGGACTTTGAGGCAGAACAATACTAAAAGTATTGAAGCTTTTGAGATGTGGTGTTATCGGCGCATTCTGAAAGTGTCATGGATTGATAGGGTAACCAATAACGAGATTCTCCAAAGACTAAACAAAGCGCCAGAACTAATGAACACTATAAAAAAAAGGAAGCAGGAATATTTGGGACTGTGTTGAGAGGAGAAAGGTATTCACTGTTGCGGAATATTATGCAGGGTAAAATTAAAGGGAAGAGAAATGTTGGACGAAGAAGAATATCGTGGTTGCGTAACTTGCGCGACTGGTTTGGCTGCAGCTCAATTGAACTGTTTAGAAGAGCAGTAAATAAAGTGAGAGTAGCTGTGATGATTTCTAATCTCCGATAGGAGTGGCACTCCAAGAAGAAGATTACATACCCAACAGCCTATTATCGGTACTATGTAAAATTCTCACTAGAATTATAACATATAGAATAACCAACAAATTAGAAAGTTATTAACCTCGTGAAAAAGCGGGTTTTAGATGGGGATACAGCATTTTGGACCATCTTCAAACAATTAGATTAGTAGTGGAAAAAGCAAATCAATATAAGTGGATAGCAATGGTTGACTACGAAAAAGCATTTGATTCGGTAGAGATATCCGCAGTCCTTAACGCCTTAAGTAACAGCAGAGTTGATGAAAGATACACAACTCTTCTTGCATACATATATAAAAATGACGCATCACAATTAATAATAATAATAATAATAAGCATTGATTGTCTAACAGAACTACATCCATTTACAAGACAATTTGACAATAGGTGAAAAAAGTATCAGACCTACTTAAGTTATAATAATAATTTTTACAAAAATTCAACAACTACACACCACAAATACTGCTCAGCCCATTCATCGCACAATAAGAAAAGTATGCTAAATAAAAATTTTGGATCATCTCAATAACGTGTTCTTGAAGAGTCCAAGCAATTGAGGAAGTGTTAAATGGAAAACATCAATGTTTTGGAATGTCTCATTATAAAACCCATTGCTCGGTAAAGTGGTGATTTTATTAGAAAATTATTATGTCGGGTACACACTAAAAGTCGAGGGGGATCTCATTGTACGACCAGGCACATGCAACATGATTTGGGACAATAATTCAGGGCAATCAATAACAGACCTCACAAGTTTTGCCACAAAACTCGTAAGTAGGTAGTTCCTGCGTCGCAGCAGTGATGGTATCTGAAATCTCTCCAGCAAGCCCTCGTGGTCACAGCCTTTCGGAGGGAAAGAACCATCAACTCTAAATGCTAAAAATTTAAGGAATTTCCTCATATGCCTTCTAATTTCTGGATATAACAATTGTATATTGGGTTCCAGACCACAGATCCATACTCAAGTTTTGAACGGACATAACAGAAGTAAAGTAGTATAAGTGTCTGAATATTTGTAAAGCCTTCAGTATTGCGCAAAGCAAATCCCAACGCCTTAAACGCCTCTGGGCAAACGCTGTTGATATGAGTGTCAAAAGCAAGCTTGGCATCATAAGTAATCCCCAAATCCCTAATAACAGAACACCGCTGAAGTTGCGAACCGTTTAACTCGTAATTGTAATGAATACTTGACTTATTGGAAAAGGTCATGGCGTAACATTTTTTGATATTCAGCGATAAGTTGTTACGTTCACACCATAAATTGATTCTTTCTAGATCCGCCTGCAGGTCAAGGCAATCCGAGGGTGGTGTTTATTATCCGGAAAAGTTTTAGATCATCCGCAAATAGGAGCACTTTACTGGAAATATCAGACTATGTCATTAATAAAGAGAGAGAAAATCAGAGGAGCCAAGTTGCTTCCCTGTGGCGCACCACTCATTGCTGAGAAACTTACAGACTTGTGACCGCGAATTTCGACCTACTGAGATCTACGAGTGAGATAGGAACCAAAAAAACATACCAAGTTGTTATCAAATCCCATAGCATCAATTTTTGCCATGCTTGAAGAACAAAACAAAATCAAAATTAAAAGAGGAATTAGACATGGCGACTCGATATCCCCAAAGCTGTTCACGTTGACTCTAGAAGACATGTTCAAATCGTTCAAGTGGAAAAATAAAAGAATACTAATGGGCGGTGGACGACACTTAAGGTTCACAGATGCTGTCACTGTAATCCCCAACACAAAAAAAGAATTACAAGAAATGCTGATAGAATTAAATGACAAGTCTCGAGAACTAGGTCTAGGAATAAACTTTACCAAAACCAAATATTTGAACAACGAAAGTGAAGATAACGGGCAGGAAAAAATAGAAACGGTACAAACATTTTTATATTTAGAGCAAAAAATCGAAATATCCAAAAATAATTTAAAGGCTGACTTGAATAGAAAAGTCTCGTTAGCTTGGTCTGCGTTCGGAAGGTTACAATCTACATTTAAATTAGACATCCCAAATACAATCAAAGCAAGAATATTCGATTAATATATACTGCCGGTATTAACATATGGCACTTAAACGTAATATAGTTATACGAGGATCCCCAATAAGGATAACAACATCAGAAGTTAAAGAAGTATGTAAAACGCTAAAAAAATGATAGAGCTCCAGGACCAGGAAACATCCCAGGAGAGATAGTAAAATACGGAACTGAAAAGCTATTTAGCGCTTTGAGGAACTTATTCCAAAGATGCATTAACACATCAGAAGTACCCGAGGAATGGAAAATATCATACATATCAACAATTCATAAGAAAGGAGACAAAAAGAATTGCGATAACTATAGGGGAATAACAGTTACAGGATCTATTAGCAGAATATACGGAAAAATACTTAAAAATAGAATAGAAACGGAATACGCGGACGTAGAAGCTGAAGAACAGGGAGGCTTTAGAGCAGGAAGATCCACAATAGACCCTCTCTTCTCACTGACACAAATCCTAGAACAGAAAACCGCATTTGATCAGGAAGTCCATGTCTTGTTTGTTGATCTAAAAAAGGCCTACGACAGCGTGCCCCTAATGAGATTGTGGGAAACACTACAACAGAGTAATGTAAGCACCGAAATAATTAAAGCCGTAAAATCCTTATACCAAGACGCAAGAAGTAGTGTGAAAACCAAATATGGTATAACAGGGTTCCCGGTCACAAAGGGTCTCAAACAGGGCTGCTGTATATCCCCAACGCTATTTAAAATCTATTTGGAGAGTGCACTGAAGAACTGGAAAAGGAAATGCAGCAGTATGGGATTACCACTGGATGACGATACTACATTGTACACGCTATCATTCGCAGATGACCCGGTAGTAGTCGCTCAGGACATCGATGATATGGAATACATGACACGAAAACTTATGGATGAATATGAAAAATGGGGCCTAGAAGTCAATATGAAAAAGACGGAGTACATGTGCGTCGGAGGACAACAGCAGGACTTGAAACTGGCCACAGGACACACCATCAAACACTGTGCCAGTTATAAGTATTTGGGAACGAGAATATCTAGGAACGGAACACTGGAAGAAGCAATATTCGAGAGAAATATCCAAGGAAGAAAAGCGATTGCAATGCTTAATAGTATACTATGGGATAAAAACATAACCATTGAAAATAAGAAGAGAATTTACAACTCAATAGTGAAAAGTATAATAACTTACAGCTCCCAGGTGTGGCCATTAAAGGAAAGAACAGAAAAAATACTAAAAGCTACAGAAATGGATTTCTGGAGACGAGCAGCCAGAAAATCCAGAAAAGACGCATACCAAATGACACGATAAGGCGAGCTTTAGAAATAAAGCACGATATAGTGGACGAAATCAGAACCCAACAGTTGGTATGGTACGGACATGTACAGAGAATGTCACAAGACCGACTGCCTAGAAAGATTTTAAATTGGAACCCTCATGGAAAAAGAAAGCGAGGAAGACCACGCCAAAGCTGGAGAGCAGGAATCAACAAGGAAGTACTAGAGAGAGATCTGGAGGAGGAGGGATGGAGAAACCGGGAGGAGTGGAAATTAGGCGACGGAAGACGTTATAAAACCGATTGATATATATACTTAAACGTAACGTATAAAAGTATAATAAATAAACTCCAGGTAACCCAAAGAGCAATGGAGAGGAGAATGCTAAATATTAGACTCCAAGATCATATTTCTAACATCAATATTCGAAGAAGATCAAAAGTGACAGATATAATACAACGAATATGTATATTAAGGTGCAATTGAGTGGGGTATATCGCAAGGATGAATGATAACAGATGGACACGCCGTATAGTTGAATGGAGACCTATAGAATACAAGAGATGCAGAGATAGACCACAGACATTCATCTTCTATAAATAAGGGATTTTTTTTCATTCATTCCATGGTTTAGCACACCGGTTATTAGTATTTGATGGTTCAACACAAGTTTCTAAATTAAATTCGAGCAGGTTTCTTTCACTTCCTTCCATATTTCCAAGTGAATACGAATTTGCGATAAATAAGATAACCACTGCACCAAACACTTTATTTTTTCACTCGAAACGTGTTACACTAACGACGTTAGCATCATCAGGAGCGATTAGTAAGTCGACAGTCAGTAAACACAGGTGATGATGCTCAGATGATTAGAGCAACGCGTGTCTTCTTCTTCTTCTTCCTACATTAGGACCATGTCCTGTGTTCACTTCAAAGGTTTCCCAGAAACAATTGCGATGATGAAGACCAGCTCTCATACCATCTTATTGGTGGTCTTCCAAGCGGTCGAGGTGTGTTTGGTCGCTTCTCTTTTGCAACCTTAGCCAACCGGTCATTTGGCATTCTGCCCACATGGTCTCTCCATTCTCTTCTTCTATTCCTTGCCCATCTCACCACATCCTGTATTTCGCACATTTCCCTTATTTATTCACATCTCTTCCGGTCAAATAAGGTATGTCCTGTTATCGATCTAAGTGTTCGCATTTCTGTTATTCTTAGGAGTCGTTTTGTTATTGTGTTCTCCGCTCTGGTTTCTATCGCGTACGTCATGATCGGTCTTATGCATGTTTTGTATATTCTTACTTTGCTCCTGGTGCTCATATATTTGTTTCTCCAAATTATATCACTTAAGTATCCTGATATTAATGATACCTTTGTTGTTTGAGTTTTTACTTCCTCCTTACTGGTACTTGTTATGTTTGCCCCTAGATATTTGAAGGACATCACTTGTTCTACACTCTGATCATGAATCGCGAGTTTTCATCTTTTCGGTTCTTTAGATATTGTAAGGGATTTTGTTTTCTTTACAGATATTTGCATATTAAACACTTTTGCTGTTTGTTGGAACTTATGTAGGAGTCTCTGTAAGTTATCTTCATCTTCTGATATGATTACTGCATCATCGGCATAGCATATTATTTTTATTTCTTTGTCTCCCAGTCGATATCCTCTCCCAGTTTTCTTTACTTCGTTTATAATTTTATCCATTATGATGTTAAATAAGATTGGGCTTAGGCTATCTCCTTGTCTGATTCCGGTTGTCATAGATATTTTATTGCTTAATTTATTTGCCACTCTTACATATGTGTGGTTGTGGGAATTCAACTCTTCGATAGTTTTTATTATATTCGGGTGAATTCCCCTTTTTTGTAGTAGGGTTATGACATCAGTTAACCGTACCCTCTCGAATGCCTGGGTAAGAGCAATGAAACACATAAAGACTATCTTATTAAACTCTATGGCTTTTTCGGTAATTTGGCGCATTATAAATATGGCGTCTGTAGTAGATCTGTTCTTTCTGAACCCTTGCTGTTCTTCACAGATTCCGGTTAACATTATTTCTTCTGCTAAAATTTTAGTGAACAATTTTAGTACCGCACTCATTGAGCTGATACCTCGATAGTTTTTTGGATCTGTCCTTTCTCCTTTTTTGAAAATTGGTATCAAGATGAAAATGTTGCCCACCAAATAGAACCATTTCCTTGAATCAAATACAGCACATGGCAGCGAAACTAAAAAACAGAAAAGCCCCGGGCTAGGACGAAATTAAGAACGAAATGATCAAATATGGAGGTGATAAATTACTAGAAGAATTACAGATTTTCTTTAACAAAATACTCACAGCCAAGATTATACCATCCGAATGGAAAGAAAGCAACGCGTGTAAGGTGCAAAAATAAAGTGTTTCTTATAGTAGTGATAACTATCTTGTAATACCATTGTGCCAAAGATTCCAAAATCTCAACATAATCTGAACACTGTTGTCTGTTATCAATATTGTTTGCAATAGGAAATTATCATTTCAATTTTACATGCCGTACTCTAATAGCGATAAAAATACTGAACTTCAAATAACCTCTCTTATAAGTTCCTCATTAAGGGAGATCGTAAGCATTAATAAATGTTTCTCTTATTTTGCTTCATTACTGCGCAAGCTCCTAACGGTGGGTGCATGCTTCAAATAACGATAACAGCTGAATTTTTGTTTTTAATTTCCTCCCTTTACTATTGCGCACGCTTCAAATAAAGATAAAGGCAGTGGCCTGCCAAAATAAGCGTTGCAAAATCTCTCTGTTTTTAACGTAATTTACTTTATAGCTATAGCTCTTATGTTATCATTAGCTATTAAATCGGAATAAGTTTCGGCTCTATTTTTGCAAAACTACAATAAAAGGGAATTTATATTTTATTTGGGTACGAGCAGTAAATAAATAAAAGTATTAGTTGTGTGATTTATCTACGAAAGTAACAGAAATAATAAAGCACTTAATAGGGGATTAGTATTTGACGCTTTGCTTATCTTTTTTGATTTATCTACGTTATAATGAAAGACCTGCGACTTAGAATTAGTCAGAATTATTTTATCACTGATTTGTAGGGGGTTTTTGACACTTTTATTTCACAAAATAAAGCAAATACATTTTTAAACAATAACTGGAAGAAAATTAACAATAGGAAGTTGTTATCAATTTCTTAAAACTTTTTTTGATTCTATTCGTCATGTAAACAATTTTTAATATTTTATATAAATCCTATAGTGGAATTCCGGCCAGAAAAACAAGAAAGAATGGATATAGAATGGGTTAAAATTATATGTTATGCAGATGACGCGATAATAATGGCCGAGACCGAGAACGATTTGCAAAGGCTGCTATACGAATTTTACATAGCAGCAAGACAATATAATATGTCAATCTCAACTGAAAAAAACTAGACAATAGTAATAGCAAAAGAGCCGATCAGGTGCAAGTTGATAGTGGAAGATAAACCAATAGAACAGGTAATGGAGGTCGATTACCTGGGCATCAAAATATCTAGTATCGGAAAAATCGAGGAAGAAGTAAAACATCAAGTCAACAAGGCTAATAGGATAGCGAGATGCCTCAATGATACCATATTTAGATATAAATTCCTCTCTATTGAGACGAAAACAAGAATATACGAGAGCAAAATACGACCAGTAACGACTTACACATCTGAAACAAGATCCGATACAAGAATAAAACAGAGGATGCTGAAATTAACTGAAATCAGAATATTTAGGAGGTGTACGAACAAGACATTGAGGAATAGAGAAAGGAGTGAAGACATAAGATGCACATGTAATATAGAAAATATCAACCAGTGGATAAAAGGAATAAAAGTGGAATGGGATCAACACTTAACAAGAATGGCAAACAACAGGATAGTACGGATAGCAAGGGATAAATCACTGAATGGAAGATCAATGGAACTTCCAAGAAAGAGATGAGCGACGATCTATAGAGCAGGAAACAAAGAAAACTGGCAATAGTGCCCAGCTATAAATAAGTCTAAAGAAGAAGAGGGAAAACACTTTTGCTTGTTATCACTTAATGATCGCTTCTACAACGTAACACTTATACAGAATATCATAAAAATAATTTATTGTATTAAAATAGTTGACTCCTAAACTATGCATAGACACGCTTAAAACTTTTTTAGTATTCCGTACCAAAATTGAAAAACTGAACACTTGTGGAATCACTTCGGTATCCGTCTCTCTGTCTGTCACAGCCGATTTTCTCCGATATAGAAAGTTAAAATTTGTCACAAGGGAATGAATTGATGATCGAATCCCAATCGTGTAATTTGTAAATTTTGACTTAGAAGGTTAGTTTTGGGGAGTGAAATCGAAAAAAAAAATTTTTTCAATATCATTGAGTGGGGTGTCAAATGATAGCTTATGAAAACACAAGTTTAAAAATATATGTGATGTAATGTTCGCGCAAACTTTTCTTTGTATTATTTGAAAAAAAATGCCAGAAATCGCTGTCCCCCCACCCTATCTCTAAGGGTACGAATCAAAAAATTTCGAAAAAATTCTAGAGTAGTCTAAATGAAGTGTAGATTGAGTGAAAATTATCACGGGTACATTACATTTGATAAATTTTCTGGTATACAAGTAAAACATGTAGCATGACAGAATGGTGAAGGCTGGGAAAATTGGGAATTTAACCGAGACTAAGAGCTACGAAATATCAATACGTATTCATAATATCATGGTGACTGGTGATCATCGGATAGGTACGCAAGATATTTGTTTATAATTGAACAAATATTCTCGCTGGCTTAAATAAACGAGATACTACTCGTTCGGCAAGATACAGACCCTTGCGCCATCTGTTGAGATTTTCGAACTTCGAAAAATTGCTGAACTATATATATTACTCAGTATATATCACCACTACACCAAACACTTTATTTTTGCACTCGACGCGCGTTTCGCTAACCATGTTAGTTTCATCAGGAGCGATGATTGACTACAGCTAAACTACAAATCTACCCTATTTATACTTAGCCTAACCCTTTAATTACTCAAGCGGAACTAATGACATAGGCAAGGCCATCAGTTCCGGTCAAGTAACCAGTAGAGGGGACTATAAGGAATAGGCCCTCTGTCTTTATTTAAACTACTTTTACATTTTATGATTTCCATACTTTCGTATGCGTTCAACAATCTCCTATCAGACACATTTTTTATTAATCTTAGATTATCTAATGTTACAGTATGATCGGCTTCAAGGGCATGTTCGGCAATGCTAGACTTTTCTGTTCTATTGTATTTTAAGTGTGCTAAGTGTTCTTTAAATCTTGTTTTAATTGACCTTTTAGTTTGCCCAACATACTTTTTGTCACAATCATTACAACTAATTTCATAAATTTCACTTTTCTCACAATTAGGAATCTTATCTTTGGGATTTCCTAATATATTCCTCAGATTGTCTGATGACTTATAGACTAAGGTGAGGCCTACCTTATTAAATACCTTATCGAGTCCCTTGCTATATTTCGGATTATAGGGTATAGAGACATACTTGGTGTTATTTTCTTCGCGTGTAAAAAAGGTGGAATTCAGAATATTAAACCTAAACTTATGTCTATTTATTAGCTTATTTACTAAGTCATCGTCATAACCATTAACTCTAGTTATATTTCTAATACGATTCCTTTCTTTATTAAAGTTTACTCTATTCAGAGGGAAAGTGACCAGACGATGAACTAAAAAAATGTAATGAGGCTGATTTATGTTGTTTGCAATGAAATGAATCATTAGGAATATATCTATCTGTTACTGTGTCCTTCCTATAGATATCAAATTCTAATCTATTATTATTTTTAATAATTAAAATATCTAGAAAAGGCAATTGTCCTTTGTTCTCAACTTCGTAAGTGAATTTAATGGAATCATACCTGCTATTTAATTTAGAAACAAAATCATCAATATTTGCTCTCTTTGTATCAAAAATCGCGAAAATATCATCCACATACCTATACCATACCCTTGGGAAATATTCGAATTCTTGACTGGCTTCGATTTCAAACTTACTTATGAATAAATTGGCTATGAAAGGTGATAAGCAATTACCCATAGCTGTTCCTTCTTTCTGAACATAAAATTGATTGTTATATTGGAAATAATTTTGTTCCATACAAAGTTTAGATAATGTTAAGTATTCACGAATAATTTCGTCTTCAAAGTCATTCATTCTAAGTAATTCTTCGAGATATTGTAAAGTTTGTGGAATTGGCACACTTGGGAACAAAGAACTAACATCAAAAGAAATTAAGACTTCACCTTCATTAAGAACTAGATTTTTTGTTTTATTAATGAATTCTAACGAATTCTCACTGCGAAAGTATTTAACGGTAACTTCTCAAGTTCTTTTGATAACCATTTAGATATTAAATATGTGGGTGATCCGACCGATGAAACAATGGGTCGCATTGCTTTTCCAGGTTTGTGAATTTTGGGTAAACAATACAATTTTGGTATGGTCGGATTACTCACATTTAATTTAAATTTTAGTGAATCGGAGACAAGGTCCTTACATTTTTTTAAAGAATTTTTAACCTCTGATATCATTCTCGGTAATGGATTTCTTATTACCTTTTCATAAGGGCCAGATTCGATAAGATTATCTACCCGTTCAAAGTAATGTTTCTTATCCAATATAACAACCTTATTTCCTTTATCCGCTTTTAAGTAGAAGACATCTTTCTTTTTCAATCCTTTAACTACTTTTATGTCTTTGCGTGAATTAGAATTTGTGTTGTTTTTCGATATTTGATTGCGACATACTTCCCTAACAAATGATTTACTATTTTCTGGAAGTGTACTAATGGAACTTTCAATGTGAGCAACTATTTCTGATAAATTATCTCTAGGAGGGGGTACTGCAAAGTTAAGACCTTTGTTTAAGATGTGAATTTCATTTTGTGTAAAGGATTGAGATGAATGATTTTCTACAATATTTACGAGTTCCTGAGGACTATTTTTCTTCGGTAAGAGCTTTTTTAATTTTTTACTTAGAATAGAGAATTTCTTTTTATATTGAATATCAATAACTAAAAACATTTTCCTCTGGAACTCGCTCCATACTACATATTAAATATTGTTTAATCCTGAAGTAAGTTTTTTGAATATGCTGTATGATTCTACTTCTACAACATACTACGTTTTGTGTACAAATTCTTGATTTCTAAGTCAAGCCATTTTTCTTTAGCAAAGAATGAAACTTTTTCTGAAATGTTTGACTTTGGTAAATTAACCTTAATAACATTAGGAAAAAACTTTAAATTTCTTGCATGACTTTAAAAACCAAATATCTGCACCTACTAGTCTAATCTTACTACTGTACTTACGATAAAGGTTTAATTCCGTTGACCGTGAAGCCATCTCAACTAAGTTGGGAATGTGGAATCTTTGGCACAATGATACTACTCAGTATATATCACCACTACACCAAACACTTTATTTTTGCACTCGACGCGCGTTTCGCTAACCATGTTAGCTTCATCAGGAGCGATGATTGACTAAAGCTAAACTACAAATCTACCCTATTTATACTTAGCCTAACCCTTGAATTACTCAAGCGGAACTAATGACATAGACAAGGCCATCAGTTCCGGTCAAGTAACCAGTAGAGGGGACTATAAGGAATAGGCCCTCTGTCTTTATTTAAACTACTTTTACATTTTTTGATTTCCATACTTTCGTATGCGTTCAACAATCTCCTATCAGACACATTTTTTATTAATCTTAGATTATCTAATGTTACAGTATGATCAGCTTCAAGGGCATGTTCGGCAATGCTAGACTTTTCTGTTCTATTGTATTTTAAGTGTGCTAGTGTTCTTTAAATCTTGTTTTAATTGACCTTTTAGTTTGCCCAACATACTTTTTGTCACAATCATTACAACTACTTTCATAAATTCCACTTTTCTCCACATTCCCAACTTAACTATATATATATATATATATATATATATATATATATATATATATAATATATATATATATATATATATATATCTCTCCACAAATGGCACAAGGGTCTGTATCTTGCTCAACGAGTAGTATCTCGTTTATTTAAGGTACCATGATTACTATAAGCTAGCGAGAGTCATTCCAACTTGACTCTCCACAGTACTCGAAGCTTCACGATCGATACCTGATGAAGAGGAAAGGCATGGAATATTCCATTCATGGGATCTTTGTTGGTCATTTTGCATATGCAAATCTCTCGACTTTCTGTTGTAGTGACCAATTAAGTAACAAACCATATTCCGAAATTTTATTTCGGAATATCGATTTAGTTTAACCGACTATGTTGTCTGTTAAAGGTTTTTGACGCCCCTGATTCATTTTGCAACATCGAGAAGAAAGAGGAGGCCATCTGGCTCATCGGTTAAGTTAACTGTCAAATTCCATACGATTTCTTTACGTCGCGATGTCATATGACATAAAATATGAAATCAAAAATGACCGATAGAAAAGTTAATACAATTGAAAACTAAAGATATGTCATATATATTATATATTCGATATTATTAGCGACCATTAATATGGCTTTCGTAAGCAAAGATCAACAGATCTTCTAACTTATGGAACGCATTTTTTTAACAACGCAATTGAACAATACAAATATTTTCACGGAATGTGTTCTATAGATGGAGCCCGCTTAATTCCTCCCAAAGCGGTGCATGCTAGGAATATACGTCGCATTAATACTTCACATCCGTATGAAGGTCAGCGTGTCACTCCTCGTATAACTCTTTTCAAACAGTATTTTTTGTGGAGAACCTCATCCCTTTGGAATCATTTGCCCAGGACTGTGTTTCCCACCGATTACAATTTACAGCGATTCAAGATATTTTTAAAATTTTCTGGTGTATTTACATCTCAAAGGCTTGGATCTTCTTACCTCCGTCAGTGTCCACGACTCCATCCTATACAACACGGGAAAAACATAACATCTTAGTAACCTATTCTTTACCGGTTAATAATAAGTCGTGGCATCTAAATAATTTAGCCATTTTTAGGAATGCGACTGTTCACCTTTCTATTCGATTTTTGATCTCTATTGAGTGATCTCATGCATCATTTACTCTTGTCCCCAGATACGTATATGCTTATGTTTTTTCTTTCTTCTGGTTATCTACTACCAATCTTCCGTTTTAATTGTTGTTCTTTGATATTATCATGTGTTTACTTTTCTTAATGTTAAGTGATAAGTCATATCTCTCACTGATTTCACTCACTCTGTTCATTATTTCTTGAAGGTCTTCACTGCTGTTTACAAATACAACCGTATCGTCCGCGTATCATATGTATTCCGCGTTTATTTTTATTCCTTTGCTGTTATTGTCCAAGGCTTCCTTTTCGAGTATATGTTAACAGTAGATGTGACAATATACATCCCTCTCTAACCCCTCGCTTAATAATGATGTTTCCTGACTCTTCTCCTTAGACTCGTATAGACGAAGTTTGGTTCCAGTACAACTTTTTAATTATTCTCACGTCCCTCTTGTTTATTCCAATGCTGTTCAATATCTCTATCAGTCTGAGCTATGCATATAACAAAAAAATAAAAGAAGTAAATAAATAGATGTCAGGGAGCCCTTAAAACACCATATTATTTCCAAGTGCTGACATCTATTATGAACAACCCGTTAGTTACTTTTAAAGATTTTGTTAAAAAATTGTTGACCAAAAATAAGAAATAATTAAAATTTCATAGTTTCTGATGAAACCTGTGCAATTTGTTTCGTCAAAAATATTTTAATTGGCGATTAGCTAAATAACCATCTATATTCTGACAGAATGAATAAAGAGTAGCAAAATTATTTTTAATGACCTTTAATGATGACGTGGTGATTCCGAAAATCACTTATTTATTCGTTTAGTTGTGCGATTTTTCGATATAAAAAAATTAAAGGTTATAACACCTTCCCCACAATATTACATAATTCAAAAATGTAGACAAACATACCTGTTCTTCATGAACAAGTTCATAAGCAAATATTTACTTAAACAGATAAATATTGACAGTAAAAAACTGCAAATATAAAATTATTATCTTCATTTTTTTACTTGATCATTATTTTAAAATGGGCATCTTTTTTTGTACTTCAATTGATCTAATGTTATATTGTGTTATTATTGCATTAGCTGGTTTCATTTTCAGTGGCGTACGTGAAAATCTATGAAGTAGTATCATTCGTAAATAGTTTTTTTTTGACATTCTCTACCCGAATTCCTACCTGCTACAACTATAAATTGGATCAGTACTACGAGGCTGGTTTGAAAAGTCCATGCAAAAATAAAAACTACTTATGTGTTTGGGGTAAACCTTTTTTATTTTTCGACATAATCTCCTTTTAGGCTTATACACTTCGTCCAACGATGGTCTAGTTTGTTGATCCCTTCCGAATAATAAGATTTGTCCAAGCCTGCAAAATATCCATTAGTGTCTGCAATCACCTCCTCGTTTGAATAAAATCTTTGTCCCGCCAGCCATTTCTTCAAATTGGGGAACAAGTAGTAGTCCGAGGGAGCTAAGTCTGAAGAATAGGGGGGATGTGAAACGAGTTGGAATCCTATTTCCATTAATTTTGCGACCACAACTGCTGAGGTGTGTGCTGGAGCGTTGTCGTGATGGAAAAGGACTTTCTTGTGGGCCAATCGCGGGCATTTTTCTTGCAGCTCGGTTTTCAAACGATGAATAATATTCACCTGTAATAGTTTTACCCTTTTCCAGATAGTCGATGAGGATTATCCCTTGCGAATCCCAAAAGACAGTCGCCATAACCTTTCCAGCCGAAGGAACGGTCTTCGCCTTTTTTGGTGCAGATTCCCCCTTGGTAACCCATTGTTTAGATTGTTGTTTGGTTTCAGGAGTATAGTAATGTATCCATGTTTCATCCACAGTGACGAAACGACGCTTAAAGTCCTCCGGATTCCTCTGGAACAGCTGCAAACCATCCTTACAACACTTCACACGATTCCGTTTTTGGTCAAGCGTGAGCAATCGCGGCACCCATCTTGCGGATAGCTTTCTCATGTCCAAATGTTTATGCAAAATATTATGTACTAGTTCAGTCGAGATGCCCACAGCACTAGCAATCTCACGCACCTTAACTCTTCTGTCATCCATCACCATATCATGGATTTGATCAATGATTTCTGGAGTCGTAACCTCCACAGGTCGTCCAGAACGTTCAGCGTCACTTGTGCCCATATGGCCAGTCCGAAAATTTTGAAACCACTTATAAACTGTTCTAATCGCAGGTGTAGAGTCACCATAATGTTTATCAAGCTTCTCTTTAGTCTCCTGAGGCGTTTTGCCTTTCATAAAGTAATGTTTAATCACCACACGAAATTCTTTTTCGTCCATTTCTTGAAAATCACTCGACTTCCTTGATTCACACGAATGCCAAACACAAAGAAATAGACCAATATGGCTGAAACTTGGTGTGCGTTCATTCAAGAGATGCTACTAACTAAACATGACCTCGATACGCGCCGGTGGTGCCATCTCTCGGACTTTGCACGGACTTTTCAAACCAGCCTCGTATAATAGGGTCAGAATAATACCCAGTTTGGAGATCACCCAGTACATTTAGTTAGTTGCAGGAAACTGCTCGCCTCTTTTGCGTGCAGTAATGCAGCTTCTGATGAAAAATTCTCAGTGTGGTTTATATTTTACGTTTGACCTCATTAGCATCTTATAGCATTCTCTAAGACTTTCATGCCAACTAAAGTGTATTTGTTTGGAGTTGATAGCAGAATTCTCTCCTTGTAGATGCAAATACATGTTGGGGTGCACCAAAAAAAAAAGATTTCTTATGCATTTTACTGGATTTTGCTACATGTTTCGAATTATTTTTAAGGGTTTACCCTATTTTAAGCAGATAACCTCTGCTATACAATAGCGTCATAAACTGTAAATGAGGGTTCATAGGTAGCATAGCCGTTCGAGCATAACCTGCTTTTAGTGTTTAATAAATAAAATTATCATTGCCTTACGCCTTGAAGTTTGAACGTGGTGTTTTCCCTTGCAACAAAACCTTTCATTTGTGTCCAAATTAGCTCTATGGGATTCAATTCGCAATGATATGAAGGTAATCTAAGAACTGTGATATTCTGTTCCTTTGCCATCTCATTGACTGCGAATTTCTTGAAGTGTGCCTTATTTTGTTTCGCAATTTTGAGAAATTCCGCTTTTAACATGCCATGGTTATGTTTAAGATTTTTGTCTCTTATCCATTGAAGAATATCCGCTTTCTTTCATGAATTTGTCGGGAATCGTTCTAATAATCGAGAATAGTATGAGGCATTGTCTAATACTATAACTGATTCTGCTGGTATACATTCAATCATTTATTGGAAATATTACTCAAAAACATCGGCCGTCATCTCCTCATGGTAATCTTTAGTTGACTTCGATTCGAATTCCAACAAGCCACCGTCTGTTTTCACTACTAATAAGTGCTATAACTAGCCCGCAACTTTTTCCTGAATCCAGTTGACCAACCTTCCGTAAACGCTTGTTTGGCACTCTTAATGCTTTTGTCAATCCAGAATTTTTTCACTGTGTGTCCCTCATTAACCCAAGTCTCATCTAAATAACAAATATTTCTTTCTTCGGCTCGAAATTTTCTGTTTGCTTTTATATATTCTCTTCTCCAATAAATTATTTCTGTGTTATCGATAAGAACAGATTTTCTATTGTGTTTTTTCCAATGAAAATTCAGGTTATGAAGGATTTTCCTGGTCTTCTCTAGATAGTGTAGATATTTCTTTCTGAATAAAAAAAAATGGTGTACTTTTCTTATTACATTTTTAAAGTCTTCATCGACTTCTAAGGGCTCCTTTCCTTTGTGATTCTGAGGTTTGTTGCAAGGACCGCGTTTTCTTTCTTTTAGAAATCTATAAATAGTTGCTGATCCAACACCCGTCATGTTGTCACAGGCTTCCACAAAATCACGGACTTGGCTTGTTGGCTGTTGAGGCACCAGGGGATCGTGGACGTTAAGTATCATTGTTTTTTCTCGCAGGGAAAATACAGATTTACAGACACCGCTAAGTTTGACCGGGGCAAAGCTGAAAGTTGAAGCCATCACTGTTCTGATTTTAACTAAGCATATTATAGGTTTTTGCTTTATTTTTATACTTGCACAGAATATTTTTATTGCATACTTAGCTACTTAGGAACCTTCCTACCGATAAGTACTTAATTATATTTCAGTAACTGCTAAAATCCCAAATAATTTTATTGTACCTATATTATCATTAAGCTTTATAACACTGTAGATTTCTAGTTCTTAAGAATTGTTAATTGTACTCGTTTAGGCCTTTATCATACAAATAAGATTTTTAGTTTCATCATTTACTTATTGAAATTCGTTGATTTATATAGCTTATTGTAAAGTTTAGAGGGCATGTAATAAAATATTTTTTAGAAAAGGGTCGCACTGTTGTACAGAGATAGAAAATAAAGGTGATTAAAACTAAAAATGCAAATAATTGGTAGAGAAATTTCGGACGCTTATGGTTTATGACATTTTAATGTTTATAACCCATGTTGTGTGCTATCAACTCCAAACAAACGGACTTTAAAAAATACTTTCCGAGTTGTCCAGTTGGTCACGTAAGTCACGCATTATTCATTACAAAATGTAATGTTTTACATTATGCGACAGTAAAGAATTGCCATTAAAATGCTATTGATTTAGTAGTTCGTTCAGTCCCCATCTGTGTGGATAACCGCCTGGCTTCTTCAGGGCATACTTTCGATACGTATTCTTGGGACAAAGATTTCCAGATTGCCCGAATTTGCCGAGACAACTGCTTCACTGTGTACACCGTTTTGCTACGAAGCATCTGCTTGATGTATAACCTTAGGTTCCCAATTGGGTTTGCAACGGAAAACTGTCCCGTGGCTACATGTTTTATTCCGATGTTTGGGGTCGTTATCTTCTTGAAGAATCAACTTCTCATTTTTATCGAGAAACTATCGTTTGGCAGTCGGTACTAATGCGTTCTTGTAAATCTGGAGCGTTTTTTCTGCGTTCAAATTGTAGGTACGGCTAAAGATTTCCCAAAACCTTTTTCCGAAAGATATCCCCAAACACAGATCTTCACAGGGTGTGCTGAACCAATCGGTTAGTCGAAATTGACCAGGCTCGTGGAATGATAACATAACCCCCAAAATTAAGTTATATCGAAAAAAATTACATTGCTCCAATCTCGATCTGTTTTTTCGGGAGTCGTTTCTTTCTTGTTTGCAAACAAATAGCACGAGCAATACTTATTCTTCTTCTTCTTCTACTTGTGCCGATCTGTTATCGAATATTGGCGATCATCCTGGCTATTAGGACTTTGTTTACAGCTGCCCGGCATAGTCCCGTTGTTGTTGTTGAGAACCATGTTCGCAGGGAACACGTCTCCTGACTGGTCCTCTTCTTTCGTCCACCTTACCCTGCACTATCAGTTGGAGTAGACCATATCTTTCCTCATTTCTCATGATATGGCCCAGATATTCGAGTTTTCTTCTTTTAATTGTATTAACAATTTCCAGGTCTTTGTTTAAGAGTTCTAGCACTCCCTTGTTGGTAGTGTGCTCGGTCCAAGACATTCTAAGCATGCGCCTGTAGAGCCACATCTTGAATGCTTCTACTTTTACATGATGCCTTAGTTACAATCCAGGACTCCGCCCCATACAGAAGCACCGGAAAGACGTAAGACGTGAGAAGTCTTATTGTGATTTTTAAACTGAGATCATGACTTCTGAACACTTTGGTCATTTTTGTATAGGCTGCTTTCGCTTTTTCTGTTCTGCATCGAATCTTCAGTGAGTGGTTCCATTCTTCATTTACTGTGGTACCCAAGTAGCAAAAGGTATTATCTCTATCAATCTTTTGGTTGCTAATATAGAGTTGTCCTCGTAATGCAGAGTTTTTGCTTATGATCATGTGTTTAGTCTTCTTTTAGCATTTATATCTATTCCTCATTCTCGACTGACATGTGTTACTCTGTCCATCAGCATTTGTAGGTCTGCGAATATTATAGTGTCATCAGCGAATCTAATGCCGTTAATTTTTCTTCCATTAATGTTTATTCCTGCTGAGATATCATGGAGTGCCATGCTAAATATGTCTTCTGCGTATACATTACATAAGAGTGGTGACAAGATACATCCTTGGCGTAAGCCACGTTGGAGTTCTATGTTTTCTGATATTTCCCCTTTGACTCTGATATTGGCTGTTTGTTCCGAGTAGAGATTCTTTATGATGCGTAGATCTTTGTCATCTATTCCTATCCTTTTTAATATGTCTTATGAGTATATGGTGTTGGACTCTGTCGAATGCTTTCTGGTAGTCTAAAAAACACTCGTGTATATCACAATTGACGTCTCTGCATCTTTGAAATAGAACCTCTGTGCAGAATATCGCTTCACGGGTGCCTGTGGCCGTACAACACTACAAAATAAAAATCATCCGAAAAGCCATCAAAACTGAGAAAAATGGGATGACGCCTTCGATCTTCCAGATGCATGGAAATGCGTAATAACACAAGGTACCTACGTATCGCAACCAGCACCCCACCGCACAACGCCGAGACTTTCCAAGTCAGTCTACAGAAGGCAGCTCGTATCAATCAGCCTTAAAACCTCCGGCCCCTACAGCATATGCGTATTATGTACAACTTTTAATCTGTCAGTTGACAGCCCACCATCTACCAGTGATCAGCGATAATTCCCACTATAATGCGGGCCATACACGTACCGGCAAGCCTATCAGAGTTATACTAGAAGATCGGCGGCCGGTTGGACTGAAAACCCCATACACCTACAGTTGAATCCATGCCGGCAAGCAGTCGACTTAAAAGGTTCTCTACTTTTTAAATTGTTAATTTTCTCCAGAATAATAGATTTCGTGCAAGTTGGTTCCACCTCTTTCCATATTGCCACCAATTGTCCGTATGCAGCTTCTTACTTCACTCGATTGTGGTAATCTATCGAAATAACAAAACTAAACAGATAGAGACAATAGATCCGGAGTATACAAATTAAATTGTGGAAATTGCTCAAAAACATACATAAGCCAAACAGGAAGAAGTTTTTCAAAAAGAATAATAGAACATGCTTCATTATACATCAATAGAAAAAATAACTCAAATTACGCAAATCATTTTATTGAAAATAATCACCAATTCAACCCACACTTTGAAATATTACCTAGAATCTTTAGAAATAATCAAATTGAAAAATTCAGATTCCTTAGTAAACTTAAATAATTCACCATTACTAAATCTGTTTTAATTAAATTATTTTATTACCTGGCATAAATTGTGAACCAACCATTTATTATAGTAATTTTTTACCCCCATTTTGTAACAAGCCATCTGAAGAAGCTGTCGTACAGGGAAACATGTAATGGTGTTAAAAATAAAAAATTTAGTGGAAATTTAAGTAGTGCTTTACTTCTTACAAAACTTCCAGTTATGGATTTCCACCAAGTATCCGCTGAATCAATTCAACTATCGATTTCACTTTTCAAAGGCACGTTTCACTTCGGTAATAACCAATAAATTCCTCAAAACACTGATTTTCTTTTTCGCTTGTCATTTTTTATTATTATTTTTTTTTTAAATTACTCATATATGTTCTATTAAATCAAGAATTTTGAAACATTTGTATAATATCTATGATTTCAAATGATAAAACTACACAGTAACGGCTTCTTCCTGGCTGCACGCCCCTTATAGCCTGCCCCGTGTAAACAAATTCTTACTATTTGTGAACAAACATTTTTCGAAAATGGTTCCCGTACTTCTTATAATTTTGGTGCACGTTTTTTGAGATCTATAATTATTTGTCTAACAATACTGGCCTCTTTACGTGGAGTCAGGTTTTTGGGACGACCGGAGCGTGGTGGAATTTTATAGGAACCCGTTGATTTATACTGGTTTACAGTGTACTGAACAGTATCATGCGACTTTTTAACAATATTTCCTATATTTCTGTACAATTTTCCATCTTTCTACAAATCAGTTATGATCTTTCGAACTTGAAATGGAATTTTACAATTTCTCTCGTTCATTTTTAATACTACTTTGAAAACCCACTGCAAAACTACTAGCAACAAGTAATAGATTATAAAGTATGGCATGGCCGAAAATTATTCATTTGTTTTCAGTTTAGCGAGCAATGGGTACCTTGATAAAATGCGGCTAACCTAAACTAACATAAGTAAAGACGGTAGAACGGAAAAAGAAGTGGAGAGTAGAATAAGTAAAGGAAAGGCGGTCATAAGAACTGTGGTCGAAGAACATAACATCATAGAGAAAATGCCTCATTTATAATACAATATTTAAGATCATCATGTTATACGGTTGTGAAACTTGGCAACTGACGAAACGATTGGAACAGAAACTAATGGCACTCGAAATGGACTACTGGCGAAGATCGGCTGGAATGTCAAAAATGGATAGAGTTAGAAATGAAAGTCAAAACCACAATTATTGAAGAAGTTCAACAACGGCAACTTATATGGTACAGATACATGGAAAGAATGGAAGAACACCGAATACTAAAGATGGTTCTAAAGTGGATACCAAGCGAATAAAGGAGAAGACACTGTCAGAGACACATCTAAGACCCGGAGAGTGGGAAGATCGAAGAGGATGGAAACCGGAAAACAAAGAACGCTATAAAAAAAAACCGGAGTAATGATGTTGATCTTTATGTGAAAAAAGTCTTTATTACATGGACATAAGACTGTTTAACAAACTGTCAGCAAATGTTAAAAACAGTAACTTAATTATATTCAGGAATTGTGCGTTTAAAGTAAATATGTCGATCAGAGTATCCAGTATTTTCTTTTAGAAGATTTCATTGTGAATCTGACACGAAACAACCGACCTTTTCCCTGCAATTCTGGTCTTGGATAACAAAACTTTATTTATTTTTATGTTAAGAACTGTGTTAAAGTAAATCCCAAGATATAAGATCCTGCCTTTTTGCTTTTTCAGTGGGGTAATAAACGAACCTATTAAGGTTTTGTGCATAGTTGCCAGGTATTACGATAAACGTATTTTTATTTTACCTGCTTTGTATAGGGCCCTCACTTGCACCTGCAATCATATTGGATCTATTTTTACCTATATATTTACTACCTGGCAACTCGGTTTGGAGCCCTTTAAGTATTTGATAATATAGGCCTAATGACCACAGGTCCACCATTAAAATTCGAAAGATACTTTTTATTTTTTTTATTTTTAGTTGTACTTACAACTTAACGGTTCTATTTTAATTATCTGGCGTCCGGGGGAAAATTTCAATAGTGGCTATCGCAAGAGAAAACATTTATCACTTGACGCTAAACAAATAGTGAAAAATGTTTACGACAGTTTGGTAAACAGAAATTTAAATAAACAAAGTGCTTTGCAAGAAACCAGTGAACTAACAAAAACCCCAATTTCTACGATTAAGAGTATTGTAGGGAAGCCATCACTCAGGAACAGGAAAAAACGGAAAGATTTTCAAATGCATCATGTAGACGATTATGAAAAAGACGTCATCAGGAGAAAAATATATTCTATGTATGAAGAGCAGTTGGTGCTGATACTAGACAAAATAAAATTAAGTCTGGTGCAGGACGGAACCAATATACATTGTGGCCGATCAACTATTCACAAAATTCTCTTAAGAATGGGATTCACGTTCCGAAAAATCAACAAAAGGCAAGTAGTGATGGAGTCACAAAGATTACGAATCTTGCGACATACTTATTAACAAGAAATTAAAAAGTATCGATCAGAGAATTGGCCAATAATTTACCTTGACGATACATGGTTCGATACCCATGACACTGTGCAAAAAGGGTGGGTTGACAGCAGTACAAAATGTCAGACTAACGCACCTTCAAATAAAGGTAAACGAATAACCATTTTGCATGTTGGATCTGAAAAAGGCTGGGTTTCAAATTGTCTTCTATTATCTGCAAAAAACATAAAAGATTCTAGTTTAGACTATCACGAAGACACGACCGCAGAACTTTTTGAAAATTAGTTTGAAAATTCCCTTTTGCCAAATGTTCCCAAACAGAGTGTAATAGTTATGGACAATGCAAGTTACCCTAGTCGCCTACTAAATAAGGTTCCTAATGCAGCCAACACCAAATCGGAAATACAGGATTATATGTTAGAAAATGAGATTTATTTTAACTTTAGTTATAAAAAAAGTGATCTTTTGGAAATTTTGAAAGACTATAAATTGAAAAAGAAATATGTTGGTGATAGTATAGCTGAGAAAATGGGACACACTGTTTTGCGGCTTCCCCCGTATTATTGTGTGTTTAATCCAATTAAACATATTTGGCATCAAGTTAAATCAAAAATAAGGGCACAAAATGTTTCTCCTACTTTAAGCGTGTCAGTGGTTGAATTAATAAAAAATGTTATAAATGATATACCTTGGGAAAGCTGGAAGAATTCCATTCAGCACGTTGTTAAAGCTGATGATTCATATATTTATGTAAATAATATAAAAGCACTGATAATTACCTCAGCTGATGACAGTGATATAGTGAAACCGAATTAGGCTTAAGTCAAAAATATATTTTCATTTATACAATATGTCCCCTCTTGTAAACCCCATTCATTCAAACTCTATATTATCCATTTGTTTTTACATGCATCTATAAATGAACATCTCCAAAAACACTTACAATTTTCTTTATTTTAATTAATGAATAAAATTCTTAAGTCCATCTCTGCAACCGATCATAAGCAAAAGGTCAGAATTTTTATATGGCCCACTTAAAACGGCAAAAATCAAGATCTTATATTTTGGGACAGGCTATACATATATATTTAAATGTTACGATTTTCTCCAGTTTAAGATAACCTGCAATTCAATTAACGATTTCGATAACCCGAAACATTTTTACAAAACATTTGGACCAATTTGTATACACCATTATACGTGACAAAATTTATTCTTCGATCCATAAACGACGCCACTGTCTTAATTACCCGCATAACAAAAATATAACCTTCACCGATACCGCCAATGAACCACAATCGTTAAAACTGTTCATTTCGCGACTAATTTTCGAACCATTCACTTGTTATCAGTAACACCGCTGACACACCTACCAAATATAATTACAACTACTCAACGTCATTATTTCCCTCATCATCAGATTATAACTTCACTTGTTTGTTTTAGATTAATCCCTCCTATGCTAAGCAACTGATAAAAGGAGTCATAAAAACACGATTGTACTGATCCTCCGGCGGATATTAAATAAATGTCAAGCGGCGATATTTAAACCACTATTTTATATACCCGCGAGTGTCTGTGTTTTAGTCTCCGAATGAACTTTCTACTGTCCGGTATGTTGGCAAGTCATTAAACCGGGTGCCGATCGTGTCTGTCATTTTTCTGACGCAGCATAAAGTTTTTTAGGTTCCTTTGCTCTTTACCGCGTAAAAAACTTCTAAAATTGTGATTAAAATACTGTAACAGTTAGTTCGGGTTCCTTTGATTTTGAAACTTGTACGTAGTGATAAAAAAAAAGGATCGCAAAGAATTTCCTACACACGAAAAATCAATAAACTATTTAATTTGTGTCCAGAAAACTCTTACCAAGCTCGAAAATGGCGAGTGAAATAGTGGGTGGTATAGAAGGAGGAGCATCTCACTCTACAGTAGTCCTGATGAACCCGCAAGGCAAAATCCTAGCGACAGTCAAAGGCAAAGGAACCAACCACCACCTCATCGGTATGGCAGAATGCCGAAAAAGGATCGTTAATTTGGTCAACATAGCCAAGGAGATGGCCGGAATTTCTCTCGATACTCCAGTAGGCGCTATTGGGCTCAGTTTAAGCGGATGTGAGCTAGAAGAAACCAATCAGGAACTCGTCAGTGGGCTTATTGAAAGCTACCCCAGTCTAGCGTTCCAATATGCCGTGGGCTCAGATACAGAAGGATCTATTGCCACTACTAGCAAACAAGGTGGGGTCGTATGTATTGCTGGCACAGGCTCGAATACTCTACTAATCAACCCCGATGGAGCCAAAGTACAATGTGGTGGATGGGGCAACTTGTTAGGAGACGAGGGGAGCGCCTGGAGCATCGCCCTTAAAGCTATAAAGTATTGTTTTGACGATTTAGACAATTTTGAGCAACCTCCTTACTCTACCGATAAAATCTGGGTTGTAGTGAAGAGCTTCTTTCAAATCCAAAACCAGGCAGGCATTTTGGATTCGTTCTATAAGAATTTCGACAAATCCAGGATAGCTTTACTCTGTAAAAGTCTTGCAGGGTTAGCTAGAGAAGGCGACAAACTATCCCAGTATATTTTCCAGCAGGCTGGGAGGGATTTAGCTAAAGGCATAGCAGCCGTAGCTCCTAAGGCTGCCCCAGAGCTGACCAATCAGGAAGGTGGCCTCCATGTAACGTGTGTAGGATCGGTGTGGCTGAGCTGGGACCTTCTTCGTTGCGGTTTCGTCACCTGCTTACAACAAACCTCACAAGTTGAAACGTTGAGCTTAATGAGGCTTAAAACGGAGATGGGGGGTGGGCGCTGCATTGATGGCAGCGGATAGATTGAATTTGAGGTTAGATAGAGACTATTCGAAAAAAAACAAAAAATAAAAAAAAAAATAAAAAAAAAAAAAAAAAAAAAAAAAAAAAATACAATAAAACAAAAAAAAAAAAAAATTACGATGTGTTTTATTTATATAGTAGAGGAGGTAAGACGTGCAATGGTAATTCATAATTTATGGTTGAATTTTAGTATTTTAAGGCCTATAAATTCGAAATTATCGATATTTACCAAGATATTTGACGTCTGTTATATCTTAAACTTAAAATAGGGGATAGGGAAATCCCCATGACTCATGAAAATGTTTTATGTCTTCTTCACTTGCGAAGATGTCACTTTTACTCTACGAGCTAAGAAAATAACATAACAAATTTTGAATTGAAATTACAATAATTAGAGTATCGAGAGTATTTCGTAAGGCTTTCTTGCGAAATATGTTGTTATTTTTTTATGTTCTACGTCGCCAATAAAGAAATTTTTAAAATTCATGTTGGTAATTTCGTTTTTAGGCATATTTTTAACAGAAGTATATTATGTTCCAAATATTTATTAGATTTTTTTATGTAAGATATAGAAAAAATTCATTAACAAAATAGTGTATATAATATTTTAGTTTTATTAGACAAAACTAGTGCTATCTTAACAATTCCTTTTTTATATAAGTCATGCTTTGGTGCTTGTACAGGTCTTGCTCCGTACTATATTATTTTAGCCCAGTCGACAGGGGTTTTGAGCTCTCATTAATTGTTAACAGGCTGCATTTTGGCATATAGGTATTTTTTTTGTATGTAGAATACGATAAAAAAAGTTTGATGTACGCTAAGACCACAAAATCCAAAATAAAATCAAAATTCGGTTTTCCGGTAATATCTTAAAAAATAAAAAATAAATCGAAAACTAACATCACTATGTAAAAAATTGGGAAATTTTACAACACAATAGTATGTGGATTTTTTTTCCAGATTCTTTTATTAGCGTGAGAATTTATTAAACATTCGGATAGGTGATTCAAACGCGCCAAACACGTTAATTTGAGAGTCTTCTCGCACCGCTGGAAGGTTAATCAATATTACTTGTTTCCAGAGTGTAAAAAAAAATTAAAAAATAGCCTTTTGAAAAGGAGACTTTCAGCTTTCCGGTGATACTAATAGTTTTTATTTTTATTGCTTTATAATTTGTAAAAGTTAAAACGAAATATTTGTTTGCATGATTTTAACGGGTATACAGTAAATTACAAATATTTAATAAATTATAGTATTGAAACAAAAAATCCTTGTGCATATATCATTATTGTACCTTACGTTTCAATATGAGAATAATTAAAAATACCCACATTGTCTGTGTTATTTAAAAATTGAGTTTTAAAATATGAAAATTTGCCTGCTGCAGTGCGCTGCCGACAATTTTACGTTTAAAGCAATACGAAATGATCAAAAAAAGGTCGGACAATTTTTTTTTAATTACAGTTAAATATAATAATAATAATAATAATAATAAATCAAAGACCCAACTATTACAGAAGACAGATGCGGGAAATGCCACCAGCAGAAAGAAACGATCGAACACATAACAAGCGGATGTAAAATATTAGCCGGAACGGAATACACAGCCAGACATGACTCAGCAGCAAAAGTAGTTCACCAAGCACTAGCCACAATATACAAACTCATAGAAAACACAGATCCCTACTACAAATACACACCAACATCCACACTCGAAAATAAAGATTACAAACTCTACTGGGACATCAGTATCCATACAGATAAAACAGGCTCCGCCAATAGACCCGATATTACTTTTCAGTGCAAAAAAGGAAAAGTCACCTATCTAATTGACATAGCGGTCCCCAACGACACAAACATCCAAACGATATACACAGAAAAAATTTCCAAATACACAGACCTTGCAACGGAAACAAAAAGGCTATGGAAACAAGAAAAAGTCATCATTGTCCCCCTCATTATATCAGCCACAGGCCTTACACCAACAACATTCACACCACACTTAGTACAATTAGGACTCAACACAAACATACACAAAAACATTCAGAAGTCAGTGATTTTGAATACATGTAACATTGTCAGGTCATTCCTTAGTACACAATGGTAATGCGTTTGTGCTGACTTGGTTTGCGCCCGCCAGCCAAACATGGAACCACATTGACCAAATGTGAGAAACAAGAACTTTTTTATACAAATAATAATAATTTTATTTCCTCTTTTCTGCAAAACAACATTAATATTACACTTTACATTATACATTTCATTATTTCTGCTACAAAAAGAAGAAAAAGGAGCTGAAAACAATTAAAGCTGTTCGAAGTTCAACCCCAAGTAAACTACGTCATCTAGCATAAATGTTCATGAATTAAAGAAAATAATAAAACTAATACTCGATGTTAGAAAATCATTAAAAACTTTAAAAAAAAACCTCTTTTTTTGTAATTTTGCTCTTAAAAAGTGTTCATGATAAACGTATTTTTTGTTTATTATTAATCATATAACTTAAACTTAAAATAAAAAAAATATTGGGAAATGAAAGATAAAAGTCTAAGTTTTAAGTATAAAGAATTTATATTTCATTTAAACATCCAAGTAGAAAGAAAACAGTTATTGAAAACACAAAAGTTCCAAATTACTCGAGGAAATTAAATGAATTACGTACTCTCTGGCCGTCATATTAGATCCGTTATTTTGAATTTTTCAAATCTGTCATCGGATTCTTCATCAGCAACCCGAGAAACCCCTTAGTAGCTAATTTAAAAATATTTAAAGGTATGCAGAAACGTCAATTTAATCATAAATGAGGTTGGAAGCATGATTCCCACACATCTGAAGATTTTAAACCAGCCAATTTACTTTAAATAATTTTTTTAAATTACGGTAAAATTAAAAAAAAAATCTATATACTACTTTTTTGTAAAATTTCCCGTTCTTTCACGTGATGATATTAGTTTTTAGATATCTTTTATATTTTTAGAGGTATGTGCGAAAAACCTAATTTTTCATTTTATTTTCGATTTTGTAGGCTTAGCGTATACTTTAGAGCAGCAAACTTTTTTTATCGTCTTCTACGTCCAAAAAACTACCTGTATGCGAAAATGCAGACTGTTAACATTTAATGGGAGCTTTTCGTCAAAATTTGCCTCTGACGACTGGGCTATGGTACTGTTATTAACTAATCATGTTAAATAATGGTAATAATTTACGCAACCTATTAATTATTTATTACGTTGGAATGTTAACTTTTTCTTTTATTAATTTCAAATCAAAACAAGTTTTATTTATAGATGATGAAGGTATTTAATCTTAAGAAAGTATGTCAATATTAGGTTTTTTGGGGAGAACATTTTTCATGACAAATTGTTGTGTCTAGACAGTGTTTTATGATTGAGTATGAGGGTTTTTAGTCAAATTATGTAAATAGATATTTACTTATGTCTCACTGGATTAAGGAAGTTAAAAAAGAAAGCTCTCAAAAACCTTGATCTGTTTATAAACAAAAGTGTCAGTGCTAGGTCTTTTGGTTTTTATTAACTCTTTTGAATACCGATTGTAATAAGGTTTGAAAGTCTCAAATCATTTGACCTTGTTGAATCAGTTTTAAAACTCTTATTATTTAAGTTAACTACCTGGTAACCAAAACTCGGTAGTTGCTGCTCTCTACTTCTCTTTAAAAATAGCATAATTCATTGGTATAGTATTTTTCACGATCTAAGAAAGTGGCTTAGCTACCTATACCCATTCAAAATTCAACAAGTTTCGAAAGTGATTAATTTATGGCTGTTTAATGACAATGCATCGTGCAGGGCCGCACCATACCTGATTGTATAATTGTTGGATTTAAAATTTTACTGTGATAAGAGAGTTGAATTTTAATGTTTTATGTACTGAATATAGTGATTACACAATTATATTAAAACAATGTACAGTGTCCTCGCGTACATTTGTTACAATTTTAGTTATTAATTAATATCTAGTTCAATTTCGTTATCGCTACTGTCTTGCAAATCAATAATAAGTTTTTTTAGAGATTCTAAACTATTTATATTTATGTACCTACATCTATATGAGTTTTCAATTTTTTTGACGTGTTGAATACAGTTTCTCCAGTTTTCAACGGTTACATTTTTGACTTCTGTCTTTATCAACTCAATCACACTACTGTTTAAAGTGGGTGTATTATTGTGAGCACGTATATTAGACTTTATTTTATGCCAAAACAACTCGATCGCATTAAAGATACAATAATATGGTGGAAGCCCAATTCTTTCGTGTCCTGCTTCCTTTGCAATTTTATCACAAACATATTCCTTTGAAAAATTGTAACTTTTTAAAACTTCTAGCAATTGTTTAACTGTATAACTTTCATGGAAATATATGTCACGTTCGCACAAAAAGGCTTGTATTTCCCTTTTTCTACTGGTGGAACTTGGTACCTTATTCATTTGGCGACTATGATAGGATACATTATCCATCACAATACAGCTATTCGGTGGTATATTCGGCATTAATTTGTTTTGAAGCCAATCTTCAAAAAAACTTCAGGAGTTGTATCATAATGATAATCCAAGCTGGAATCTCAAATATTCTTAGCTGCTAGAAATAGATATTCTGTATGTAACATAGTTATTCTTTTACCTTTATTTAATGGAGCTTTGGTGTGGCATTTTTTAGATTTTATCAATCCATCCTTTACTGCGTGCGTCTTGGGTGTCATACTAAGTCTCATCTAGGTAAATTATCGTTCGATTTTCCGGTCTAGCTGTATTTATTTTTTCAAGATATTCCATTCTAAGTTGTAAGCGCCGTGATTCCATTATGTCTATTTCTTTGAACAAAAACCCCAAACGACGTAAAATACAGCATAAAGTTATAGTAGAACATTTTATGTCACAACTATCCTCGGACAGCCTCCCTGAAAGTGACAATAACGTAGGACGTTTTTGTTCTGCATACATTTCATAAATTTTACGGCGGATTAAGTCTTCTTGACAGAAATCAATACATTTCGACACACCTTTGTTTTTTCGTGTTTTTTTAGGCTTATCGAATTATTTACAATTTTCCAAACTGTACTTTCAGGGATGCTTGTTAAAGCTGATGTCTCCATCAATGAAAAGTACTTTTCGTGGCCTCGCTCCACTCACTTTAAATATACACTTTTAACTATCACTTTTGCCTCAACGGGCAAACATTTGCGACTTTCAATGGAAAGGGCTTCGAACATTTTAAGACACTATTGAACTTTATAATACACACTATTTCAGTATAATACTGCAGATAAAATAAAGAATATTCTTTATATTATAAACACGAAGTAGCCAATAAAATATTAGATTGAAAAGGATATATATATATATATATATATATATATATATATATATATATATATATATATATATATATATATATATATCAATTACGTCCCTGTTACGGCCAGGTATGTGCGAAGATCCTAACGGTCGTTTAATGTTTTTATTGCATCAATTTGTCAAATCACTTTCTTAGGTCTTGAAAAATACTTTACTACTTACCGTATCAGTACACGTAGTTCATTTACATATTTGTTTTTTCTTTGGCATTATGAGTATTATTATAGACTTTTATTTAAAAACCGGCATTTCCAAATATATATATATATATATATATATATATATATATATATATATATATATATATATATATATATACACGCAGGGTGTCCCGTAAGGTTCTTTGTTTTTTTAGTGTTCCATACTTATAGGATCACTTCGGTGTCTGTCCCTCCGTCTGTCACACCCGATTTTCTCCAAAACTAGTTGACATAGAAAGTTGAAATTTGGCACAAATGTAAGAATTGATGGCCCAATCAGAGCCGTGTAATTTTGAAAGTTAAATTTTAACTTAAGGGGTTAGTTTTGAAGGGTGAAATCGGAAGTGAAAAAAAAAAAAAATGTTACCAGGTCATTATCGAGTAGGGTGCCAATTGAAAGCTTGTGAAAACATGAGTTCAAAAATATATATGATGCACACATTTTTCTTTGTATTATTTAAAAAAAATGGCTAAAAACCCCTGTCCACCCACCCTGTCTGGAGAAGTACTGATCAAAAAATTTTGAAAAAATTCTAGAATAGTCTCCATAAAGTGTAGATTTAACGAAAATTATCACAAATGAATCACGTTTGATAATTTATCGGTTATAAAAAAAAAACTATTTGACCAACAAAATGGTAAGGGTTTATTTCGTCGAAAGATGTTATTTGAACCAGGTCTAAAAACTGCTCTAAGCATTAGGTACCGAGACAAAATAATTTTATTTTATTTGTTTATAATTAAACAAATATTTAGGTAGTAAATATTTGTTTTAAACTTTTACCACTAGATTCTAGATTGAGTCATTGGCTATTAGGGAGCTAAGATGCTATAACTATTATACATTATTGACTAAGAAAAAACGTGAATATACGTATTGAATCTTAAGTTGTCACGAATTTTTTGTCATATTCTGGTTGGTCTGATTAACCTGCTGAGTCAGTATCTGACTAGACATATTTGTAATCTGGGCTCTTAATTATTTTATTGAACACTCATTTGGGGTGTGTTTTGTGAAGTCACTGATCAGTCTATACCTCCGTAACAAAAAATTTTTATGTTAAAGTTAATCACAGTACGAAACACTAATTACGCAAGTCCAGCTTGAACTTGGCCGATTTTTTTAATTTTAGCTCTGTAAAATTTTAATGTCTCAGATTTTTTAATAGATTATTCCCTCTGTATTATTAAAGGACTTTCACTTCAAGGTTTGTTTACAACTCCTTTTTTCAACATAATTGCAATTCGACACACAAATCGTTAACGTTCAATCAACATAACTTGATAAAACTAGAGTATAGACGCGAAATGCACCTAATTTATTTTATAAATAAGGTGATTTTAACTCGGAATGCTGACTAGTTTTTGGTAGAATTCAGTTGAAAAATAACAAGCATCTTAATCATAACCACAGAATTCAAAAATAATTTTAAAATTTTTATGCTCCAAACTAAGAAATACAAACTATACATACATTGTATACTATCACATGTAAAAAATCTAAATAACAGTAATTTCAGAACTGACTTTGAAAATATGTAGGTGAGGTTGGATTTGCAGAGTGACATGATAAATGGTTAGTAATCAAAACCCAATCTGACTATACTTTATATATACGTATGTTAGATTTGTTTGTGGTGGTTTTTACACTATAAAAACACAAATTTTAATGACGTTTCGCCCATTGTATTGAGCTTTATCAAGTTTTATTTTTTTGTTTGGATAATCTACAAAATGAATAGATGTTGAAATTATTAAAAAATATATTTTGGGAACACACAATACTTAGTAATAAACAATATGAAATGAATTTCGAATATATAAACAAAGTGAGGCATCTAGGAACCAGGGTTTTGATCGCACATAAGTAAAACAAGAGAAAATATTTATGTTTTGGGTTATTTGCTTTAACTTGGGGAATAGATAAAGAACCTTAATTTATACAGGGTTGAGTTAAAGTTTACTTCTTAATTGTGCAATGTTTTCCGTATTAAATTCTAATAAATCTGATTTAAATTGCTGATGTCTTGAACATTAACAATATGTTCTTTTTTTTATACAGATCATTTCCTTTACTAGAAGTTCGCGGTAATCTCTTTCTTGGGTAACAACTTTGGTGTTTGGAAAGTCGAATTCATCATTTTCATGTGTTTTGTGTTTATGTAAGGCTGTCGATGCAGTTTTTGTATAAGTATGTCCATTTAATCTACAGTCTGTCAAGTAAGAACGTGACCGCTCCTATTCTTGAAAAAATGTGTTTCGAGGACATTTTTTTGCCATTATTGTATTCTTTGGTGTGCTAGCAAAAGCACAGCTACCTTGGTAAGTTGTCCAATCGTCTCCTGCATCAATAATCGCCTGGCATCTTCAAGGCATGCTGTCGACGAGATTTTCTATATACTCTACAAATTTTTCGAATCTCGTGAGACAACCGAGTCAAACTCCTCAGAATCTTTCCTCTGAACTTTCTCTTTACAAGGGATCAAACGTTTTCAATAGGGTTGGCGTCCGGTGATTGTGAGGGCTACTCTAGTATCTTTCGTGAGCCCAAGCGAGCCGCTTCGCGACGTGATTTTCGCCCAGCAATGATTTCATCAACGTGCTTCGGAATTTGACATCATGAGCACGAAGAGGTTGTCGAATGGTCTCATGGGACACATTTAAACCTGATTTTCTTAATTTTGCCGCTCCTTGACGCAGCGTCAATTCCGGATCGTGAAAAGAAAGACACGATTCGTTTTTTTCGACTTTCTGAGTGAGTTTGCTTACCGAGCGACGTTTTGGCAAGTCGTCGCCATTTTTGTCTCGCTAAAAAGATTTACCCACTTCTTCACAAACGCCACCGACTTTTTAATATATTTAGCGGCCGCGGAATATGTCATTTTGGACCCCATTATATGGGAACAAAGAAAGACTGCCTCGAACAGACGCGCAAACAAGTAACTTATTTTGGATTTTACATAATTTCGACGAAAGTTTGGAATCAACTGATACTTTTACTAAAATTCGTCGTAGATAAAGGTTCCCTCTACCTATTTTTTGTTGAATCGCTAGGATCCATCTACTGAATTATCGCGGACACGTTCTTACTTGACAGACTGTATTATCTAAATATTTTATTACCATTCCAATGTATTTTTTAGAAAAATTTAGAGAGAGTATAGAATATATTAAGGTTGGCTTTTTTTTGGTTGCTACTTTACTTTGTAGAGAAGTGAATATTGAAAATAAAAGATTTTGTGCTTTGTGCCAAACAATGATGTGTTTATTTAGAATGTATTTGTTTTTTTCGGATAGATCTTTTTAAGTTAATTGAATTTTGTTGTGGTTTTCGAGCTGTTTTGTCATTATAAAGTTTACAAGTTCTCTGGTTAATAATTTTGTTAACTTTTGTTTGTTTGTTTTTCTAGGTAATTATTATTTTGAGAATTATCCTTACTTATCTCAAAAATAAAGGTAAAGTTAAGACGAGTGCTCTCTCTCAGTCTAATTATAACACTGTTTTTTGAGGTTTAGAGTGATAATTGAGGTGTCGACCTGACGAAGTATTCTTTGTGTACCATTTATTTTTTACGTCTTCACCGTTAATAAATCAAGAAAGTTTATAGTGTTTTGTATATTAATTTCAGATGTAAATTTTAGGGGGTAAATTTTTGTTTTTCTTATTTTCCTGTACGGCAATCATCGACGTACCTTTTGAAAAATAATAAAACTGGAATGTTAATGTTATTTATAAGTTTATCTTCTAAATATTCCAGGATAATTTTTATATTCGACATTTATCAAATATAATACATTGGTTATTATTGAGTGTTGTGTGTTCATAAAATGTTTTATTTTACTTAACTTCAACGTCTTTTAATTTTGTAGATAAACCAAATATAAAAATAAAATGTAGTAAAACGCAATACAAGAGGTGAAACGTCATTAAAATATTTATTTTTATAATATAAAGATAACCACAAACAAACTGGTACCCAAGAATAGACAACCAACAGAAATATATATATATATATATATATATATATATATATATATATATATATATACATATATATATATATACAGATATATATAGATATATATGTATATAATATATATATATATATATATATATAGATATATATGTGTATAATATATATATATATATATATATATATATATATATATATATATATATATATATATATATATATATATATATACCTAAAAATAGAATTAACGAAAAAAAAAATTCAAGGGTGTCAATTTTTTGGTCGAAACATAAGCTTTCAAATGCAACTTGGCCCTTTTGAAAAAAACAAGATGGCGGCTCAATATGGCGGCTAGAAACAAAAACTCATGATTTATAAGCGGAGTTAACTGAACTTCAAAACTGGGACAAAGTGCAATATTGATGTAGTTAGAGTAACCAACATAATTTTATGTAATACCAATGTGGCGCCTAAAACCGAAAATTAGACGAAAAATTAGCAATTATGGAGATTTCGCAGTGAGATAGCACTTTTTCTGACCGGAGTAATTTTCGCCTTTAGCCGCCATATTACATACATCCGCCGTATTACATAAAATTATGCTGGTTACTCTAACTATTACATCAATATTGCATTTTGTCTCAGTTTTGAAGTTCAGGTACCTCCGCTTAGAAATCATGATTTTTTTTGTTTCTAGCCGCCATCTTATTTTTTTCAAAAGGGCTAAGTTGCATTTGAGAGCTTACGTTTCAATGAAGAAACTGACACCCTTGAATTTTTTTTGACGTTAATTCCATTTTTGGGTATTGGGGTGGCCCCGTTGACGTTGTTGCCACTCAATATTGTTCGAATTATCAAAAATTCGAGATATCGAAGTTGAACTGTATATATATATATATATATATATATATATATATATATATATATATATATAAAGCGACCCTTCTTATGAGACTAACTATATTGTTAGAGTGAATTTTTTAAACAAATTTTTGAAACCTTGTCTAACTTGTCAAAAAAAAATCCTAACCTACAAATACCCTGTGTATATTTATATTTCTGTTAGCTAACAATATTACTTTATTATTTGAGGCATAATAAAGCTCTTATTTTCTTTCTAAATATGCCAAGATTCGTCTACAATTAAGTGCATCATGGAATTTTTGCAACTTTAATCATTTCGTAAATCAAATCGCATGATAAGATCTGTCAGTGTAAAAAATCACTTCTGCTATCAATTTCATTGTCACCTACGTAAATACATACACCTGCTCTTTCTTATGTTTCTTTCATATCACCATAAATTCGCATTGTGATATAATTGTAGACCACTCTAATACAAAGCATACAGATTATTGTTTTAAAACATCTTTTTTTAAACAAATTTATAATATACTAATTTATTTTGACCATCACCTTTTTTATGCTAAATTTGACGAACGTCATTGAATCAGCTTTAAAAATTTTTAAATATCATTCAATAGGTATCTTTTTATTGAAATTCGTAACTATTTGACGATTAAAAATATACAGGGCGTCCCATTTTGGTGATACATGCGGTGTCTTTTGGAAACTATAAGATATACGAAGAAGTAAATATTTTTTAAAAAATGCATTAAAAATCCAGAAAAATATTTCAAAATTTTCGCTTGATGATGGTATTTACAGAATGAAGTAATGAAAGATACTGATTCTGTCTTAAAAATCCTATAAAATTATCTATAGAATATATTAATTATTTTCTAATTATTTTCCAAAAAGGAAAAATGCCAAATCGACAGATTTATGTCTTCTACATTGCCTTTGTCTTTGTTATAGTTTCCAGAATAATGCACCAAAAGGGGACACGGTGTAGGAACATACTGATCCTTTAATTGTTGCTAAGTATTTAAGGTATTTTGATTGGACTTCAGAAGAAAAAACTTAGTTTCTTGCATACAAGGAACCCATATTAATATAAAATCATATGATACGTATGTATATATATATATATATATATATATATATATATATATATATATATATGTATATATATATGTATATATATATGTATGACGTTGACAGAAATTACGCCATCTTAAATGGAAAGCCCTGTATATTATTTTATTTTTTAGTCTTACTAAAAATTCTAGATATTATTTGTCTAACATACCATATCTCCAAATTGAACTGTTTGGGAATTATTGATATTTGAAATTAAGGAGATCAAATTAAAAAAAAAAAATAAGCTGGCCTGTGGCAAACATTTACTGTCAGATAACGACTTAACGCGTCAAAAAATGATTTATCGACGAAAACGTTTATTGCTGCATTTTGAAAAAACTGCAATTTGAGCGTAACATCATAATGCTTCCTCACTATGAATTGAATGTTCGATTTTTCGTAATCGATGGATAGGCAGAAGAGGTGCTGTGGAATGTCCTACGAGTCCCGACCTTACGCCACTTGATTTTTTTTGTGGGGTCATTTGAAAACAAAAGTTTACCAAAGTCGATGTGAAACTGTAGAAGATTTACAACAGAATTCAATATGAAATAGCATAGATCACCCCGGATTCTCTGCAAAACTCTGCTCAGGCTGTTTATGACAGATTGGGTCATTGCCTCGCTGTTAACGGTAGATATTTTGAGCAATTGTTACGACAATGACAATAATTTCAAAACAGTTCAATTTAGACATATGGTATGTTAGACAACTAATATCTAGAATTTTTAGTAGGACTCAAAAATAAAATAATATACAGGGCTTTCGATTTAAAAAACTCAAGATGGCGTAATTTCTTCGAACTGACAGTTCAAAACATTTTATTGTCAACGTCAGCCTGTATGACACCCTATAACATTTATTTTGTGACATTTGCAATACGAAGGTCATTTGAAAAGTAAGGTAAGAGAGGAAGAAAATACGTGCAAAGTTTAAAATTTCACGTTTATTTTTGAACTAATCTCCTTCGAGCTTGATACAATTTCCTATTTTTATAAAATGATTTCTCTGGACTTGCAAAATAGTCATTCACAGCGTACATCACTTCGTCATTTTTGAGAAATCGTCCTCTAAGATATTTTTTGAGGTTCGAGAACAAAAAAAAGTCCGAAGGTCCAAATCGGGCGAATAGGGTGGATGGTTAAAAACTTCGAAGTGAAGGTCATGAATTTTGGCCATGGCAACAAGTGACTTGTGAGCAGGTTCATTTTGGTGACATGGAATGCATCGTGCATTTGCGTACCCAAATGTTTATGCACACCTTCACTCCCGAACCTTCAAATAGTGGTCATTCAAAATCATTTTGTGGATTTTTGTCACAATATTCGGAGTTGTCACATCGCTGGGGCTGCAATGCTCGTCATTTGTGCTTGTTCGGCAACGTTGAAACTCGAAAACTCAGTAGTTTACGGTCTTCAAAGAAGGAGAAGATTCACCGAGAATTTTATCAAGCTTTACACTTATTTCGGTGGCAGTTTTCTTTTTTTAAAAAGTAAAATTTTATCACAGCTTGATTCTCAGTTCTCCGCTTGATGTAAGCTGTAACTGTGCATGTGATCTTCTAAGGAATGAAACTAAATGGTCCAATACTGATTTCGATCATAGGATTGCCATATGTGTGTCATTTATCTTACTTTTCAAAGAACCCTCGTACAAGATTCTAGTAAACAAAATACCGGGCTAAATGGATGTTTTAGTTTCCATGGCAACTAGACTAGCTTTAAATCTTAAACGTGTTAAGTGAATCTGGCTATAAACGACTAAACTATTCTTAATTAAGTTCCTTTTATTTTTATGTCTTCATTTGTATTTTTTTTTATTATCATCGCCCATATGATCAAAACCAATGTGTTATATATTTTAGGTCAGGGTACCCCTACGCAATTCATATACGTATTTTCTACTTTATTTTGTTAGCTTATCAATCTGTTAGTAAATAAGATTGTTGCACAATAGATTATTGATCCCACCTTGACTTTGAAAGCATGTGGATATAAGCCTGCTACAAACCTTGTTATTAAAGTTAGATGTCAAAGTAGGTCAGTATACCAAAATTGAATTTAATTATCAATCAAAAACAAAAAGATCAAATCGAAACTTTTAGACAATATCTCAAGAGAAATAAAATTTTCTTCTCGAACTTCAGTTGCTAAATCTCGGTACTTAACACACTTGGATTATACGTTACACTTGTGGAAAAAATATCTAGGAAATTGGCAGTTGTGACACTCATTACTTCTCGATTTCGAGGGTTGAATTTTCACACACATTTTGTAGAGTAATACTTCGTTTAATTTAAAAATATCTCTGTAGTTCTTCGGCAGTAGTGCTAACATCTTTAGCCTAAAGTCATTACACCTTGTGCCTTTTTTGTGGCTGAAAACTCTTGTACTTTAAATCAGCATTGATGTCGTCCTCTTTTAAGGTTTTCAAGACTCCTCTTAAGGTAAATGAATTTTATTCTTGTAGTAATCAATAGTCAGTGGGTGTATTCTTAGTCCTCCGGGGACTGTTTCCTACTTCTCAAAGCTATATATTTTCTATTTGAAATGCTCAGTAATACTTCCACAGTACTATATGTGGAATTTTGGACCTTGTTTGTCTGGGTGCCGAAGTGTTTGCTGTTGGATGGTTTGACTCCCATGGAGGGCGCCAGGATGGTCTATTGAGGCGCCAAGATCTGTAATGCAGGACCGAGGTTGAAGGACACTTAAATGGTTGATTTTTTTTAGATAAAATCTCACTGGAAGGCTTGATACTTTTGCTTGGGTTAGTTAAAATCCCTGGAACGGCGCCAATGTTGTGATCTGAGACTTCTGTTGGGTCGCCAAGGTCTGGGATGAGGGCCCGAGGGTGGACACCATTTTAATGATTGATTTCTTAGTTGAGACGTTACTGGAGTTCTTGTTCCTTTTTCTACGTTTGCGACTTTTTGATAAAATGAAGCCGTCTTAGTCTTTCGTAGAATGATGGACTATACAGCGGCTGTAGTTGCCGTATTAGCTCCTGGAATAGCCAGTTTTTGAGCGTGTCGATCTTCTATTATATTGTTTATGTCCCAAAGGCAAAAATTACCCTGAATTGCTTGTTTCACCTTCGTTTATATTCTTCCTTCGGAAGACTTTCTCATCCAAGGATTTTATGTTTCTCTAGAGAGTTACAACGGCCAAGAGGCATTACGTCAACGTTACCGAATCTCTGGCTCCGTGGTGGGCGCCACTTTGTTAATTAGATAGATATTAGCATTAGCACTTCACCGATTAAGAGAACTAGTCTTTTACACAGGCATTAACACTGGAATACTAGTCACGCTTCGGCTTCGCGTTAAACACTAGGATTTTGAATAAATGGAACTGTGAATAAATGATTAAATGCTAACTTAAGATTGTCCCTTCTGGAGAGCAGGTAGAATATTTATTTACCCTAGACAGATTTAACGGTGTGTAATCTCTACTGGTGGCGTGCTGAACATGTGTAATGCGATCACAGAGATATCATTTCATTTTATACTCCATTTATTATATTAGACCGAATTGGTTTGTATAATTTAATTCAAAACCAGCATCAAATAAGAAACGATCGAATATTCCTTGATTCCTAATTATCTGTTCGGCGAAGCTTCGATTTATTGTTACTCTAACAAGCAGCTTATTTTTATCATCTAAATCTCTTACCTATAGCACACGGGAGTCGCACATCCAATTGCTAGCCGAGGTCATAGGTTCACTCTGGTTAGCGCTTATTCTCAAGCCTAAGCAACATTTTTTTACTTCTCTCTCATAGAAAACTTATATTAATCAAGAAAAAAATAATCTCCGAAATTTGCGCGTTGTTCCAGCATAGTTTTAATTCAGTTCTTACTAAATAAATTATTATTTTCGGTATAAACTTGATAAAAGATTGCGTAGGAAGCTAATGTTATTTTTAATTATTTTTGTAATTATTTATTTATGCTAGAAGCTATCGAAAGTGTGCCAGAGGTTATTATGTTGCCAGCCGATGATCTGGTAAAAAAAATTCCAATAAAACACTGTTATCAATGTAATGTTGTGCTGTAAATGGTATTACTTTGTTTATCTTCTTGTAATCTTGTTGATACTTTTTTATGTAATAAAAACATAAGTTATTATTTTTTTCTTGTTTTATTTATGCAGAGCATAAGAAATATAGCGATATTATTTCTTTTCGTATGAACTTTTGTACCAAGTTAGTCATATATACGTATGTATGGCAATCGGACAATAATAAACTATCCTGAAATCAGCTAAGAAGATAACTATGAGGAGGACTGGACCCTACTACTTAAGATTCCAAAATAGTTGAGTATACTGTTGCTCCCTTTTTAAGTATTTTTCCAAGAACAGCCTTGACATTTAACCTAGTACTCCCATAAATATTGTTACAAACTTTCACGTACGCCCTCTATAAACGTTAACATTTTTTCGGTGAAATTTTTTATAGGTTATGTTACTAATTTGTGATACAATTATTTTATGTAAACATATGTACAATTTGAATTCATTAAACAACGCAATGGAGTAATCGAGAAAATAGGATTGTTGTTATAGCTCTATTTAAGTGCAGTATGGAAAACAGCGACTTTTTTAAGATCTTAAAGTTCCTTAAAATAGGTCGTATGTTTGTTTACCGACGATAAAATTATTTATTGAGAGGGGAGATGTAAAAGACAGGCAACGTTCAGAAAGACCAAGGACAGTTTGAACGCCACAAGCTGTTAGAGCCGTAAAAGCGTAAATTGAACAAGATCCCCTCCGCAAACAACAAATTTTATCTCGTGAGATGAAAATTTCGAAAAATTCTGTCTCGTAGTATTAAAGAAGACCTAAGACTTGGCGCTTATAAGAGACACACTGGGCATTTGCTGACAGAAGATTTAAAGCGAAAACGGTGGCTAAAAGTTTATTGAAGAAATACGCTAATGACAAAAACAAAAATTTTGTTTATCGACAAAAAAATTTTCACTTTCAATAAGCAAAGGTTTTAGGCCAGATCTTCTAAGGAAGCATCTGAACTCGTTGCAACACTTCAAAGGGGTTATCATCCAGCACCAGTTATGGTTGGTGGAGAGTCAGCTTTGATGGGGTTGCCAGTATTCATTTTTGTGAAGATGTGAAAACTTCGACTAAAATATATCAAGACACTATTTTAGAGAACGTTGTAAAACCCTTAAACCATACTTTTTTCTAAGTTGGGAATGTGGAATCTTTGGCACAATGATACTACTCAGTATATATCACCACTACACCAAACACTTTATTTTTGCACTCGACGCGCGTTTCGCTAACTATGTTAGCTTCATCAGGAGCGATGATTGTCAATCATCGCTCCTGATGAAGCTAACATAGTTAGCGAAACGCGCGTCGAGTGCAAAAATAAAGTGTTTGGTGTAGTGGTGATATATACTGAGTAACATACTTTTTTCATCAATAAGCTTTGGGTCTTCCAGCAAGATTCTGCACCAGGACACAAAGCTAAAAGGACACAAGCATGGCTTCAACAAAATGTGCCTTCATTTATTACTACAGAAAATTGGGCCTTCTGCATCCTGATCTAAATCTTTTAGATTATAAATTATGGTCCCTCTTAGGGGATATGGTTTAATCTAAAAGAATCTTCACTCTTTAAAACGAGTTTTAACAAAAGCAGTGGTCAATTTCCCGTTGGATCAAGTGCATACTCTGATAGACGAATGGCCTAATCGTTTAAGGGCTTGTGTAAAAGTCAGAGGGGGACATTTTGAGTAAATGTTAAATTAATTTTATCATTATGAATATATGAAATAATTCTATAATAATTTGTTTTAAGTTTTATAGAAATTAAATGTTTAGGTAATATTTTCATTGTAACAGTATTTATGGGAGTACTATGTAATATGAATAGAGAAATTCGCCCTTACAACTTTAAATCGCCCTGCAGTGTCATTTAAATTTTAAATTGGTGTACAAATACAGGGTGCCCCATATGTATGGAATAATGATTCAACAGCATTTATTATTCAGTGTATCAAAAAAATGTTTAAATAAAAGTTATAGGGTGTTTACGGCGCACAGTTAACAATAAAATGTGTTGAACTGTCCGTTCGAAAAAAATTACGCCATCTTAAATTTTTTTAAATGGAAAGCCCTGTACTCGTATATTATTTTATTTTTGAGTCCTACTAAAAGTTCTAGATATTATTTGTCTAACATACCTTATGTCTAAATTGAACTGTTTAATGGTCCTTTTACACGGTCATGTCAGTCCTCAGTTCAGTTTCAGTCGAACTGTCCGTTTTTCCTATGTGTAAAAAGGAAAAAACTGAAAACAGAATTCAAACGGAGACTGACACCTGACGGTATGGGGTTCTTTTCTTCCACCGTTTCTTCAACGCCACAGCTAAGGCTACTGAAGTGAGACAGTCTTCATACATGAGCTTTTTATACATGTACATTTTGGGACAGTATGACAACACGTGTTTGCACGCGAAACACACATAACACTTTGAAAGTGTAACTCGGACTGAGAACTGAACGGACGGTGTAAAAACAAACCTCCTTCCGAACTGAAATGAAAACGAAAACTGAAACTGAGACGGAACTGAGAACTGATAAGACACGTGTAAAAGGACTATTAGAATTATTGATATTTGAAATGAAGGAGATCAAATTAAAAAAAAATTTAAGCTGACTTGTATTAAACATTTACTGTCAGGTAACATCAAAAAGTATTTATTGACGAAACGTTTATTGATGCATTTGTGTGAAACTGCAATTTGAGCGTAATATCATAATGGTACCTTTAACAGAAACTGAAAGAATCACTTTGGTTACGGAGGCCGTAGGAGAACACAACAGGAACTGTGTGATCTTTTTAACGCAGAATATTCGAATCGAGAACCTATTACACAATCCGTAGTTAGCAAAACATTAAAAACGATCTAGACAATCAGGTCATGTTAAGGTTCGTTCTAAATCTGGATCTCCAAAAGTTAAAACAAGCGATGATAAAAAGTTAGATGTTTTATTGGAAATTACAGAAAATCCCTATACAGCCACTCGTCAGCTTTGCCTAGAACATAACATAAGTAAAGGTACCTTAAGTCGTATACTGAATGAAGAAAAATTGCATCCATATAAACCCATTCTATTGCAAGAATTATCTAAATATGACTACGATAGACGCGTTGAATTTTGCAAGGTCGTAATGGAACGAATCAATAATGATCCTAACCTAATTCATAATGCTGTTTTTTCTGAGGACACATTTTGTCTTTGAGATAACAGGCATAACTGCCGGTACTGGTCTACTGAGAATCCCCACTGGATAATCGACAGTCATTCTCAAAGACCACAAAAGATAAACGTGAGGGCAGAGATTTGTGGACAGCATATCACTGGTCCTCTTTTTATCGATGGAAATCTTACAGGACAGCGCTATTTACAGTTACTTCAAGAGCAAGTTATTCCAACTTGTGCAGGTCTTTTTCCCGATGAAAATAATTTGGAGACCCCTAACAGGAATCTGTGGTATCAACAGGACGGAGCACCTCCTCACTGTGAAATCAGTGTTCGTAGATATTTGGATGCGATTTTCCCTAATCGATGGATAGGCAGAAGAGGTGCTGTAGAATGGCCTGCAAGGAGTCCCGACCTTACGCCACTTTTTTTTATGGGGTCATTTGAAAACCAAAGTTTACTGAAGTCGACCTAAAACTATAGAAGATTTACAACAAAGAATTTAATATGAAGTAGCACAGATCATCCCGGATTACCTGCACAACTCTGTTCAGGCTGTTTATGACAGATTGGGTCATTGCCTCGCTGTTAACGGTAAACATTTTGAGCAATTGTTACCTTAAAAATAAACGTAGAGTATTTATTAATATTTTTTTTGTCTGTTTTATTTTAAATTTCAAATGACAATAATTCCAAAACAGTTTAGACACATGGTATGTTAGACAAATAATATCTAGGAATTTTTAGTAGGACTCAAAAACCCTATAACTTTTATTTAAACATTTTTTGATACACTGACTAATAAATGCTATGGAATCATTATTTCAGACATATGGGGCACCCTGTATTGTTATATTACTAATATTTATGAATATTAAATTAAGAAAGAAAGAACTTGAAATCCGAATCCTCCCGCAAAGAAAAAATTAAAACCTACGCTTCTGTCGGTAGTGATGTTAACGGTATTCTGGGACTACTGAAGCCCAATTTATTGTGATTATTTAAAAGATCAACGTACTGTGAACACTGAGTACTATTCAAACATGCTTCAACAGAAAGTAAAACCCGCAATAGGAAGAATCGTCAGGATTCCCTCTCAAAAGATGTGATTCTGCCGCATGATAACGCCCTCCTTCATACGGCTCAGAAAACTCGAGAGACGTTCGAAAAGTTAAGTTGGAAGGTGTTGCCACAACCACCTTGTAGTCCCGACCTTGCATCATCCCATTTTTATCGATTTGGTCCGTACAAAGCATTTTTCGTGGCACTAACTTCGAAGAAAACGAGGCGGTCACAAAAGCCGCACACGATTGGCTTAGACAGAAAGGTGGACAATTCTACACTGCAGATATTCGGAAGCGTAGATATCAGTGTCATTGAATAAACCGTTTTTTGTTCACAGCCATTTGTCCGTAGATGGAGATCTTATTGAAAAAATAATAAACCATGCTTTTTTAGTGTTCCGTACGGAACACTTATAAGATCACTTCGGTGTCTGTCCGTCTGTCACACCCGATTTTCTCCGAAACTATTTGACCTAGATAGTTGAAATTTGGCACAAATATAGAAATTGATGGCCTCATCAGAGCCGTGTAGTTTTGAAAGTTAAATTTTGATTTAAGGGATTAGTTTTGCGGGGTAAAATCGGAAGCGGAAAAAAAAATACCAGGTCATTGAGTGAGGTGTCAAATGAGAGCTTGTAAAAACACGAGTTCAAAAATATATATAATGTATTACTTGCGCACACTTTTCGTTGTACCATTTTTAAAAAATTGCCAAAAATCGCTGAGTGCATTACCTTTGATAATTTATTTGGTAAATAAAAAAAAACAAAAATTTCAAGGTCCTAACTTTTCAACAAAGGTCGGAAACAAACTTTGTTAAAAACTCATTTAGGGTAACAAAATGTTTTATTTTAAAAGCAGTCACCCTACGAAATACTAATTGCGCAACTCGGACTTGCACTTGGCCGGTTATTTTTTATGTTAGGCTCCCTTTCCGTAAGACATTTCTGATATTTATCGAACTGATTCTACGGGTTTTTGTGCATATTCAGTAGAGTGACCGGATCTCATAGAGGGGGAAAAAAAAATGTCGGAATCTTGTTCGTCTGGACCCCACAAAACGATTTCCCTTTCCAGATATTGAGATAGCCGAAATTTGAGCTCGATTAAACGACGTTAACCCGTGCCGCTCGTCGCTCAAAGTTTGAAAAAATCCAAATTTTTGGCCAAAAAGCTGACATATGGAGCCATAACTCCAGAACAGTAAATAATAGAAACACGCTTAATATCTCAAAAGAAGCTAATGTTGTTCTTCAAAATTTATATTCTATACATAATTGTTGTTATTTTAAGTCAAACCGAGTTACAAACAGCCTTTAGCCCCAAAAACGTGACCTGGTACCACTAGGAGCATACTTCGTATATTTTGTTATTAAGTGATAAATTTTGCTTTTTTTGGTATATTTTTGAGTTTAAAGTAGAAATATAATAAAAAAACAAAATAAAAAACTGATAAGTCTAATGACATTTTTTATTTTAAAATATAAAAAATTAGGTATATAATACATACAAAACAGACACAGAAAAGATACAGACGTAGTACCTACATGAGTTGATAATTTTACATAGTTATCGAATCTATTCTAGAGCTTTTGTTAAAGTAGTTTTTGAAACGTTAGGATATAATGCTCGGCATTTACTTACAACTTGCAGGACATATTGCTTTTGGTCTTCATCTTTTGTCGGAAGGTCGTTAAAGTCGGTTATTAATTTAACACCACGCTCAGCCATATCATTAACTACTTTTAATGTTTTGACAATTTTCAATCCTTCTTGGAAGTCATTATTTTGAGGCCAGGTGTTTGGATATTGTCTTAGGAAATCTGTTTTTATATTAAATTGGTCAAAGAATGTAAACGTTTCTTTGGTAAGTAAATTTACCAATCCTCCATCAACTACCTCTTTTAAGTTTTCTTTCCTAACTTTTGGATTTATAACCCTAGCGTGCTGTGATGGTTCATCTGTGCTACTGAGCAATTTATTAGCCATTAACAACTTTTCATCGTCTGTAATGGTGGGATCAAAAAACGATAATCCCACCAACTTTGCATTCAAAATACCACAAATGGTTCGAAAATTTGGTCAGGGCTATTTCTGCAATGTCGTTGTCACATTCTTTATAGTCTAACAGACTATGCAAAATACCTAAATCTTGCTTTGGTGCAAGATGAGCTTTTGGAGCATTGAACCAAGCTTTACAATAAATTTTAACTAGGAAAACAGAAATGGCACGCACAGAACTTTCTTCTTCTTTAGACATCTTAAATTGACGACGAAAAATGAACATTTTTAAGCAGTAAATAGCCTTTGCCATCCACCTAGCGTGATGAATGGCTCCTGGAGTTCTAAAACCCACAACATTGCCGTCTAGTGATCCAACAAATACGAGAACCAACTGCAATAGCTCCTTGTAGTCATCTCTGGGGTGGCTCTCAGTTAATTTGGTCTCGAATTCAGCAGTAACATTTGCAATTACTTCTGGAGTTAGCTGCTTTTGTATTAGATTGTCACTGATACCTGTGTCGTATTTTCCTTTGTCTATCTTGGGCCACGCAGTGAGGAATCTCTTGAAAATGTCTGGATGAGGTCCAGTGGTTGATCCCATTTTTGTGTAGAATACGCCTCTTAACAGAATTTCCAAGATATGGTGACGGCAAGCTAAGTATAACAATTCTCTTCCTAACATTTGCTCCAATATGACGCATGCTCCTTTGAGTCTTCCCGTGTTGGATGCTGTAGTGTCGAAGCACATCGCCTTGACGGTGTTGAGAAGACCCCATTCATGTAGGCATTCATATACGGCTACGGCTTGCTCCTCTCCAGAGCTGTTTGCTGTTACAGGAACTCCCAGCAGCTGTTCCTTTTCGCCATATGAAATAGCTATAGCTATTCGCTCACATTGTTCATTTTTTAAAACACCCGGTAAAAGTTTACCGTCCCAATGGACAACCACGGGCTCTTTTTCAGGAATGTTTACTTTATCAAAATTTTTTTTATTATATTGTTCTCTGAACATTTGCCTTCTATCATGTAATAAAGTTTTCGAGACTTTGTACTCAAGAGGGTCAAGGTTTAGTGCTTCTAGAGTAGCTATTAAAATTCTCGTGGCATTTCTGTCGGATACCTTACATCGATCTAATAAAATGGACAATTTCATGTTTAAAATCTCTTTAACGCCCCTTGCAAATGAAATTTTCATCCTCTTGCTCTCAGATGGTCCTGGATCTTCTGCAGCTTCTTCAGGGATGTCCATTTCCTCCAAGCTCTCAAGTTCCTGGTAGATGCTGTCCTCTTCAGTGTCTTAAAATATCTTCACTAGATAATTGTTCGATCTAATCAGCTCAAAGGCACTTTAGAAACTAAACTGAATAAATAAAAGGTCGGTTGTACGCTGAAGTCAAATCACCATCCCTAAAATAGAAATTAGATTCACCCTCCTTTTTACCTTTCAAACGGGTCTTTCTTTGGTAAACTAGTCAGGTAATCCCCATATAATAAAAGATTAAATTTGAACAAAAGGCTCTTTATGTTTGAAAATTGAGTTCCAAAATACTTTTTAACAAAAAAAATGTTAATTCCGAGACACATTATGTAAAAACCCGTAAAATTCTTAGAATACTCCCAAACTGGCTCCTACTGGTACCAGGTCACGTTTTTGGGGCTAAAGGCTGTTGTAACTCGGTTTGACTTAAAATAACAACAATTATGTATAGAATATAAATTTTGAAGAACAACATTAGTTTTCTTTTGAGATATTAAGCGTGTTTCTATTATTTACCGTTCTGGAGTTATGGCTCCATATGTCAGCTTTTTGGCCAAAAATTTGGATTTTTTCAAACTTTGAGCGACGAGCGGCACGGGTTAACGTCGTTTAATCGAGCTCAAATTTCGGCTATCTCAATATCTGGAAAGGGAAATCGTTTCGTGGGGCCCAAACGAACAAAATTCCGACATCGATTTTTTGCGGTCACCCTAATATTCAGCGACAAAATAAACCCAATGACACAAATATCACCGGTATTTTATAAAGTGTAAAAGTAAATAATTGTTCTATCGAATTTTAAGTACCTAGACAATTACTAAGATTGCAGATAATAATATGAATGATAATCCATTAAAATCGATGACAGCGACCAGCTTTTAAATTTAGGTAAATGCCAACTTTCTCAATATACTTGTCGTTTTGGAAATAGCAACGTCAATTAAAATTTATCATTATTTATTTTATTTTATTTCATTTGTCCAACGAATCAATTTACTGAATAAAATTATATAAATGACAATAGAAGAAATGAACATAAGCAACATACTTTACCTTGTTTAAATATTTATTCAGTTGAGGGAAAAACCGTACTAGCAATACTAATTAGGTATTGTACAGAATATTTATCACACATAATAGAGTGCCCCAGGCTGCTAAAATTCAAAAAACTCGAAATCCAATTACTTTCAATGAATCGTCATAAAATCTTTTGGACTGTATTGTTCCTAAGGTATATTAAAAAGTTTACCCATTAAAATTTGTTGCTTTGTATTTAACAATAAAATAAATAAATAAAATCAAAAATATATATAATCAAATACAATGTAGTCTTAATAAAGTAGTTCCATGCAGAAATTATGTTACGATTATATTTCTGTAGGTATAATATTGAAAATTAGTAGTAAAAAATATTAATTTTAATAAAAAATAGCCGGTCAAGTGCATGTTGAGGTTGCGCAATTACTGTTTCGTCCGTCGATTTCTTTTAAAATAAGTTTTTTTTTATAGAGGTATAAAATGATCAATGACTTCATAAACCCAACCCTAAATGAGTTTTCAACAAAGTTTTTTTCCGATCTTTACTGAAAACTAATGACCTTGAAATTTTGTTTTTTGTATACTAGATAAATTATTAAAGGTAACGTGATAATTTTCGTTCAATCTACATCCTGTGGAGAATATTCCAGAATTTTTTCAAAATTTTTTAATCAATACTTTTCGAGATAAGGGGGGACAGCGATTTCTCGCGACTTTCTAAAAATAATACAAAGAAAAGTATGCGCAAGTATTATATTATATACATTTTTGAATTTTACAAGCTTTTATTGGACACCCTCTTGGTAAAATTTTTTTTTTTCACTTCCAATTTCACCCCCAAAACTAACCCCTTAAGTCAAAATTTAACTTTCAAAACTATACGTCTCTGATGAGGCCATCAGTTCCTATATTAGTACCGAAATTTCGACTTTCTATGTCAAATAGTTTCAGAGGAAATGGGGTGTGACGGATGGACGAGGTGATCTTAACACGTAGGTTGAAAAGTTTTTGGTCTGTCACATAGATGTCGCCCTTTTCCAAAAATCCATATGATTTTTAGGGAGTACCAACCTTCAAAAATTTCATGACATTTCGACAATTAGTTTACAAGTTGCAGTGGTTTTAGTGACGTTACTTTTGATATTTTCAAAACAATGGAAAAAATCGCCATCCTATCAAAATCCCATCAAAAAACACTGGTTTTTGATGAGAAAAAATACCGTTCAAGCAAAGCGATTGTTTGATAAGTGTTACGGGGACTCTGCCCCTGGAAAATCACTCACCATTGACTGGTGTGCTAGATTTAAAAGCGTCGTACAGATACAAATGATGCAGAACGCTCTGGATGCCCAAATGAGGTGTAACCGGAAAACATAAAAAATCCACAAAATTGTTTTGGATAACAGTAAAATAAAATTACGTGAGATAGCTGACACCCTAAAGGTGTCGAAAGAACATGCTGGTCATATTTTGCATGAGCATTTGGGCATGAGAAAGCTCTGTTCGAAATGGTACCGCATTTCCTCACAGTAGACCAAAAACAACAACGTGTTGATGATTCTGAGCGCTGTTTGGACCTGTTTAAGCGCAATAAAAAGGATTTTTTCATGCGATATGTAACAATTGATGAAATATGGATCCACCACTACAGACCGGAATCAAACGGCAGTCAGCTGAGTAGACAGCAGCCGGTGAAAGCCGCCCGAAGAGACCACAGTCAGCTGGGAAGGTTTCGGCCTCTGTATTTTGGGATGCGCGTGGAGTTGTGCGTATATTTTTTAAAGTGTTGCTAATATGGAAGCAAAGTTAATAAAAAGTAATCGAGGAAAGGACATGTTATGTGTGAATTACTACACTTACTTTCGACAAAAGGTGCTAAAATGTGGAGAAACATTTTGGAGATATTTAAAAAAAGATTGCAAATCAAAAGTCTTCACCGTTGGGCCCGAGAATTTAGTTACCAGAAGTGAAGGACTCCATACCCACGAAGCCGACACCAAGAAGCTGAATCGGCAAATAATTAGTAATTCCTGCAAAAGAAAAGCCGGAGAGCGTATGAGTGAAAGGCCATCTAAAATTATCCGACAAGAACTACAAAACACGCTGCCTGAAACAGTAACAGAAAAAGATGTCGAAAATATTAGAAAAAACATTTATAACCATAGACGAAAATTTTTGCCAGGACGTAATTCAAGAAGTGCTGAGGAGGTGCATAGTGTTTTAGAGACATTTGAAATCAAAACTAGCAGGGGTGAGAATTTTCTATATATCAATGAACTCGAAAGTGGCATTATTATTTTTTTGCACTATAAATGTCAATATGTTGTGTAAAATATCCAATATATATATATATATATATATATATATATATATATATATATATATATATATATATATATATATATATATATATATATGGACGGCACCTTTTCATACTGCACTAAATATTTTACACAGTTATTTACAGTGCATGGTTTTGCAAACGGTCATTACATTCCATTATTATTTTGCTTATTGCGTGATAAGAGAGCTGAAACGTACAAAAACCTCTTCACATTATTAGAATATAAGATTTATTCAACAGATACACTGTATTTCAATCCAGAGAAAATTACTATTGACCTCGAAAAATCTATTCATAAGGCAGTATCGGAAGTTTGGCCAACTGCTAAAGTGTTAGGATGTAGATTTCATTTACACCAATCTTGGTTTCGCAAGATACAGAATCTAGGTCTAGCTAAACAATATTGCGACAAAAATTCTGAAATTGGTCGTTGGTTAAAGTATTGTTTCGGCTTGTCCTATTTAGCACCCGAAGAATTAGGTGACAGTTTTGCATACGATTTATATTCTATAAAACCTGAGGATGAACGTTTAAATAAATTTTGTGATTACCTACTAGAAACGTATATAGAGGAAGGAGCCGATTTTTTCAGTTCAAATATGGGCAGAATCGAGTCCATTTTTAATTCGAACGACTAACTGTTGTGAGTCCTTCCATTCCCATCTAAATAATTCTTTTTATTCTACACATCCGTCTCTGTATACTTTTATCGATAGGCTGAAAGAATTTCAAATTAACTTATATATATAAAAAATACAAAGTGTCGACGAGTCTAAAATAAGTAATAATCATAATAATCAAAAATTAAAACATTTAAAAAATCTTTATGAACAAAGACAATTAGGAAATATTAATCGTTTCCATTTTTTAAAATGTGTCTCCTATTTTTCTGAACCTGTTTTGTAAATATATATATAAATAGATATGTATAGGTTTGTAGCATTATCTAGTATATGTAAGGAAATTTGTCCAATTGTATTTTATGTATTTAGCAAAAACTTCATGTTTTATCAATATTATTCTACTACGAAATAAAAACTGATTTAAAAGAAATCCGTCCAGTTTTATTTAGATGAATAAAGCATAATTATATTTGCTTGGTGTGGAAATTACCTGTAAGATTTAAGCTCCCTTATAAGGTTAGAGTGGATTTACCTGTTGTATTAAGGGCGCAGGTAGTCTTGGTGTGAAATTTACTAACGCCGCCTTTTTGAATACCTGACATTTTTTAAAAGATGTCTATTTTTGTTAAATGATGATTACACAGTCTGTTAAGTTAGAACGTATCTGCGATAATTTATTTTTGGTAGATGCGATTCTAGCGATTTAACAAAAAATCGTTAGAGGGAACCTTTATCTACGACACATTTTAGTAAAAGTATCAGTTGAGTTCAAACTTTCATCGAACTCACGTAAAAATCCAAAATGAGTCACTTGTTTGCGCGTCGGTTCGAAGGAGCCTTTCTTTGTTCCCATCCAAAAGGGTCTAAAATGCCACATTCCGCAGCCGCTAAATAAATTAAAAAGTCGGTGACATTTGTAAAAAAGTGGATAACGAGACGAAAAATGTCGAAGACTTGTCAAAACGTGGCCCGGTAGGCAAAGTCACTCCGAAAGTCGAAAAACGAATCGTGTCTTTGTTTTCACGGGACCCGAAATTAGCGCTGCGTCAAGGAACTGCAAAATTAAAAAAATCGGGATTGAATATGTCCCATGACACCATTCGACAACATCTTTCTGCTCATGATGTCAAATTCTGAAGCACGTGGAAGAAACCTTTGCTGGGCTGGGCGAAAATCACGTTGCAATCGGCTCGTTTGCCCATGATAAGATACTAGAGTGGTCCTCACAATTGCCAGACGACAACCTTATTGAACTGGTCTCTTGTAAAGAGGAAGCTCAAAGGAAAGACTCCGAGGACTTTGACTCAGTTGCCTGGCAAGATTCAAGAAATTTGCCAAAAATGTTCTGGAAACACATTTTTTCAAGAATACGAGCCATCATGTTCTTACGTGACAGATTATAATAATAATATCAAAAATGGAAACCTATAGTTTTTAAGCGATATTGTTTCAACCAAAGGGGCGAAAGGGGTCGCTGTCGATATTTTGTATGGTTTTATTAGTATTATAAAATTACTTTCTTTTTACTTAAGAAAGTCAAATTTGGTACTTATTTTAGAACCACATGTTTGCAAGGAAAGTTCTGCGAATTCCACATTGCCGATTTTTTTATTCTAGAAAAATTCGGAAGAACATCGAAATATCTAAACATCCCTAATCATAACGTCAGGAAAGGTGCAACTTTTTCCTTGCGACAAATGTTCCAACATGTACTCTTAAATATCCTGTACATATCCAGTGATTCAATCACCTGCCTACCGACGCCGTATCGTCTAAATACTAACAATACTAAACAAAACAGACGAATCCTCTTAACACGAATGAAAAACGACATCAAATTAATTCATATACCGCCTGTTTTGATTTTGGAAATCGGCCTCTAAAATAATCAAAAGATCGTCCAAATATTTGCCGATCATAAATCTAGCCAGATCTCGAAAATCCTATTAAGATTATGAACTGTTTATTTTGATACCGTTCGACTTTTTAAATTTCAGTTCGTTCGAGCCTGAGCTATTTCGGTTCAAGACCAATAAACACATCACTAAGGCGCGATTTTTAAATAAATATAAATTTTAAGAGTGTACAGGCTTTTAAAATTCTTATAATTTAGGGCAGAAGTGCTTTCAAGCTATACTATAGTGTAATGGTTTTTTTAAGAACTTTGAATCCCCCAGGTCGGTATCTTTATAACGAATTACTGCATGTTTCAAAATTAAAAGGGCTCTTTTTAGTGTTCCGTACTTATAAAATCACTTCGGTGTTCATCTGTCTGTCTGTCACACCCGATTTTCTCCGAAACTATTTGATATAGAAAGCTGAAATTTGGCACTAATATAGGAATTGATGGCCTCACCAGAGCCGTATAGTTTTGAAAGTTAAATTTTGATTTAAGGTGTTAGTTTTGGGGGGGGTGAAATCGGAAGTGAAAATTTTTTTTTTTACCAAGTCATCAAGTCATTCAAATGAAAGCTTGTAAAAATACGAGTTCAAAAATATATATAATGTAATACTCGCGCACACTTTTCTTTGTACCATTTTTAAAAAATTGCGAAAAATCGCTGTCCCCCTCCCTTATCTCGAAAAGTACTGATCAAAAAATTTTCAAAAATTCTGGAATATTCTCCACAGGGTGTAGATTGAACGAAAATTATCATTCATCATAATAATTTATCTGATAAGTAAAAAAAAGCAAAAATTTCAAAGTCATCAGTTTTCAGTAAAGATCGGAAAAAAAACTTTGTTGAAAACTCATTTGGGGGTGTGTTTTGTGAAGTCATTAATCATTTTATACCTCCGTAACAAAAATTTTTATTATGAAAAGCAATCAATGTACGGGACACTAATTGCGTAAATTCAACTTTCACTTTTCCGGTTATTTTTTAATTCCAAATAAAAAAACATATTAAAATATTTGTATTTTAGATTGCTCGAACTGTGGACTTTAAATCCCCTGGGTGGGTATCTTTATAACGAATTACTGCATGTTTCAAAATTAAAGGGGCTATTTTTAGTGTTCCGTACTTATAAAATCACTTCGGTGTTCGTCTGTCTATCACACCCGATTTTCTCGAAACTATTTGACATAGAAAGTTGAAATTTGGCACTAATATAGGAATTGATGGCTTCATCAGAGCCGTATACTTTTGAAAGTCAAATTTTGACTTAAGGGGTTTTGGGGGTTGAAATCGGAAGTGAAAAAAAAAAATTTTCCAAGTCGTCAAGTGGGGTGTCAAATGAAAGTTTGTAAAAAACACGAGTTCAAAAATATATATAATGTAATACTTGCGGACACTTTTCTTGGTACTATTTTTAAAAAATTGCGAAAAATCGTCCCGTTCCCTTATCTCGAAAAGTATTAACTAAGTTGGAAATGTGGAATCTTTGGCACAATGACACTACTCAGTATATATCACCACTACAAGGGTTAGGCTAAGTATAAATAGGGTGGATTTGTAGTTTAGCTTTAGTTAATCCTCGCTCCTGATGAAACTAACATGGTTAGCGAAACACGCGTCGAGTGCAAAAATAAAGTATTTGGTATAGTGGTGATATATACTGAGTAATCGAAAAGTATTGATCAAAAAATTTTGAAAAAAATTCTGGAATATTCTCCACAGGGTGTGTGTTGAACGAAAATTATCACGAGCACTTTAATAATTTATCTGGTAAGTAAAAAAAAAACAAAAATTTCAAAGTCATCACTTTTCAGTAAAGATCAGAAAAAAACTCTGTTGAAAACTCATTGGGGGATGCGTTTTGTGGAGTCACTGATCATTTTATACCTCCGTAACAAAAATTTTGATTTTAAAGCAATCAACGTTCGGGACACTAATTGCGTAAGTTCGACTTTCACTTGGCGGGGTATTTTTTAAATGCAAATATAAAAATATATTAAAATATTTGTATTTTAGGTTGCTCGAACTGTCATTAACATCCGACAAAAATTTTCATGAAATTTGCTTCACTAAGTTAGGAATAACACCGTATTTTGTAATTGTGGACATCTCTTGTTGGCCATTTTGAAATCAATAAATTTATTGAGCAAAATTTTAATTTGCCCAGGACTGTATTTCCCACCGAGTACAATTCACAGCGATTCAAGAACAACATGAATCGCTTTTTCCGCACACGTGTCGCTCCTGTAGCGCTTTAGGGACTTCCCTGCAGCACGTGTGCTAGACCCATAAAAAAAAAGGATTTGCATGAAATTTTGTCTTAAAAACGATTTTTTGTACGGATACGTTAAAAATGTGAGAAAAGTGTTCGATGCTACAAATTTAGCAAGATCAAAGGTTTTCAAGTGGTACAAATCGTTTAGGGAAGACAGCGAAGCAGTATCGCCCTTTATGTATTGAAAACATTGTAGACCTTACTCAATACGAGGGCATATTAATAAGTTTCTAGCCTAGTATAGAAAAAACAAGCAAGTCTCAAAAACAAAAACTGTGTATTAAACTACTTAGTATATGTCACCACTACACTAAACACTTTATTTTTACACTCGACGCGCGTTTCGCTAACCATGCCAGCGTCGTCAGGAGCGATGATTGACAGTCAATCATCGCTCCTGATGAAGCTAAAATGGTTAGCAAAACGCGCGTCGAGTGCAAAAATAAAGTGTTTGGTGTAATGGTGATACAAATAAAGTAGTGTCACAGTGCCAAAAATTCCACATTCGCAACATAGCAGTTTATTCGACGTAATCTCCTTTCAACTTTATACACTAAACAGTTATAAAGTAACTCTGGATTTTTCAAAAAAAGTCTTTGTCTTAATTTGCAAACCATTCTACAATACTTGTTACTACTTAACTAGAATGAAATTTGGGTCATTTTAAATGTTTTTTTCACTTTTAGGAATAGGTAGTCCTGCCAATAGGGCTAAATCAAGGGAATATGGGGAATGATGATTTATTTGCTTCATTGTAAAACGGAAAGGATAATAAATAAATTTTGGTGGTAGGTCGAAAGTTGTTCACATTGTTCGGTTTTATTTTCTTCTACACAAGAATTCCTTTCTTTGTTATCGGCGGTAAACGTCGGCAACAAAAGATTTTTTTGTGCGTCGACTGAGGCTCTTTAGCTTTTTGTTAAGGTTAGCAAAGATAGTTTGGTGGGGGTATATCGTATTATTTTTGTTATTCACACCTTTCATAATATTTTTCTAACGCTTGAATGTTAAATCCCGAATTAGACGATTTACTATTTAAATGTAGTAATCTATTCGGAGCCATCAGATTGCTGAGCAGTTTGCTTGTTTTCGTTAGTAATAATAATAGTAGCGGCTTGTAAGATCGATGTGCTCTCATTACTTGAGTTTGTTTGAGAGAGATCATTAGCTGGTTTAAACAAATGTTCGGGAAAGACGTTCTTGTCCACGGGCCAAACTCCAGCTGCTTTAAATCTGTTCACAATGGTGCCAATGATAGCAGCTCTTTGGTAAGCTTCTGCAAATAAATTTGCAACTTGATAATTCGTTAATTGACAACCTGGACGTGTCCTCAACTATTTTTCTGTTGCTTGAATATAATAACTGCTCATAGGTTTAAAAAAAAAACACGTCCAATGGCTGAAACCGTTTTTCTGGCTATTGTAACATTATTATCCCATTAGCCTTTACCATGTTCAATGCTTCCAGGTTCTTCGAATGCGTTGTATTTTCATCAAGCAGAAGTAACACTTTATTTTCAGGGGTTGCCTTAACTACTCTTATAAAATGTTTCATCCATTCTGCAAATAAGTTTCAAATGTTTTTTTTACTTTTGGGAATAGGTACATCCAAGGGGGTTAAATCAAGGGAATATGAAGGATGATTAATCAGTTTAAATCCTCATTCGATTATTTTTTACAAAACCAACAGCGATTTCTGAGCAGGCACAGTGACAACAATAAATCCGGTTAAATACACCTGATAGCGCTGAAGTTTAATGGCTACTGACACTTTTGGGTGTATGCCTTTTAAATCTCTCCTGCTGATACTGAGTGTTTGCGATTTGCCGCTGACGCGGTCTAACATGGAGCCAAACATGCATGTCCTAATTTGGCAATTTATAAATGGCACGCCGGAGTTTTGGACGTCCTTACTTTTGTTACAAAAGCAAAGGGCACGGTTTACGTCCATTAACAACAATATCCATTTTTCTGTTCTTTATATGTATATATATATATATATATATATATATATATATATATATATATATATATATATATATATATATATATATATATATATATAATATATATGTTATATATATATATATATATATATATATATATATATATATATATATATATATATAATATATATGTTATATATATATATATATATATAATATATATGTTATATATATATATATATATATATATATATATATATATATATATATATATAAATTACCACTTAAAGACAATTGGTCTTAAGATGAATAAAAGTAAGACAAAAATATTAACCAACACTAATAACGACATAATTATAAATTTAGAAGGAACAGCTCTAGAGATTGTTAAGGATTATGTACTCGTATATCTGGGGCAAAAAATTACTACACCAGCACAATATGCACTCGACATCGGCCACCAAATCGATTTTGAAAAACCAGAACAAAAAGGTGAATGCCTATCTACTAGAATAATGAAAGAAGCCATAGAAATAGAGAGAGGCTCAACAACTTAAATAACCGGGATGATAGCCAAGGTTTACCAATTTCTGGGAAACATATCCTATCTCAATATCCAAAACCAAGAGATACAACAATTCATTCGTATGTTACGCCTCCAACACAAATTTCAAACAGAACCACAGGACCGAAAACGCGCAGTCAAAGCCGAGCCTCCATTGACCAGAACCATTAGACCAATAGAACCAGGCCCCCTGGCACATAAAACGGAGGCCCTCGGGCAGTCTCGACATCCATCGCCAAGACATCGTCTAATAATCAACGCTTTGAAAAAGGTGGATGAGATTCCATCGAAACGTCAGCGAAACCGTCCATTAAGGGACTTTAAGCTAACACGGGATACCTGAAAAACCACTACTACATATATATACATATATTTTATGCAACATATTATAAACAAATAAGTTACTTCGAAATTACAAATAAATAAAAAAAAAACACTTTATAAGCGGATGCTAACTTTTTACAATTGAGAAAATATATTATTTATACGTCATCGTAGTCGGTTAATTTTTTTTTTATTTGGTTTTATATGTATATATGTCATCTACACCAACTAGCAGTTTTATCGGCGGAAAGAACTTCATTAATGACAAAGGGTTTTCTTTACTGTCCACCTCCCCGCCTAAGTAGGGATTTTATCCTTTTTCATGTACTGAAGATATCGGCAGGAATGTCGTAATACCCGTCAACGTTGACCTATTGCCGAACAGTTTTGTATTTCACCTCACCTTTTACATAACGCGATAGTGCTGCCACGGACGTTATTGCATTTCTGCAAGCAACTACTATCTCTGTACGTGGCCAGGCCATATATGGCCTGGCTACGTACATAGATAAATAATTATATCAACCTTCCGGGATTGGAACCCGAGACCTTCTGCATCGTAACCAAGTAGTACCTCACGAAACCACGGGTTTTAATATTACATCTAATAATTCAAAACTTCAAGATATACTTAAATAAATAAGTATACCGAACTGCCGGGATTGGAACCGGAGACATTCTGCACCGCAAGCAAACACTACGCCACGGAGCCACGGGCCGCCACGGGTTTTAATATTACATCTAATAAAATGTGTATATAAATTATAATGCTTATAATGTCGTTTATTTTTTCAAATCGTCCAATTATTTTTGAAAATTTCTTTTCGCTCGGCGGAATTTATATAAATATCTCGCGGATTGAATCTGTTCTCGATCAAAAGTGAAAATTTTAAAAGGAACCTTTTTTATTTTTTCAAATAAATTTAAAAACGTTTACGAAAGATAAACGATAAAATAAATAAAATCAATCGTCGTTAGTCGGCAGTTTGAAATCAGTTTGGAATTTTGAAACGGTTAATTCGAATTTATTTTAAATTAGTTTTGGAAAAATATACAGGATATCGAAATAAATTTTGGGTTTATTAAAGGTGAGAAACACAAAACTTACGTTTTTATTTAATTTATGTGTGTGTTTTAGTGCGCTTAGGCATTAAAAACAAACAAAGATACTACTTTGTTGCTTTAGATGTTACATTAGTTAAAAGTAATTGAGTTGTGTCGTTATTTCAGAGGATTATCATTATAAATAGTACAAGGAAATTAGAGCGAACCTCTTACATTATAAAATTCAAAAGTTTCTGGCCTAAACATGTTAAAACAAATCTGAACAGGTCTAACTTCGGCAACTTTATTCGTACCCGGAGGAAATGCATCGACGAAATCAAGCAGGCAGACAATCAAGGAATTAAAAGCAAACTTCTTGTCTGCCCCGACAATTCCAGGTCCTTTTAGTCAATCACTGTTTGGAACAATGCAATTGAACAATTTGGAGAATTTCGACCGGTTGCACTTGATATATTTCAGGCATTCGGCCGTGTTTGGCATGACGGATTATTGACTAAGCTACACTCTTATGATATGTTTAAATAGTTTTGTTTATAGCACTGGTGTTTCCTCAAAAAAGCGTATTTTACGAGTAGCAGTCGACGGATTTCTTTCTAGTACATACTAAAAGGTGTCCCAAAATTCACGCAAGATTTGAATTTGGCGCCATTTGTATGGTAAAGTGTTGCCAACAAAACAAAAAACACAGCGTGACAACTGACAATTCAAGATTTTTAAATATGGAGCGCTACACGAAAGAACAACGTGTTTTCATTGTTGAGCAATATTTGGCAGCTACAGTACGAAATTTTCGTACAAAATATGCTCGGAATCATAGACATAGAGGATGAACTGAGCGTTCCGTATCCTGCTGTGAAGTAAATACGGACGCAAGAGTGTGAGAGAAAGCGAATGAGCGGCCAGTAGCTGTTTCTTTCTAGAATGCCGCTAAGCTACGGCGCTTTTGAAAATAATATTACTAAGTGTCCTATTTGAACTAAAAATCGAGTGGGGGCTTTTCTCGTCTTGAATTCCATCTCGGGGTACTGCGCCTTATTTATTACAGGCCTACAGAAAAGAGACATGTATTGGCCACACAGTCGGTTTATCTCTTTTTAGAGAGTAGTCAATTTTGTGGGGTTAATGCTCAGTCCATCCTCTATGTCTATGGTCGGAATAGTGATTTAACCTCATTAACTGTGAAGAGATTAATTGAAAAATTCAGGGAGACTGGATCAATGAGTGATCTCAAACGCTCTGACCGTCCTTCAACAAGTCGTTCTCCACAAAACATTGAAGCAGTTCGTGAGAGTGTTGCGGAGATTCCAGAAACATCAATTCGGCACCGTGGTCAAGAATTTGACATTTCGAGAAGCTGTCTACAGCGTATTCTCACGAAAGATTTGCATCTTCATGTTTACAAAGTTCAATTGATTCAAAAATTGAAGCCTACTGACCACGAACAACGAAGAGAGTTCGTTGAATGGATTATGGAACAACAACAAGTGGATACTGATTTTTCTAAGAAAATCATCTTCAGCGATGAGGTTGATTTCCATCTCGATGACTTCGTTAATCGGCAAAATTGTCGCATTTGGGGTTCAGACAATTCACACGTGACTGTTGCGAAACAAATGCAGCCACAACGTGTCACTGTTTGCGGATTTTGGGCTGGAGGCATCATCGGACCATTCTTCTTTGAAAATGCGGTTGGCCAGGCAATAACAGTTAATGGTGATCGTTATCACGATACGATAATCCAGTTTTTTGTGCCTAAATTGCAAGATATGGATGTGGACGACATGTGGTTTCAACAAGACGATGCCACATCCCGTACAGCCCGAGAAACAATTCAATTACTGCATGAGTCATTTCCTGGTCGTGTAATATTCCATTTTGGTAATCAGAATTGGCCGCCCAGATCATGCGATTTAACGCCGTTGGACTTTTTTCTTTGGGGTTTTTTTAAAGTCTAAGTTTTATGCCAACAAGCCCACGACTACCCACGACTTGAAGGAGAAAATTAAGCGCTGTATCAACGAAATTCAACCACATTTATGCAAAACGGTCATGGAAAATTTCAACAAAAGAATGCGTATATGCCAGCAAAGCCGTGGAGGCCATTTACCCGATATGTTATTCCATACATAACCCTATACTGTATACTTTATGAATAAATAAAAAAATTGCAATTTTTAATTAAAAACCTGTGTTTTCTATCAAAATTACTTCTTGCGGGAATTTTGGGACACCCTTTATCAACTCCGGTGTGCCCCAAGGCTACTGGAAATGACAAGGAATCCAATTTACAGCTTTGCAGATGACAGCTTATTTCTTCATTCATTTTGAACGCTCGAACATCGGCTACTTATGCCAATATCCGCAGAAAGCAAGAAGTCGTTCAACTTAACAAAGATCTAGAAGAAATTCTATCTTTAAATCAAAAAATCATTGCGGCAATATTAAATTATTTTAAGAACAAAAATTCAATTTTTTTTTTAGACGGTAGTTATAGAAAAATTAATTAATCGTTCTAAAAACTATATAGAAAGAAACAGTAACTCTACCAAAACCTAAAAATGATGGTTTAATTCTATTACATGTTTAATACCTTTAGGCCGAAATCTTTTAAACTTTACTACCTATCGTCCTGTATTATCCTGAAATTTAGTTACTCGTGCAAAAATGCTTACCCATCATCAGGATCACAGTCTCTAAAACCTTTGGCAAATGGGTTGCTTGCTATTTTTAGTTGCGTTATCTGAAAAATAAAGTGATAATGTGATGATTTTATGAAGTACATAATACTGAAGGGGAAGTTTAAGATAAATTGACATTGGAAGCAATACGTGGGTAGCCACTTTCAACTTTAATGTGCTAATGCTTTTAATTTTTTTATCAATTATCTTAACAACTAAAACATTATATACATAAAACCAACTCAGCTGGTGCTTTTTTAAAAAAAAATATTGTTTGATACACCGTGGTATCTATATTTTAACTTTGTTTAAAAATTTTGAAAGGCGAAATCCAACAAATTTTCTAATTTTTAAAAGTCTGCAAGTTTGCCACTGATTAATCAGTCTTTGGAGTAATCCAGCTGTCCCGCCGGTATTCTACTGCTTCGCAGTGCTAACGGTCCTTGCTATTCACTAACAGTGCTGATGCATAAAGGTCCACGATAAGTGTAGAAACGACCGTGCATCATGAGCAAAACTGTAGATTCAATAGGATAGCCTAGATTAGCGGGTATTTGGTGTATTGTAGTACCTAGTCCAGCAAGTCTGTCACGATATTCGAAAATATTTACTTACCCTATGGTTTTGGTAAGCAGTCACGGCAGTAAAGGAGGTTTCAGGAAAGACGAAAGTCCGGAAATTTTCGTTGCAGGTTTCTTCGTTTGTGTTCTGGGTACTCTTAGGTGGAAGATATACTATATGAAATCTCGGTTGGTACCTGTGCATTGAATTCAAAATTATCTGAAACAAACAGTCGATAGAAATGTCGTGCTTATTCAAAAGTATTTTAATGATAAACGAGATGTTTCTCGTAAGTCTAGTTTCTGTGATAAAAGGCTAATCTAACTGAAAGTAATAGACCAACAACAAGAATTTAATAAACGCTTTTTCCTCTCTATACATTGACATTATTATATGATTGTTATCCACAACCACAGTTTTAAATTATTTGTTTTAATTGGACGACAGTAAGTGAATTATTTTTTACGCACTGACAAAAATATTTAAAAATAGATTTCCTAGCAAACTGTGCTTCATTTACAAAACAATTGAACAACTTTATTTGCTCAGCGATAACATTTAAATTATTTCCTTTCTCATTCATTTTAACTACAATTTTTTTAAAATGAAGTTAATTAAAATACAGGCAGGATAACCTCAATTTTCATGCTAATCTCAAAAAGGTATAACCCTAAAAAGTTTCGAGGAAGTCTAATGAACCACATTTTGAAACTGTTCCTCAAAATAATCCACCAAAGAACACACAAAAAATTAGTTGAACTTACTGGACCAGCACAGTTTGGCTTTAGGAAGGGACTCGGAATGAGAGGTATTATGCTCCATCCTCGTTCTGATTAAAAGATATTGATGTCAACTCGGATGTTTATCTATGCTTCATAGATTTCCAAAAAGTAATTGTTTTGGTAAATCATAATCATCATCATCATCATTAGCGTATTCCATCCATAGTCGGATGTAAGCTTCCCCAAGTTGTCTCCAATGAGTTTAGTTGTTTGCTTTTTGCATCCAATCGTGTCCTGCTAATCTTTTTATGTCGTCCGTCCATCTTGTCTGTGGTCTGCCTCTGCATCTTTTGTGTTCTCTAGGCCTCCATTCAACTATACGGCGTGTCCTTCTGTTATCATTCATCCTTGCGATATGCCTACCCCACCCAATTCCACCTAAATATCGTTGTATTACATCTATCACTCTTGAATTACTATTTGCATAACAAAAAACATAGTGTCGGGTCATTTCAGTTTAGACTTGTCACCAGTGATGAGGTCCAATCGGCTCTCGTTTCTATCGGGTCACGGGCTGTTGATACAGATGGTATTGGTCTATCTATGATAAGTTTGTGTTGCTCTTATATCCAGCCATTTATCTTACACCTAATAAACTTATGTATCGAAACTCTTACATTTCCGCAGATTTGGAAAAGTTCCTTCTTAAATCCGATACCAAAGATTCCAGTCCCTGCTGCCCACTTTATCGAAGGTCTTGGAATGGGTTCTGGAGGGGCAGATTCGGGAATATTGTCAATCCTATGACATACTGCCGACGTATCAGTCCGGCTTTCGTAAAAATTACAGCTGCTCCACTGCTCTCTTAAAAGTTTCAGATGTTATCTTGGAGGCAGCTGACTCTGGTCAGCTTACTGCCTTAATCCTTCTTGACTATTCCAGCGCCTTTGACACGCTAAACCATCAACTGCTTCTGGCAATTCTTCAATTTCTTGGCTTCGAGACTCGGGCTTGTCAGTTCATCGGAAGCTATCTCACTGGAAGAGTCCAGTCTGTCAGAAGTAATAACATACTATCGAGTCTACTGGATGTCACATGTGGCGTCCCGCAGGGACCTATTCTTGGTCCTCTCTTTTTTACTCTATATACTTCACAACAATCTTAGGTATGCCACAGTGCATTTATATGCGGATGATACTCAGTTATACTTGTCCTTTAAGCCGGAAAAAATTGCTGAGGCTAATAACATACTTATAAGTGATCTTCAACGGCTGCAGCGGAACTCAGCTAATCATTGTTTAGTTCTTAACCCCAAGAAAAGTAAGGTACTTCTTTTTGGACGTAAGCATGTTAGGGACCAATACAAGGATTTGCTCCACATTAGTCTAGATGGGTGTAGCTCTGGTTACTTCGAATGTGGCTAGAAATCTCGGTCTGTTGCTTGACGTTGACTTGAGGTTTTCTAAACACATATAGCTGTGTAAGAAAGGCATTTGCTAATTTAAAACTAATTTTCAATCAAAGGCTCCTTTTCGATGTGAACCTCAAGAAATCGTTATATGACTGCCTGGTCTTGTCACACTTCTCTTTTTGTGACACTTTGTACGGGCCATGCTTGCTGGGACAAGATGCAAGGCGCATTCAGTTGATACAAAACTGCTGTGTGCGAATGATATGTGGGATCAGAAAATAGGAAAGAGGGGTGAGTGCAAAATTGACAGATATTGGCTGGTTTAACATGAGAGAAAGAAGAATGTTTCATAGTTTAGTTTTGTATAATAAAATAATCTTTCTAAAATGCCCGCCATATTTATATCAAAAAATAAAATTCAGATATGATGCACATGCGTTGGATTTGAGGCACAAATTTACTATCACTCCTCCTTCCCACGTATCAACTCTATATGAAAGATGGTTCAGCTATCAAATTTCGCAAAAATACAATGTGGTCCCGTTGAATTTGAAAAACGTCCCGCCTTAGATTTTAAAAATTCCATTCGTCCTCTAGCACAGCATCTCTGTTCCAGCATGAATAGTACCTAGACTCTCCTGCGCCGCAATGTCGCTCTGTTGAGTACGTTGAGATTTCTGATACGGAGTGATTGTTTTACATATGGTACTGCTTATATATTTGCCCTCTGCAAAATAGAGTTAAGGAAAAACTGTTATTTTAGTCGTAAGTCTAGTTATGTTCTATATTATGATAAGTAGGTTAAGTGAGGAAGCCTAGCTTCTACTTCGCCTTTTGTGTGTTCAAGTTACTGACACTATACTATTGTAATTATAATGTGAATACACAATAAAGACATTATTATTATTATTATTATTAATATTACAAAAACTTCTTCTTTCTCACATTTGATCAATGTGGTTCCATGTTTGGCTGACGGGCCAAAACCAAGTCAGCACAAACGCTATTACCATTCCGTATTAAGGAATGACCTGACAATGTTACATGTTTTCAAAATCACTGACTTCTGAATGTTTTTGTGTATGTTTGTGTTGAGTCCTAATTGTACTAAATGTGGTGTAAATGTTATTGGTGTAAGGCCTGTGGCTGATATAATGAGGGGGACAATGATGACTTTTTCTTGTCTCCATAGCCTTTTTATTTCCGTTGCAAGGTCTGTGTATTTAGAAATTTTTTCTGTGTATTTCGTTTGGATGTTTATGTCGTTGGGGACAGCTATGTCAATTAGATAGGTGACTTTTCCTTTTTTGCACTGAAAAGTAATATTGGGTCTATTGGCGGAGGCTGTTATCTGTATGGGTACCGATGTCCCAGTAGAGCTTGTAATCTTCATTTTCAAGTATGGATGTTGGCGTGTATTTGTAGTAGGGATCTGTGTTTTCTATGAGTTTGTATGTTGTGGCTAGTGCTTGGTGAACTACTTTGGCAGCTGAATCATGCCTGGCTGTGTACTTTGTTCCGGTCAATATCTTACATCCGCTCGTTATGTGTTCGATCGTTTCTTTCTGCTGGTCGCATTTCCTACATCTGTCCTCTGCAATAGTCGGGTCTTTGATGATATGCTTTTGATAGTTTCTGGTTAATATGACTTTATCCTGGATGGCAAAAAAGGGAATAGCTGCCCATCCTGTAACCAGGTGTATAATTGTTTTTTATTTACGTGGTCTTGGTCTATGTGGTATCTGTGTTTTCCGTGGAGTGTTTTCTCTGGCCACGTTTTCATCTTTTCCTGTTGTAATTGGGTGTGACTGTGTGTATCTGCTGAGTGGTCTGCCCGGGCTAAATCGAGAGGTGTGTAGTTTTTGTCTGCTTTCACTGTCGCTGTGTAGAGGCTGGTTTGCTTGCTGTGAAAGAATTTCCTAAGTGCTTGTATTTGTTTCATGTGTAATGATCTGATGTCTACAATTCCTCTTCCTACTGCCTTCCTCTCGATGGTAAGTCTTTCTTTGCATGCGTTGGGGTGTAATTTCCTGTATTTGGTGAATTGAGATCGTATAAGGATGTGAATATTTTCTATGTCTGTTTGTGACCATTTGATGTTACCAAATGAATATGTGAGTATAGGTATAGCGAACGTGTTGATGGCTTTAGTGAGATTCTTAGAGTTGAGTTTTGTTTGCAGAAGCCTCGCCAGTCTGTTCCTGAATTCGGTTCTGAGCTCTGTTTTGAAGTGAGTGTGGTTGAGTTTCGTGCTTTGTTGGAAGCCTAGATATTTGTATGTTTCTTTGTCGAACATGTTATCGAGTGTTTCATTGTTGATGGTTTCTGTCTCATGGTGGCACTTCCATTGGCCTTTGTTGATGTGGAGCACTTTGCATTATTACTTATTATTATTATTATGATTGTTTTTGTTCTTCTTTCTCACATTTGGTCAATGTGGTTCCATGTTTGGCTGACGGGCGCAAACCAAGTCAGCAGAAACGCATTACCATTGTGTATTAAGGAATGACCTGACAATGTTACATGTTTTCAAAATCACTGACTTCTGAATGTTTTTGTGTATATTTGTGTTGAGTTCTAATTGTACTAAGTGTGGTGTGAATGTTGTTGGTGTAAGGCCTGTGGCTGATATAATGAGGGGGACAATGATGACTTTTTCTTGCTTCCATAGCCTTTTTATTTCCGTTGCAAGGTCTGTGTATTTGGAAATTTTTTCTGTGTATTTTGTTTGGATGTTTGTGCCGTTGGGGACGGCTATGTCAATTAGATAGGTGACTTTTTCTTTTTTGCACTGAAAAGTAATATCGGGTCTATTGGCAGAGACTGTTTTATCTGTATGGATACCGATGTCCCAGTAGAGCTTGTAATCTTCATTTTCAAGTATGGATTATTATTATTATTATTATTATTAAATAAATGAGATTTATTGATCCAGGAGACCATACATAATAGCATAGGACAAGTCAGGCACTATTTTTAAAGAATGAGAAGAATTATTATAAATGAAATTATATAAATGTAATAAAGCAAACAAAAGTTAGAAACTTAACATTAGGAGCCTCTATCTGTTAAAAAATCGTTTATACTATAGTAACATTTAAAAAAAAATCAAAAAATGTTCTTTTATACAATTTTATATTATCAACATTTCGAAAATTGGGGGGCAATTTATTGAATAGGTGAATGCCAATATAACGGGGATTGTTTTCCGTTGTGGACAAACTGTGGTCTGGAATAGGATAGTTATCACCGTACCTTATATTATAATCGTGATAATAATTGTTAGTAATGAAATTCTGTGGTTTTTGCTTCACAAATAACAAAATTTCAACGTTGAAAATACAAGGTAATGTGAGGATCCTTAAATCCCTAAAAATCGGTCTACAGGATGCACTTCTCTGGGCGTTAACTATCGCTCCCTTTCGTAGCTGAAAAACCCTGAGGCTATAAGAAGAACAACCCCAAAAAATTATGCCATACGTAATTCTTAAATAGAAATATACATAGTAATAAGACAACAAAACATTTCTATTGGTCAAATCTTTCAATTTATAAAATGCAAAACACGACGATGATAAAGTCGTGCAAAGAGCATCAACATCACTTTCCCAACTTAAGCTATTTTCCAAATGTATCCATTTCCAAATGAATTCAAATGACCGAACACTCTGGCTTTTATTGTATTTGGGATGTCCAATTTAAATGTGGTTTGTAACCTTCCGAACGCTGACCAAGCTAACGAGACTCTTTTTATCCAAGTTGACCTCTAAATTATTTTTTGATATTTCAATTCTTTGTCCTAAATATATGAATGTTTGTACTCCTATTCTTTCACCTTCTATTAATAGTTCCTGGCTGTTGTCTTCATTTTCGTTGTTTAAATATTTGGTTTTGGTGAAATTTATTTCTATTTCTCAAGGCTTTTTTAATTCCATCAGCATTTCTTGTATTTCTTCTTTTGTGTTGGCGATAAGAGTGACATCATCTGCCAACCTTAAGTGATTTACTCGTTCACCGCCCATTAGTATTCCTTTATTTTTCCACTTTAACGATTGGAACAATCCAAATCCAGACCAAGAAAGAACCAGAAAAGAACACAGAAACTTCCACATCGGTTACATAGACTATAAAAAGGCCTTCGACTCCATACCACACAGCTGGTTAATCAGAGCCCTAGAAATCTCCAAAATCAACCAAAACAGACAATTTCTCGCGCAAACTGTGAAAACATGTAAAACCAAAATACCACCTAAAAACACAAACCGAACGCAACCAAACAGAAGAGCTGTACATTAGACGGGATATATTTCAGGGAGACTCGCTCAGTGCTCTATAGTTTTGCCTTTGACTCAATCCACTCTCAAATAAACTAAACAGAACAGATCATGGCTTCTGCAACAGACACCAAAAAGTGAACCAACATAAAATAAACCACCTCCTATATATGGATGACATAAAACTCTACGCTACCATAGAAACACAATTGAAAGAACTCCTCAAACTCATAGAAACATTCACCTTAGATATGGTATGATATGGTATAAGTAAATGTAAATTGATCCACAGCATCAAAGGCCAATGGAAAGGCCACCATGAGACAGAAACCATCAACAATGAAACACTCGATAATATGCTCGACAAAGAAACATCCAAATATCTAGGTCACACACAGACATAGAAAACATTTATATCCTTATATACGTTCTCAATTCACCAAATACAGGAAATTACACCCCAACATATGCAAAAAAAGCTTACCATCGAGAGGAAGGCAGGAGGAAGAGGAATCATAGATATAAAAAAACGATGGAAGTACTACAATATTGTAACAGTGATGTTAAAGACGTACAAATAATATCAGTCTGCCAAAATAAAAGTTGAGAATCACCTGTCCAAAAAAATAAAAATAAAGAAAGGCGTACGTCAGGGATGTGTCTTGTCCGCCCCTGTTATTCAATCTTTCTTCGGAGGAAATCCTCAATAAAGCACTTTCTGATATAACAGATGAAATAACAATCAATGGTGTGTGTATAAATAGTCTCCGTTGTGCTGATGATACCATCATTCTAGCTGGCAGTGAATAAGGTCTCCAAAGACTCATGAACAAAAGTGTTAATACATGTGAGGAATATAGCATGAACCTGGATACGAGTAAAACAACAACAATGGTGGTTACTAAAAATCCCAATACAAGCATAAACATTAAAATTTACCAATAAATACTTGAAGGGATATCAAAAATAACGTACTTAGGTTGCGTAATTCGTGAAGATTGGGACCACTCTATTGAAATACGCTCAAGAATTGAAGAAGCACGAAGATCCTTTAGCAAAATGCGCAGCATACTCTATTACTGCAAACTAAATTTAAAAAACAAGAACAATAGTGCTAAAAGGCCACGTATTATAGGTCATGGTATATGGTATAGCAGCGGTAACAATCACAGAAACAACACAACAAAGATTAGAGTTATTCGAGATATGGTGCTACTGCCGAATGTTGCGCATGGACAGCACATACCACAAACGTAGAAATGCTTAACGGGACGGGAAAAGAAAAAGAATTAATTACAGATATTAAAGAACGAAAAAGCACATACTTTGGCCACATTAAGAGAAACCAAAAATATGAACTCCTTCAACTCATAATTGAAGGAAAATAAACGGTAAAAGAGGACCACCAAGGAGCCGCAACTCCTGGTTAAAAAAAACTTACGGCAATGGACGAATATCACATCTACTGAACTATTTAGAGCGACAATAGATAAAATCAGATGGGCAAATGTGATCGCTAACGTAATCAGAAGATAAGGCACACTAAGCAGAAGAAGAAAGTTAATTCGAGCGAAAATTTGTTTGTTTTTCCTCCTGAGTAGGAACCGACTGAGATCTAACTAAGAAAAACGCATTTTTCTAAACGAAATGTTGTAAAAACCAGAACAATACTTTTCTATGATAGTTCTACTTTCTACCGAGAAGAATTATCCCATAGAAATCGTAAAAGACCCCAGGCGATTATCTTGCCAACTACCGTAGCTGTTCTCGCCTTTTTCAGAGTTGTTTTTTTCCCAAATAATCGACCGCTTCCTCCATTGTCGAGTTCTTTCTCGTCGAAAATGTCGATTAGGTTTGAACTTAGAGTCGGTCAAGCAAGAACGTATCCGCGATAATTCATTTTTGATAGATGCGATTCTTACGATTTAACAAAAAGTTGGTAGAAGGAACCTTTTTCTACGACGCATTTTAGTAAAAGTATCAGTCGATTGCGAACTTTCGCCAAAATCAATTAAAATCCAAAATGAGTCACTTGTGTGTGCGTCGGTTGGAGACAGTCTTTCTTTGTTCCCATTCAAAGGGGCTTAAAATAAGACATTCCGTGGCCGCTAACTATGTCGACGACTTGCCAAAACGTGGCTCGGTAGGCAAAGTCAATCCAAAAGTCTTTCGAGACCTGAAATTGACACTGCGTCAAGAAGCGACAAAATTAAGAAAATTGGGTTTGAATGTGTCCCTTGAGACCGTTCGAGAACATCTTCGTGCTCATGATGTCAAATTCTGAAGCACGTAGGTGAAACCTTTGCTGGGCAAGAATCACGTCGCGAAGCGGCTCGCTTGAACCCACGATAAGATATTAGAGTGGCCCTCATAATCGCCCGGACGCCAACCCTATTGAAAACGTTTGGTCCCTTGTAAAGAGGAACCTCAGAGGTAAGACTCTGAGGACTTACTCAATTGTCTCGCGAGATTCGAAAAATTTGAAAATCATTGCCGCGCGAGTATGCAGATAATCTCATCGACAGCATGCCTCAAAGATGTCTGGCAATTATTGATGCAGGAGGCGATTGGACAACTTAGTAAGATAATTGGGCCGTTGTTAGCACACCAAAGAAAACATTGATGGAAAAAATGTTCTCGAAACACATTTTTTTAGTATACGAACGGTCAAGTTCTTACTTGACCTACTGTAGTAGCCCAGGTTTTCACAGTTGTATAAGAAAGAGTAGCATCTTCATAACCCAGCCGAATTTAGTCTTCATTGAGTTTTTTTTTTAAATTTTAGTAATTTTACCCGTTACTGACCAACCTATATTTTCGATGCCTGCCAAAAAGAAATTAATAGCTAGATCATGGTCAGACTATTTTGCTTTCCTTCACTGCCGTTTATCGGAATTTTGACTACATTTTTATTCTTTGTTACCAGGTCGGAAGTTTTTCAATCCACTGTTTTATTAGACACTATTTGACTGTCGCTAAGGTAAGTTTTGAAAAAGTTTCTGTCCATTTTTCTAATGTTCTCAACAACACTTGCGTCTGCATGATAAAAACTATGTCGGAGACTGCAATCAAGGCCAAATAACCTATTCTTTGTTTAGATATAACATTTTTTATTATAATTGTATTTTAAATTAGGTTAATAAGCGTTTAAATTTTATTATCGTTAATAATTAAAAGTATGCCACAACTTTTATTCTTTAAGGGGGCTCTTCCAACATTAGTTACATCAATAATTATTTTAATTTAAAAATTTACGTTGTAAAGTCGAAGGTCGCACTCAAATGCGTCCAACAGAACAATAGATTCATAATTTGGCGATGTCAGAAAAAAATTTACCATGTCATTCAAATATCTAATTAATTATACGATGTATGATTTTTTAGATGTGGCGTCAATAATTTAAATCTAATAAAATATAACCTCAAGTAATTTCAAAGAATTTATTTCTTTATACCTAGTACTCCCATAAAATACTGTTACAAACTTCCACGGCGCCCTCTATAAACATAACAAATTATTTATAGGTTATGTTATTCGGTTGTTGTACAGTTATTGTGTGTAAACATATATACAATGTGAATTCTTTAAATAATGTAGTGGGGAGATCGAGAAAATAGGATTGCTGTTATAGAGTTATTTAAGTGCGGTATGGAAAAAAGCGGCCTTAAAACCGCTTAAAATAAGACGGGAGACATAAAAAACAGGCAGCGTTCAAGAAGATCAAGGACAGTTCGAACGCCACAAGCTGTTAAAGCTGTAAACACGTGAATTGACCGAAATCCTCTCCGCAAACAAAAAATTTTATCTTGTGAGATGAAAATTTCGAAAAATGCTGTGTCTCGTATTATTAAAGAAGACCTAAGACTTGGCGCTTATAAGAGACACATTGGTCATTTGCTAACGAACGATTTAAGGCTTAAACGGTGGAAAAAACTAAAAGTTTGTCGAAGACAAACACAGAAAAATTTTGTTTACCGACGAAAAAATGTTCACTGCGAAACAATCTTTCAATAAGCAAAATCTTCTAAGAAAGCGTCTGAACTTGTTCATCAGCATCAGTTATGGTTTGGTGAGGAGTCAGCTTTGATTGGGTTACCAGTATTCATTTTTGTGAAAAAGGTGTGAAAACCTCGGCTGAAATATAACAAGATACTATTTTAGAGAACGTTGAGAAACCCCTAAACCTTACTCTTTTCAAAAATAAGCATTGGGCCTTCCAGCAAGATTCTGCATGAGGACACAAAGCTAAAACAACACAAGCATGACTTCAACAAAATGTGCCTTCATTTATTGCTAAAGAAGGTTGGTCTTCTAGAAGTCCTGATCTAAATCCTTTAGATTATAAAGTATGGTCCCTCTTAGAGGGTATGGTTTGCTCTAAAAGACATGCCAATCTGGATTCTTTCAAACGCACTTTAACCAAAGCTGTAGACAATTTTCCGTTGGGTCAAGTGCGTGCTGCGATATACGAATCCTAATCATTTGAGGGCTTGTGTAAAAGCAAGAGGGGGATATTTTGAGTAAATGTTAAATTAATTTTATCTTCATGAATATATGACTTAATTCCATAGTAATTTGTTTTGATTTTCATAGAAATTAAATTTTTAGGCAATCTTTTTATTGTAACAGTATTTGTGGGAGTATTATTCTAATTACTACCTCGACTTTGTTGGACATATTTTGGAGCTACTTTTCCCTTAAATCAGATTAAATACCGATACTAGCAGGTGCATTATTTGTTTTCAATGCTTCAACAGTTGATGATTTGTTGCTATCAACAATGGACTTTGCATACCCCCATGAAATCCATAGCATGACATAGTAGAATCTTCGATACCAATTCACAGTCAATTTCGCGTATTAAGTGATTAGCATATTTATAAAATTCGGAAAGTGGAAATGTTGATAATTTCAACTTTGCACCTCTCTTAATATTGGAAAACTGGTGTTGAGATTGATTTATCCATTGCAATAAGAATTTTCTCCTGTTTATTTTGTACGAGAGTAGATTGAAAAGTCTTGTAAAAAACAAAGTAAATAACATTTTTTTTACAAAAACAAAAATTTACTTCTCAGCAAGATCTCTATTGAGCTCAGTTCCCTCAGAAAAAAAATTGTTTACAGGTCAGATGACCTTTTCATTTGAGGAAAATTTTTCAGATTTGGAAACAAAAAAAGTCACTTGGGGTCAAATCTGCGGAATAGGGTGGCTGGGGAACTAATGGATTTCCCATTAGGGATGTCCGACTTTTGACAGCTAATAGCGGCCATGTTGGTTGGCAGATGTTTAACATCTGATGTCAGTTGTGTTTAGTAAGGTTTGCCATTCAATCATGAATCGTTTCACGTTAAAAGAACGCTTGCAAATTGTCCAAGATTACTACGGAAATTCGCGTTCAGTTCACGCTACGCAAAAAGCAAATTAGGTCAAAACATGGTAGTCATTCTGCTCCAAATGATCATGCTACTTAACGTATAATTAAAAGTTTGAAAGTGAATTTACTCTCCACGATAAAAAGGTGCCTCAACGTATAAGAAAAGCTCGCGGTGAAGAGAGTATCGCCGCCGTTCGAACCAGTGTTCGTGAGAACACAAATGTGTCGATTCCGCGCCGTTCTCAACAGTTGGGCCTATCTCAGACGGCAACTTGGCGAATTTTGCTATTAGACTTGGGTTTGCATCCGTATAAGATGGTATTGGCCCAAGAACTAAACCTTACGGACCATCGTTTGCACCGGGAATTCGCCGATTGGGCTCTGGAGATGATGGAAGCTGACAGCCACTTTCATGAGAAAATCTTCTCCGATGAGGCCCATTTGTGGCTCAAAGGCTTCGTTAATAAGCAAAATTTCCGTTATTGGAGCGAATCCAATCCACAAGTGATTCATAAGACTCCTTTGCATCCGCAAAAAATCAGTTTGGTGTGGCTTATGGCACGGAAGCATCGTCGAATCTCATTTCTATAACTCGATACTGTAGGAATATTTCTTCCCAGAATTTGACGAAATGGGCACAGACGACTTTTATTTCCAACAGGATGGCGCACCGCCCCATATTTCCGACCCAAACATGACTTTTTTGCACGCCAAGTTCGGTGAGTCATTAATTTCACCAAATAGCCCTACCAATTGGCCGCCGAAATCGGGCAATTTAACGCCTTTGGACTAATTTCTTTGGGGACACGTTGAATCACAAGTTTACAGCAACAAACCAGCAACTCTAGATGCACTTGAAGCCAACATTCGTCGTGCCATAGCCGGCGTAAGGCCGGAAATGCTGACCCGAGTCATGGAAAATTGAGGTAAGCGGATTCGTGTCTGCAAAAAGAGCCGGGGCGGTCATTTAAGCGATATTTTGTTTAAATTTTAAATGGCATAAAATTTCCCGTTAAATACAAGTTTCAGAATGAATTTTGCTTAAAAACTCTTGGTTTTATTCAGTTTTAAAGTTAGGTTGCTCTTAATGGAAAACCTTATATTTCGAAGCCCAGCTCGTGAACTTTTTCCATTGCAACGGCCAGTGTGTAAGCAGGCACATTGTTCTGGTGAAAGAGCACTTTTTTGCGCACTAATCTTGGTGGCTTCTGCTTCAACTTACTATGCGAATGATCCAGTACGTTGCGTAATAAGAGGCAACACTATTTTACCCTTTTCCAAATAGTCAATCACGATGATACACTGTTGGTCTCAAAAAACAGTTACCATTTCTTTTCCCACCGTTAAAATTATTATCGCTTTTTCGGTGCACTTTCACCTTCCTCAATCTACTGTTTTGACTGCCATTTTGTCTTCGGAGTGTAATGGTGGATTCATGTTTCGTCTGTAGTCATAAAACGGCGCCGGAAGTTCTTCGGATTACGCTGTACCTTTTTCAAACACGATTTAAACATATCCTTTCTTGTGCGTTTTTGGTCTGAAGCTAACAAACGCGGCACCCATCGTGCAGTCAGTTTTTTCATTTTTAGAATTTCATTCATATTATGTACCCGTTCATATGAGATGCCTTGCATCTCAGCGATCTCACGAAGTTTAATGCGATGATCTTCAATGACGATACCATGAATTTTATCGACCATTTCTTTAACAGAAAGTTCAATCAGGCGTTCTTAACGTGCAACATCTGCAGTGCTTGTACGGCCACTTTTAAATTAATTTATCCAGTAATTAATTACCTTAAGTGCTGGTGCGGAGTCCCCATGAAGTTCCTTCAACTCTATCTGTGCCGCAGTACACTTTTTTTAAATAAAAATGTTTTATCACTTTACGATACTCCTTATCTCCCACTTCCCATTGCTACGAAACCTGTAATATCGATCACCTATGATAGCTGCCAACAAACAACTGCGCGTTGCAAGAATCACGCACCAACAGTCATTCCGCCTAAGAAAATTTCCCCCCATTTCGTAGAAATTTACCAGACTTATCAATCCACCCTCGTATAACATTGAAATTCGAGATACGCAACATAATGGGGTAAGTTCACACATGTCTAGTAGAGAGATGATAGTAAAGTACGAGAGCAGTTTTTCTAATTCTAGGGCCGTAGATATGGGTGTTCCGCAGGATCCGGTTCTTGGACCATTCCTTCTTATTCTATAGCAAAAAGACGTATCTTTGTATGTGAAGACTTGGTACATAACAATGTACGCTGACTATATTGCCATCGTACTGACAGTTTGGATAAGCTGAAAAAAAAAATAAGCAAATACATGTTGATATGGAGATTTTTGTGAAAAAGATCTTATTCTTAATGTCCAAAAAACAGTGTATATGAATTCCAACTAATTTTCAACTTCAGAGTGATATTTCTTGTACTAAACAAACCGTTTTTAGGGAACCCATATTCATTCACAACTATAGTTTTCTAACCATGTTGATTAAAACTGCTTTTTTGGCTCTGCTACATTTAAGGAACCCTACTGATGAGTCAGGGTGGCAATTTATTTACTTATCTACAGCTTTATTTCCAACAATGTTGTGTCTCGGGAAATAAGTTGTTTATCCAGTTCGGTGTTGTTGAGCAAGAAAGAATATTAAAGCTATTTAATCTTAAACTTTAAGAAAATTCTAAGGCAACTTCAATTTAAAAAGTCTGTTGTCCCAAATATCTCTATTTATAAATTTGTGTTGTAGATAAAAAAAAGACTAATATTTTCCGAGCTGGCCTTAACTAATTATCTCAGAAAAAATGCAATTATATAAGGCGAGGCGTTGCCAAGTAAAATTAGGACAATACAAAGACTATTAATTCAAAAACATCTAAAAACGTTCCTCAGTGCAAATGCATTTGATTCTATCGACATATATATATATATATATATATATATATATATATATATATATATATATATATATATATATATATATATATATATATATATATATATATATATATAACAGGTGTACAAGTATGAAATGCGGATTTTTGCTATTAGACATGCTCCATCGCTTGTTATACATTTTTCCCATCTTTCAGGCAATTTGTGAATACCACACCAGTAAAAATCTTCCCCTTTTGCTGCGAACCATTCATCGAGCCATTTTTTTTACATCTTCGTACGAACCAAAGCGCTGCTCAGTAAGTGCGTGACCCATCGATACAAACAAGTGGTAATCGGAAGGAGCCAAGTTTGGTGAGCAAGCCGCATGGGGTAGAACTTCCCAGCTGAGTGCTTCCAACGTGTCGCGAACTGGTTTTGCCGTATGTGATGGAGCATTGTCATGAAGAAAAATGACTTTGTGTTGCCTCTTTCGGTATTCTGGCCTTTTTTCAAGCAGCGAACGGTTCAAATCGGTCAATTGTTGTTTGTAACGTTTAGTATTAACTGTTTCCCCAGGTTTTAACAGCTCACCAAACACAGAGCATCGTCTTTCTGCCAAAGCGATTCGGTCTTGCGTTCGATGTGGATGGTGCACCTGGGTCTACCTATGATTTTTTGCGCTTGGGATTCTTAAAATAAATCCACTTTTCATCCCCTGTAACTATACGATGCAAAACGACTTCCTTTTGTACCGAGCGAGCAAAATGTCGCACGTGTTTTTGCGCTTTTTCCATTTGCCTGTCGTTCAACTCATGTGGTACCCATCTACCGGTCTTCTGAATCTTTCCCATCTCTCGTAGCCGATTGGAAACAGCTTGTTGACTAACGCCCAATTGCTCGGCGAGTTATTTTTGTGTTTGCGAATCATCTTCGTCCAACAATGCATGCAATTCCACATCTTCGTATTTTTTTGGCGGTTTTCCACGTTCCTTGTCTGCAACATCGAAGCCACCACTTTTGAAATGCCGAAACCATCGTTCACACGTATCTTGCGATGGAGCATGTTCACCATAAGCTTCTCGAAGTAATCGGTATGATTCAACAGCAGTTTTCTTCAAATGAAAACAAAAAATTAATACTGTTCGTGAATGCTCTTTGTTCGGTATAAATTTCGACATATTGAACACAACACTATACACACACTTTTCCAGTTTATCACTTGTGCGCGTCTGACACTTGTTTTTTAACACAACAAAATGGCCCAATGTCAAATCCTTATAGCACAAACTGCATTGGTGCACCATCTGTTGTCTGAAATCCGCATTTCATACTTGTACACCTGATATATATATATATATATATATATATATATATATATATATATATATATATATATATATATATATATATATATATATATATATATATATATATATATATAATTGACATTTAATCTACCCTTTTTGTACAAGTATTTTGATAATCTGTTTTGCGCTGTACCCAAGGATAATACAGAAATCATTTTAATACATCTAACAGCCACATACAGTTCACTCTCGAAATAGAGCAGGATCTTAATATTCCTTTTTTGGACACCAGTATACACACACTGGTATAAAAAAAACCCAGCGCCAGGCAGATTTATAAATTAATTCTCCAATCACACAAAAATCAAAAATTTAACACCGTGATAGCAAGAACAGGGTCACACAAATTTATGATGATAGGTTTCTATAAAGAAACTTAGACAATCTTTACCTTTTTATTAACAATGCCTATCCTAAGCACATTTTACGTAAATTAATTTATAACTCTAATAATTTTGACGGCCCCACTGATGACGTGCATGCACAGCATACAATATACAGGAAGCTACAATTTATAAAGTCTATCACAAACTCAATTGTCGCCTTATTCAAACACTTTCCAAATGAGCATACGAGGTTCGGAACTGTTTTCAAAAATAAAGGATAGAACGCCTATTTTGTACAATAGCTGCGTAGACTATAGATTGTCTTGTTTGCAATATGAGGCTTATTATATTGGGCAGACATCGCAGTGGTTGAAACAAAGGCTCACATAGCGCAGGAGTGACATCATTTGAAAACAGGTTATAATTTTGACTATAACAACATTAAAATTTTAGTTCACGACAACAACTATAAAGGGAGACTTTTTATGGAAATGTACCACATAAACAGGGACCCCAACTCAATCAACTATAAATCAGATACTAATCAACTTAGTAATATCTACTGCAATATAATCAGTACTTATTAATCATTTACCATTATGGCATTAATAATTAAAATGTGCCACCTCTTGGTATAAAATAACCATTCAGCCTTTTTCTTTTTCTGTTTTTTTAATTCATTTGAAATTCACGTCAGTACATATGCACCGAGGCTCTTTACTCTCAGTTTGTGTAGAAAAATCTAGATGTTGAGTTATAATTCCGAGGACTAACTAACATTTTGTTTTATTTATTCGTTTCTCTGTTTTATATTTCAATATTTTAATACCTTGACGTAAATTATCATTGTTGTTTAATGTATCTAATCCGTTTATTAATATTATAGTTACTCCCGAAGAAGTTATTGAACGATGACAAAATATTGAGTATTAAAGAAGAAAACAGTTTTATTTACAGTCCAGACCGATTCCCGATAATCAAACACACACATGTGTATATATACATATATGTATATATATATATATATATATATATATATATATATATATACGAGGTGTTATGGCACTCGATGTCTATTGGTCCGTTTGTCTTTTAAAAAAGTTATTACTTACATGACCATTATCGTCCAGCTGATTATTCGTCAGCTTTAACTTGTCAAAAGACACCGTTTGTTTCATCCACTGTGCACCAGTGGCAGGACTGTCGGGGTGGACGTGTATTCTGGGGGGTGAGACAGGATCGGCTTTACCCGCCACTACCCAGCTTGAGCTGGAAAAGACAACAATCAGTCATCTAATTTTTTTTATTACGTTCTTATGATTTAGAAACAGAAATTTATTTTTTTAGACTTTTTGTGCTCGTGAGCACTATGCTTGAGGCCCATTTTAAAAATTGTAGTATTACGAAGATGTGTTTTTCATAGGATCTGGAAGCCCAGTTAAAGGACTAACAAATCATCTGGAGACTTGTGCTTTTAAGTACTCTGGATGCTCAAACGTCTTTAACAAGCTTCAAGTACTTTTTTAAAATTACCAATTATCAAGCTCTTGATCGCGGAATTTGGAAATTTTAATAAAATAAAGTAATTCAGGTTTGGAAAATTAGAAACAGTTTAAATAAGAGCTGACTTATTTTAACACTATAACTACACCATATAAAATTGTGGTATTGATAAATGTTTTTATGAAAGTTTTGCTGGTAGCAGTCCAATTTTTTTGGTTTATGTAGGTGTGGCGTAAGTCAAGGTAAGTGTTTCATTACTTGTTAATTAATATGTATATCAATGTAGTACGTGCGTACTTTGAAACAAAATATGTTAAAAGATATATTTCCTTTTTGGAAGATACTGAAGAGTGCATTTAAAGAGTCTGAATATCTGCAAAATAAAATCGTAAACTCCGTTCCTAGAAGGACAGTATCGTAATAACATTCTGGTAAATTTCTGGTACCATTTTAAATAATTTTTAACCCTTACCTATGAAATGCGTAACGGTACCTCTTGTCATCCACCGGTACGAAATCCATCATAAGCATATATTCAGAATGTAAATCTAAACCACATAGTTTTACTTGAAACGTTGGGAACATCCTCCTGCCAGCTTTAGTTACTATCATTTCCGTCCCTAGTGAGTAAAATTCGTCCCAGAGGTGTTTCATTTCCAAGATGGCGCTGGCGTTGGACAGGGCTGGCGACAAAGAACTTATACTGAAAAGAAAATGATATTGATCAAATAAATCGTTCGACACAAGAGATATTAAATTTTGACGTGTATCTTTACGTTATATTAAACAATAAATTATGGAATGTTTTTCAAAATCTTGTTTTAACAAAATTATTCTTTTCCTCTGATTTTATTTTCCGATACTTCTTTGAAAATGTTCAAGCGGCAGGGACCACAATCCGAAAAACTGATATAAAAATCGGTAAAGTTACTTTACGAGGGTGGTTCCATAAATACCTGTGTTTGAAACCAGATGGCGTTGCTAAGACAAGTTGATGTCATCTAATAGATGAGTGCACACGATGAGAGAAATTAATTCAGAGGTTAGTTTGCATTTGGCAACCTTTTCAGTAAGTTGTGTAACGTATTTGTCGTTATAATGAAAAAAGTGCAGTATTGTTCAGTAATTCGCTTTTTGCTTTCGGATGGGAAAACGTGTGAGGAGATAAAAGCGAAATTGGATGCTGTTTATGGGGACCCTTCACCATCAATGTCAACAGTCACACATTGGTTCAACGAATTTAAACGTGGTCGAAAATCCGTATTTGATGAGGATCGCCCGGGACGTCCATCAGATGTGGTTACCGAGGAAGTCATTGAACAAATCCACTACACAATTCTCGCTGATCGTCAAACGCAAGTGCACGAATTAGCAGAGGCCAGAAGTGTGTAGACGGGAACGGTAATTAATATTGTACATGATAAGTTGACGATAAAAAAGTTTTCAGCTGTGTTTGCAGCAATTTAAGCGAAATCTGAACGACTTTTTACGTCGAGTTGTCACCATCGATGATACCTGGATTCAACATTATACACTCGAACCCAACCACAATCAAAATAATGGGTTGCGTCCGGTGACTCTGCTCCAAAGAAGGCCAAGATTCTCCTATCGGTCGGAAAAGTTATAGCGACGATTTTTTGGGATGCAAAGGGCATCATACTCATTGACTTGTTAGAAAAAGGAAGAACGATCACTTGACTATACTATATTGAGTTATTGGACCGCTTCAACAAGAAATTAAAGGAAACACGGCCTTATTTAGCGAAGAAGGAAGGACTGTTTCACCACGACAGTGCTCCAGCACATTCATCCGGAGTTGTCGCCGCCAAACTGCATGAATTGCGTTATGAATTGCTGCCGCAACCCCCATATTCCCCCGAGCTGGCTTCCTGCAATTTGTTCTTGTTCCCAAACATGAAAAAATGGCTCGCAGGAAAAAAAATCAGCTCAAATGAGGAGGTCATCGCTCAGGCAGAAGCGTGTTTTGGGGAGTTGGGCAATTCATATTTTTCGGAGGGGTTAAAAAAATGACAAGGACATTGGAAAAAGTGTATATACCTAAAAGGACACTATGTTAAAAAATAAAGAACTTGTTTTCGAAAAAAATGGCCTCTTCAATCCTAACACGGGTACTTATTGAACCACCCTCGTTTGTTTACTTTCCTTGCAAATACGAATTGCAAAATAAATACGAAATTTCACTTTCTTACACTGAGGTATAATCTAAACATTACTACTCGATATTTAAAGGGAAGAAATGAAATTTTATGGTGAGATATTAGTCACAAAATACTAGAAACTACTCCCACGTTCGAAGCCCTGTATACCGTCTGTCCAGAAAGTTCCCGGACTGATTTTTCCCCGGCTTTTAAGCAGCTACATCTCGTAAACAACACATTTGCATGCAACCTGCCAGTTGTGATCAGTCAGTGCTGAGTAGTAAACTTGCGAACCGTATGTGTCGTAGACGTTGTGTCACAGAAGTGTGATGGAACAGCGAGCAGTAATCTAAATTTCATGTGAAACTGGGTAAAAGAGCCATGAAGAAATGTGAATCTTTGAAAAGAGCTTACGATGATGATCGTTGGTGTACCACATATGTGCGCAATGGCTCGGTAGTGGTTCTCCGACACCGAGGGAAGTGCGACTAACAAAGTCAAGGACAAAGACAATGCTGGTCGCTCTAGAAATTACCCACAAAAAATTTGTTCTCGAGGGCACTACAGTGAACGTCAGGTACAAAATGGGTGGAGCAAGTTTGCAAGAGAATTCAGCGTGTTCGACCGGAACGATGAATCGCAACGGATTTTTTTCTTGCTTCATGACAACGCGCCCGCTCACACATCTGGGATTGTAGTGCATTTTTTTGGCGCAAAAACAAGTATCCATATTCCACCACCCTCCTTATTCGCTTGATTTAGCCCCTAGTGACTTTTTTTATTCCCAAAAATCAAGTTCCACATGAAGGATCATGGCTATGACGATTTGGAAGATATCAAAGCCACTGTGCCGCAAGAGTTAAACATACTCGTATTCTCGAAATAAGATTTTTCTAACAGTTTTACATAGTTGTATGAACGTTCTGAACGTTGTATTGAGGTCGAAGGGAACTATGTAGAACATCTAAGGTAATAAAATGTTCACTTTTAATTCTTCTATTTTTTTTATTAAGGCAGTCCGGAAAATATTTGGACAGACGGTCTATATCGCTTATCTGTGAAACTAGAAAGAATCATTATAAATTAAGCATTTTTCTCACTAGAAACAAGTAAAGTGGAATAATGCTATCGATTTTGTAGATTACTCGGAATGAGGTACTCTCCCTCTATATGTACTATTTCTGTGAAAGTTGGGAATAATACTAAAAAACCGACTTAACAAAACACACCCCAAATGACTTTTCAACAAAGTTCATTTCCGATCTTTATTGAAAAAACTGATGACCTTTAATTTTTTTTATATATACCAGACTAGCCGTGCCCATGACTCCGCTCGCGTGAACTTGATTTACTATTATCGTCACTGCTTATTCCTTAGGTTACCTAACGCCATAAAATATACCTACAACCTGTCCAGAGAACATATGTATTTTATAAAGAAACACGTAAATCGAATAAGTGGTTCTCAAGTGATCAACGCACTAACGGACAGACAGACAAAGAGACGTTGAGTTTTATATATATTATAGATTTTTTGATAAATATTAGATTAATAATTTAAAAAAAAAAACACGTAAATCGGATAAGTGGTTCTCGAATGATAAGGACACTAACGGACAGACAGATAGACGCTGCATTATATATATATATATATATATATATATATATATATATATATATATATATATATATATATATATATATATATATATTATTATATAGATTATTATTACAAAAAAGTTCTTCTTTCTCACATTTGGTCAATGTGGTTCCATGTTTGGCTGACGGGCGCAAACCAAGTCAGCACAAACGCATTACCATTGTGTATTAAGGAATGACCTGACAATGTTATATGTTTTCAAAATCACTGACGGCTAATATTTTACATCCGCTTGTTATGTGTTCGATCGTTTCTTTCTGCTGGTGGCATTTTCTGCATCTGTCTTCTGTAATAGTTGGGTCTTTGATGATATGCTTTTGGTAGTTTCTAGTTAATATGACTTTATCCTGGATGGCAAGTAAGAAGCCTTCTGTTTCCGGGAATAGCTGCCCATCCCGTAACCAGGTGTATGATTGTTTTTTATTTACGTGGTCTTGTTCTATGTGGTATCTGTGTTTTCCGTGGAGTGTTTTTTCTGACCACGTTTTCATCTTTTCCTGTTGTAATTGGGTGTGACTGTGTGTATCTGCTGGGTGGTCTACCCGGGATAAGTCGAGTGGGGTATAGTTTTTGTCTGCTTTGACTGTTGCTGTGTGGAGGCTGGTTTGCTTGGTGTGAAAGAATTTCCTAAGTGCTAGTATTTGTTTTGTGTGTAATGATCTGATGTCTATAATTCCTCTTCCTCCTGCCTTCCTCTCGATGGTAAGTCTTTCTTTGCATGCGTTGGGGTGTAATTTCCTGTATTTGGTGAATTGAGATCGTATAAGGATGTGAATATTTTCTATGTCTGTTTGGGACCATTTGATGATACCAAATGAATATGTGAGTATAGGTATAGCGAACGTGTTGATGACTTTAGTGAGATTCTTAGAGTTGAGTTTTGTTTGTAAAAGTTTCGTCAGTCTGTTTTTGAATTCGGTTCTGAGCTCTGTTTTGATGTGAGTGTGGTTGAGTTTGGTGCTTTGTTGGAAGCCTTTTGTCGAACATGTTATCGAGTGTTTCATTGTTGATGGTTTCTGTCTCATGGTGGTACGTCCATTGGCCTTTGTTGATGTGGAGTACTTTGCTGTGTTTTTGTGGCAGCGTAGAGTTTTATGTCATCCATATATAGGAGGTGGTTTATTTTATGTTGATTCACTTTTTGGTGTCTGATATTGAAGCCATGCTCTGTTCTGTTTAGTATATTTGAGAGTGGATTGAGACAGAGGCAAAACCATAGAGCGCTGAGCGAATCTCCCTGAAATATACCCTGTCTGATGTACAGCTCTTCTGTTTGGATGCGTTCGGTTTGTGTTTCTAGGCGTATTTTGGTTTTCCATGTTTTCATAATTTGCGCTAGAAATTGCCTGAGGTGTTGGTTGATTTTATAGATTTCTAGGGCTCTGATTAACCAGCTGTGGGGTATGGAGTCGAAGGCTTTTTTATAGTCTATGTAACCGATGTGAAGGTTTCTGTGTTCTTTCCTGGTTTGTCCCATAATCACTATGATCAGCTGCTCTTTGCATCCTCGACTATTTTTCCTGCATCCCTTCTGCTCTTCTGTGATAATATTGTTGTCTGTTAGGTGTTGTTCTATTTTCTTGGAAATTGCGGCTGTGATGATCTTGTATAGGGTTGGAGAACAGGTAATAGATCGGTAGTTTGACGGATTTGTGGTGTCTGAGCTTTTGGGTTTAACGTATGTTATTCCTTGTGTAAGGAAAGTGGAAAATGTGTGTGGTCGTAGAATGGCTTTGTTGATTTGGTGTGTGAGTGCTTCGTGTGTGGTGGTAAACGTACCAGAAGTTTTGTATATTGTCTATTCCAGGACATTTCCAGTTGTGTGTGTGTTTGATTGTTTCTGTAATTTCTTGTGTATTTAAGGTGAAATTTTCTTGTTCTGTCACATGTTTATGTTTGTCTTCTTCGGCTTTGATCCAGGGGGTGTTATTATTGTGTAGTTTGATACAGATACTTTTCCAATAATCTGTGAGTTCTTGTTTGTTTGGTGGTTCAGTCCCTGCTGTCTGTTTGTTGTACATAGTTTTCCGGTAGAACTGTTTTTCGCTTCTTCGGAAGAGGTTGTTGGTGTCTTTCCTCTCGTTTGATTCTTTGTATCTACGGAGTCTTGTGGCATATACAGATAGTTTTTGTTTCAAGGTATCGAGGATTTCTGGCAGTGTTCTGTTGGGAGACTTAGATTTGATCTTGTTTACCCCTGTGTGACACGTTTGGACGCGTTCCCGCTTATAAACTGGGTAAGATGTCCTAGATCTCTCCTGATGTTGTTGATTTTGTTTTCTATTCTTATTTGCCATTTGAATTTTGGTTTTGTCCTGTTGGGGTTTCCTTGTCGTTCAGGGAGTTTTTGATTATTTTGTGTTAGAGTGGTGATTGCTGCTGCGTATATTATTGTGTGAATGTCTTCCATTGTGCTTAAGTCTGTTATATACTGAGGTATTATGTGCTTGTTTAGTGTGTTGAGGATTGGTTGCGTGCTCTGTTTGAGGATTAAACGAGGGATGGGATTTCTTGTTGTGGTGTCGGTGCCTGACCATCGAGCTAGATGTGATTCCATTTTTGCTTTAAATGTTTGTATGAGAGGTGATTCGGGGTGATGTTGTGTGGATGTTGTTGAGGGTGGCGAGTGATTCATTTTGTTGTCTGTGAAATGGTGTTGCGCGGTACTCGCAATATTATTTTGGGTTATGCTCCTCCTGTGTGAGGCTGGTTCGGTATCTGCTTTATTGTTACTATTGTTTGGTTGGTCTGTGTTCAGTTCAACAGCCACTGTGTCCTTGATGGTTTGCAATTCGAAAGGTGTGAGGCGATTGTTCTTGGCAATAACTCTTTTTTGGTCTATTACTCTCTGTTCTGAACCAAGTAATTGCAGATGTGGATATTCGGTCAAGAAAAGTCTGTGCAGTTCCGGTCTGTAGCCCGATGTTATTGTTTCGAGTTTGGTGGCGGTGTAGTAACAACTCATCACCGTCCTGTTCATCTCATCCGTCCACTTTAACCACTGTCTTGGTTTGCCAGCCTTGGTAGTTGCATGTTTTCCTTGCAAAACATACGGGCCCTGGCCTGGCATTGGAGGTTATGTTTGTCCCGCATTTAAGTCGGTTGCGCTTGGGATTGATGGTGGTGGGTCCAAGCTGCGAGTGATTCTCTTCTCAGTGATTTCTTTGTCAGGTTTTGTGTTTTCATCACAGCAATGCATGGCGTGTTCGTTGATTCCTGTGGTGCAACTCATGCGTTGCTGTGATTTTCCCGCCTTACTGGGTGTCGGCTTAGTCGCCGACATAACACTTTTGGCAGGTCCATTTTCGGTTGCCTGGTCTTCATCGTTTTGGTCGAGCTGCAATTTCTCGCTACGTCCTCGACCGTTACGTCGCTCGCCCGATGCTTCTTTTATTGGTCTGCTGTTGTCTGGAATCTTCTCAATGTTTGGTGGTGTCAGAAGCTCAAAGTGTCCCGACATTGGGTTGCCCGTTAGTAGAAGGTAAATAGTTTTGTTGTATTTTCCCGTGCTTATTATTGTTGGTCTGTCCGTAAAAGTTATTTTTGTATGTCTTGTTCTTCGTTGTTTTGAGAAGATATGAAAGTTGCTATTTTGTGTTTCCGAGAGGGCAAGTATCTCTAGGCTCGTTCCATAGGTGCCATTTTTCCTCATATAATTATAGTAGTTATTGAAGTCTTTTATATCGTCGACTTCAATTAATGAAAATGTGTGAAGTTCCGACTAGTTTTGTTGTAAATATCTTAGAGTAACCTCTCGGAGTTTCTCATGATGGTTTTGGTGGCCATATAAGTGTATGCTAACTGCACGGAAAAGGCAATTTCCATCACCTACAATGTCGGATCTGGTAAAACTATTGGAAGTAGTTTCGGCTGAGGCGGTTGTTTGGGTCGTCTGTGGTTGTTGTTGTTGTGGTGTTGCTATAGCTGTTTGTACGACAGGGGTCAGCCTCCGCAACACCCTTTCATTATCATTACTATAATTATTATTCTTTGACATAGTATTCCCACGAGTATCCTAGGAAACAGGGGTCGACTGCGGCAGAGCCTGGATGCCACAGCAAGGCTCCTTACTCCCGGAGGGCGCTCGGTACCAGGGGGAACCGTTCGCGACTCATAAACGCTGAGCCATTCATCTTCTCGGCACGGTAAACACCTTAAGTTTGCGTTTTGGTTTTATTATTATTATTATTATTTTTTTATTATTATTATATAACCTGGCCAGAGAACATCTATATAAATTTAAAAAAAAAAAAAAACACGTTAATCGGATAAGTGGTTCTTGAGTGATAGGCTCACTAACAGACAGACAGAGAGACGTTGCATTTTATATATATTATATTCTTCGTTACATGATATTGTTCCATATTTAATCGTTTAGGCAGCGTATTGCAAGAGAATGCGCTACGGGCAAACTTTTTTCCGACTTAATTCACTATTGTCATCACTACTTATTTCTTATATTACCTAACCTAATAAAATATATCCTATAACCTGCCCAGAGAACATATGTATGAATCGAAAAAAAAAACACGTAAATCGGATAAGTGGTTCTCGAGTGATAAGCGCACGCGCATTTTATATGTGTTATAGATTATTATTATATTTCCTGGAAAGAGAACATGTGTATGACTAAAAAAACACGTAAATCTGATAAGTGGTTTTCGAGTGATAAGCGCACTAACGAACAGACAGAGAGACGTTGCATTTTTTATATATTATATTTTTTGCTACATGATATTGTTCCATACTTAATGGTTTAGGAAGTGTATTGCAAGAGAACGCGCCAGCGGCAAACTTTTTTCCGGCTTGATTCACTATTATCGTCATTGCTTATTCCTTATGTTACCTAACGAAATAAAATATATCCTATAACCCAGCCAGGGAACATATGTATGTTTTAAAAAAAGACGGACAAACCGACAGAGAGACGTTGCATTTTATATATATTATATTCTTTGCTACATAATATTGTTCCATATTTAATGATTTAGGAAGTATATTGCGAGAGAACGCGCTAGCGGCAAACTTTTTTCCGATTTGATTCACTATTATCGTCACTGCTTATTCCTTATGTTACCTAATGCAATAAAATATACCCTATTACCTGGCCAGAGAACATATGTGTGTTTTTAAAAAAAAGCACGTAAATGGGATAAGTGGTTCTCAAGTGATCAGCGCACTAACGGACAAACAACAGACAGAAAGACGTTGCATTATATATATATATATATATATATATATATATATATATATATATATATACTCGTATATATATATATATATATATATATATATATATATATATATATATATATATATATATATATATATTCATTTGGTGTTTAGCTACAAATCGACAGACAAGACGACGAAAATTAGGAACTATGCTTTTTTGTGATATGCACACTCTCAAACTGTTTTTTTTTACTAATATAACACTTCTCTTAGCAACAGAAGTAAAAACAGTTAAACAATTGTATTGTCCACATACTTGTGGTTCGCTTTTAAAAAAATAAATAATAATGAATTTGACCTTCTCACACCACAGAATAACTAAGTCCAGGTATTACAACTCGATATTTTAAATGATAGGTACGTTATGGCGAAATATTATTCATTAAAAAATGTACAGATGAAGGGATTCAGGAATATTTAGACTTGAAACCTGCACAAAAAAAAGAAAGTTCAAATTTCCTACCAAATGACTATCATCACTGCAAAATCATTTTTTAAATGTCAAATGATGCAGAATCCACCTATAAATTCACTTACAAATTTAGCTATAAAGAAAAATCGCATATGTCGCATGCTTTCTGCCCGTTATTGTCTTTACCTATCTATCTATCTATCTATCTATATATATATATATATATATATATATATATATATATATATATATATATATATATATATATATATATTATTAAAGTTCCGGGTTTCAATCCGTTCGTCTAACAATGAATTTGTACGACGTTTCGCCAAAATTTCATTTGGTATTTTCAAGTGGTCTTGCTGCTGCTGCCGCTCTTGCGATCGCCGTCTTTTATAGGTCGGCGTCTACCCAGATTGCAGGTAGGGAAGGGGGTCAGAAGTATTCGTCCGAGCATCGGTGTTTGCCGGCTGGGTAGTAATTACGGGTTCCGGCGCTATGCTGACCGTTGCCTTCTCGATATTTTGGTTATTAGTTAATTTAGCTAGTAGACCCTTCCATGTAGTGGAGATATTCAGCGCATCATCTCGTTTATTTAGCTGTCCATTCTTTTCGATTTTCAAGGCTTCTCTGTGTTTTATAATGGGAAATCGACGCTATTTGTTTAGATCCCTCAAAATTGATGTTGTGACCAGTATTATGATGGTGCTGAAAATCCCCGGAACCCATAATTACCACCCAGCCGGCAAACAGCGATGCTCGAACAAACACTTTGGCCCTCCCCCCCCAACCTACAGGCAGCGTAGACGCCGACCTATAAAAGACGGCGACCGCACGACGATTTCTTAGTTAGCTTCGAGCGGCAGCAGTAGCAAGATCACAGTATCGAGCGGCAGCAGCAGGAAGAACACTTGAAAATGCCAAATGAGACTTTAGCGAAACGACGTGCAAATTCATTGTTAGACAAACGGATTGAAACCTGGAATTTTAATGTATTACATTTCACCATCCGTGAAAACCTCTATTGTCTATTGTGATATATATATATATATATATATATATATATATATATATATATATATATATATATATATATGGGTCTTCCATTTGGGACTTGATAACTTTGAAATTTCACTGTGAACGCACCCTTAAGCCAATCACCGAACTGTCAACGTTAAAACATTCAGTAAAGTCAACATTTTCATCATGGTGAAGTACACGAACGAACAACGTTTACAAATAATTAAAATTTACTACCAAAATTTGGAGTTGGTGACTGCAACTTTAAGAGCGTTAACGCCAATTTTTGGTCGTAATTCTCGTCCCAGTAGACGAGCAATTCATAGTCTAGTGAAAAAATTTGAGTTAACATATTCGCTGCTGGATGTTCCCGTGCCAGTGAAACAACGGGTTGATCAAAGTGGCCAGAATATTGCTGCCGTTCAAGCGTCCATCTCAAACAAACCAAAACAGTCGATTTCACGGCGTTCTCAAGAATTGGGCATCGCTCAGACCACACTATGGCGAATTTTGCGAAAGGATCTTGGCCTGCACCCTTATAAGTTAAAGTTAACTCAAGAACAAAAGCCACTCGATCATATGAAGCGACGTACGTTCTCGAATTGGGCTCTAGAAATGTTGGAAGAAGACGACCAATTTCATCGCAAAATCATCTTTAGTAATGAAGCGCATTTTTGGATAAACGGCTTCGTCAACAAACAGAATATGCGTTATTGATCAGGTGAAAATCCTCATGTGCTTTAAGAAACATCACTTCATCCACAAAAAATTACTGTTTGGTGCGGTTTTCATGCCGGTGGTGTCATTGGGCCGTTCTTTTTCGTTGATGAAAATAACTGTCACGTTACAGACAATGGAGATCGCTACAGAGGCATGTTGCAACGTTATTTCTTTGATCAATTGCATGGGCTAGACATTAATGATATGTGGTTTCAACAAGACGGCGCCACAAGCCACACAGCGGGTATAACATTCGACTTACTGCAATCTAAATTCGGTGAACGGGTTATATCGAGAAATGGCCCCGTCGAATGGCCGCCTAGATCGTGTGATTTAACACCTCTAGACTTCTTTTTATGGGGGTACGTTAAATCATTGGTCTATGCTAACAAGCCTGCGTCGTTAGAGGAGCTCAGAGCCAATATTGAAAGAGAGATAGCGGCCGTTTCCGTCGAAATGTGTGGCCGAGTCATCGAAAATTGGGTTCAACGAATCGACCGCTGCAAACGTGCCCGTGGTGGACATATGAATGAAGTCGAATTCCATACATAAATGTTTTGATTGTACTTCAAGCCGATAGTAAAATTTTCGAAATGTCTCAAATGGGTTGCGTTTTATTTAAAAAAAAAGTTGTCAAGTCCTTAATGGAAGACCCGATATATATATATATATATATATATATATATATATATATATATATATATATATATATATATATATATATATACGAGTATATATATATATATATATATATATATATATATATTATATATATATATATATATATATATATATATATATATATATATATATATATATATATATATATATATATATATATATATATATATATATATATATATATATATATATATATATATATATATATATATATATAATATATATATATATATATATATATATATATATATATATATATATATATATATATATTACTGAACTAACCAATCCATCTGCAAATTTTGAATCGAAAGAGGACTACGGCAGGGTGATACGCTCTCTCCCAAGCTTTTCGTAACACTCCTAGAAACTACTCTAAAATCAATAAACTGGGAAAGAATGGGAGTTAAAATTGACGGTGAAAAGTTAAATAACCTCTGTTTCGCCGACTACATTGTCTTAATAACAGACAAAATACAAGAAGCACAAACTATACTACACATGCTTCAGGAAGCTTCAGAAAAGGTTGTACTAAAAATCAACCTATCCAAGACCCAGTTTATGACAATTCTTGTATTGAGCGACACTATAAAACTGAATAACGTAGAGATCGAGCAAGTGCACCAATATAAATACCTGGGACATGAAATCAGCATAAGACGAGATAACAAACACATGAAATTCAGCGGAGAATAGGTCTCTTCTGGGTTGCATATGGCAAACTGGTCTATGTATTCAAATTTAACCTTCCTATGTGTTTAAAAAGAAAAGTATTTGACAGATGCGTACTCCCCGTTCTTACGTACCGAGCAGATACTCTCACAAAGACGAAGAATAAAATATGTGTCATGCAACAAAAATGGAGAGGTCAATGTTAGGCGTTACTCTTAGAGATCACATACAAAATCATATTATCAGGAAGAGAACAGGGGTACAAGACGCGGTCAAATTCATTCTACACCTGAAATGGACCTGGGCTAGACATGTTGCTAGGTTTAAGGATAAACGATGGACAAAGAGAATTATAGAGTGGCGACCAAGATCCGAAGCCTATCGGAGTAGAGGTAGACCACCAAGTCGGTAGACTGATGATTTAAAAAGAGTGGCTGGAAATGGGATACAAGCGGCCCAGAACAGAAAAAGGTGGCAAGGCTTGAGGGAGGCTTTCGTCCAGCAGTGGACAGTATAAGCCGATGATGATGATGATGATACATATACAGTCCCTGGCCAAATTATTAGACGCACTGCAAAATTTCATGTAAAATATATTAATATCCGAGACCGAGTGATATTGTACCGTTTTATTATTTTAAATTGATTTGTTTTTTATTTTTATATTATCCAATCAATTACCTATTTATTTGACATAAATAAAACAGCATTAATTTAGAAAAGCATAAGTTTATTAAGTTTTAAAGAAAAGTGAAATTAATGTTAGTAAAAGTCAATATTTAGTTGAGCCACCTTTAGCCGCTATCAAAGCTTTAATTCTGCGCGGCATGCTATCAATGCAAGATTGTACTGTCTCCTGCATTTGAGGATGATGATTCCACACATGAATAATCTTTTCTAGGAGCTGGGTTTTGTTGGTAATCATATCTTTAGCCACTTCTCTTTTCATCAGCTCCCACACATTTTCAATGGGGTTCATATCAGGGCTATTACCCAGCCAATCCAACAGAGGGATATTTTTTTCTGCCAAAAAAGCTTTAACAGACCGAGCATGAAAGTGAATGGTTCCCCATTTGGAAACCATTCTCTGAGCTGCGGAATCAACCGATTTTGTAATACTTCTTTGTACTGATCTTGCCTCATTATTCCTTTGACGACGTACAGACGTCCAGTGCCCTTGCCGCTGATGACTGACCAAATCATCACTTTGGTGGGATGTTGAACCGTCGGGACGACACAATCAGGATGAAACTTTTCTCCATGACGACGACGCACATAGTGAGCTTTATTCTGCAAAATTTCGAATGTGCTTTCGTCACTGAAGCAGACCTGTCAAAAATAGGAAAAATATATAAACTTCCATGTTTATTTGCTTTATTTAACTGAAAATGATAATAATGTATCAATTATTGATTAAATTGCTGTATCTTACCGATCTCCAGAAGTCCACATCTTTGTCTTGCCATTGTTTGGCCCACTTCAGGCGCTTTGCTTTCATTGCAGCTGTTAACTTGGGCTTTCTGGCGGGGCGATAGGCCTTAAAATCTAATTCTTTCAATTTTCTTCGAACAGTGCGCTCAGAAGCATTTACGCTAGCATCCTGGAATTGTGATTTTATTACCTTTGTGGTAGCAAATCTGTTTTCTACACAAATTTTCTTCAAACATCTCTCTGACCGTGGAGTGAAAATTGGTTTTCTACCGCATCTTTTCTTTCTTTTCGGGCTTAATTCCTTCCCTGACTCAATTTTCTTTTTTATGCGTCGTACACTAGCTTCAGAAACCTCCAATCTTCGTGATATTTCTCGGTTTGTAAATGTTTTCGCAATCACAAGGGCCTTCACTTCAGCTTTTTTACGTGGTGAAAGATCGCCTTTTCTACCCATAATGAAAATAGTCCAATTACTTTTTTAAAACACTGCATACAAAATAAACTAATAACTGAGTAGTATAAAACTGTTAAACAAGCAATCACAGTCCATAAAGCCACAGAAACACGTCCGTACCTGACTCGATTCCTATCGCGACTGATACAGGTTTGTACTTATTTACGTTCATGTATCACTTTGTCAACACAGTGTTGCCATATATTAAAAATAAATACAAATATGTAGTCTACAACAATTCTTTTAAATAAAAATCAATAATATTGTAGTTTAAATATACCATTATTGCATAAAAACTCTTAAGAAACATAAAATTACTAAAAAAAATACAGTGCGTCTAATAATTTGGCCAGGGACTGTACATACACATATACATTTATACATGTATATATTCCTCTTTAGATTATTTGGGTGAATTGATACTAGTCCTGAGGTCTAGCTAGAAAGTAATTTTTCCCTGATATCTAACCCTGCTAAAGTGACGCATTTCCCATTTCCATTCTTGGTTATTTTAAACAGTTCCCAATAGCAAAGGAGATAGTACTCTAAGAAAGGTTTTAATACTAAAAAATTACTATAAATCTAATAAAGTCTACTAACTTTCCTACTACCCTAATTCATAACAATAAAATAGAATTCGATGAACTTTAAGAATATCTAATATCCTGTTTACTACGTAAACAAAATGCGAATATTACTTTTGCATACAATGGCAAATATTTGAACCTGAATAAGTTCAAGTTTAATTTAAAATAATTACGACAAAGCAGTTAATTATTCTCAGAAAAAAAATTTTATTTGCTAGGACCTATAAATGATATTGAGCAAGTGCTAAATCGGTATCAATAGCATAGTCTGGCTTTTTAGCTAGGGCAATGTTCTGTAACTATTCTAATTTATTTCGTTCTAGTTTCGTCCGCCTGAACATCTAATATGCAGTCACTAGTCACTTTCACGTTTTGATCCGGCCTAAAGGTCTCTGGGATTGTTGCATTGACATAATGGACTTTTTCAAGGCTGTTGTTTAATAGTCGCAAGGTCTGGATATAAAGGGTGATTCATTTAGAGGTACTTTTTGTGATGGGGATTTAATTGCAGATTGCGCATGCGTCGTGTCAACTGAAGTGGCATTCCTGTTCAGTAGTGTTTGACAATTCATAATGGAAAGACTTAGCCCCGGCACAGCGTCTACAAGTTGTTCAACTTTATTACGAAAATGGACGTTCTACGAGGAATGTGTATCGGGCGCTTAGAGCAACTTATGGTCCACATAATCGGCCTACCGAACGCACAATTCGCTCTACCATCAATAAGTTTGAGACCCAATTTTCATTATTGGATAATGCTCGACCGAATAGACCACATCCAGCACGTAGTGAAGAAAAATATAGGGGCGGTAGCGGAGAGTGTACGCGAAGACCGTGAAGTGTCAATTCGTCGCCGTTCTCAACAGCTTGGCCTGTCATATTCAACAACTTGGCGTATTTTATGTAAGGATCTTTCTTTAAAAGCATACAAAATTCAACTAGTGCAACAACTGAAGCCGACCGACCTTCCGAATCGTTTCCGTTTTAGTCGTTGGGCTCTTGACAAGCTTGCAGAAGATCCACTGTTTTCGAGAAAAATTTTGTTCACCGATGAGGCCCATTTTTGGCTTAATGATGAACAACCTGAAGAAGTTCAAGAGCTGCCATTAAATCCAGAAAAAAACAACTGTTTGGTGTGGTTTATGGGCCGGTGGAATAATCGGTCCATATTTCTTCAAAACAGAGGCCGGCCGGAATGTTACTGTGAATGGTGACCGTTATCGCGCCATGATAACAGACTATTTGATGCCAGAAATTGAAGCCCGTGGTCTCGACGAAATTTGGTTCTAACAAGATGGCGCCGTGAAACCATGGCTTTACTGCGAGAGCAATTCGGCGAACAGATCATTTCACGCTTTGGACCAGTGAATTGGCCGGCTAGATCATGTGACATCACACCTCTTGACTTTTTCCTTTGGGGCTATGTAAAGTCCAAAGTCTACATGGATAAGCCAGCTACAATTGAGGCATTGGAGGCCAATATTACTCGAGTCATTGGCCAAATACCACTCGAAATACTCACACGCGTCATTGAAAATTGGAACTTCAGAATGGACGTTGTTAACCGTAGTCGCGGACAACATTTGAAAGAAATTATCTTTAAGAAATAATTGTAAAGAATGGTTCTTTTATATGATAATAAAGATTATAAAATAAAATTGTTTTTATTCATTTTTTTTTATTTAAAAAAAAAGTACCTCTAAATGAATCACCCTTTACAAATACCGATATAATAGTTTTTTACGAACCCGGGGAGTGTTGCCAATCATTTTGTCTTAATCTCTATAGCTGACACGATGTTTCTTCTCCATGCCTTACACGCGTAAATCCATATCTGGTTGTCTTACAGAAACCCTAACCTGGCAATCATTTTATAAATTGTCAGTATGTTTAGCAGCGAGAGCTTACTGAAGCTATTCAACGGTAGATACGCAAATTTCTACGAAAGTTCTTAAAAAAAGTAAAAAAAAAAAAACATGAGTTAGTAAGAATAAATAATGTTATTATTTTTATAGTAATCACCTTTAAGATCTATACACATGCAATCATACCAATTCTGAAACCATTTTTTCCACTCAAGTCAATTGCCTCTTCGAGTTTTGAAAAATACTCTCGCCGCATTTTATTTTTGCCAAATAAAAAGAAAAAGAATCACAAGGTGATAAATCAGGACTATACAGGCGATGAAACATTAATTTCACATTTTTCGCCTGTCAAAGTTCGATTGCCTAACTGACTGTGTGAGTGCTCGCAATGTCATATAAAGGGTAATACGACTTTTTCGGTTTCCGTTACACAATTCACCAATGACTGACAAACGACAATAGCGACATGTCCAGTAATTGAGAAAAACGCCGCGATCATTTTTTTTTGGAGCTCTACGATAACAACTTTTATTGATTTAGGCTCATTGGGAAACACTCATACAACTGAATGATAGTTAGTTTCGAAACCGTAGAAATAAATCCAAGTTTCATCACTAGTTGCCACGTAAAGCACTTCGATTGCATTTCTTAAGCACTTCTTTCCTCTATTTGACACGAGCGGTTTTTTTCAGCTTCAGAATACAAGACGTTTTCACAACCACATGTTCATGCAAGGTCTCTATCAATCAATAACACTGGTCAACAAAAAAAAGAAAATTGCTTGTTTCCTGTGATTTTTTTTTGTTTCTATCTCAAATTGACGCGTATTTTTTAAATATGGCAACAATTTTTCTCTAACAGCTTTTGTTTTTGAGTTATAGCTAACTACCCTCATTTACTATTTTTACTTAGATTTTCGTTTTTTATTGGACACTAAAATATATTTTGTTGTTGTTTTAGATATGGCTTCGTCAAGAAGATGTTGTGTGCTTAATCCCGATTGTTTTTGCTATATTTGTGGTGAATATATATTTGCAAAATGTCGAAAACCTATATCGGACTTTGTATGCATATCATCAATACTTTAAAATAAAATTGTGTAATCAGGACAAGCCATGGGTTTCTCATATTATATGCCAGAAATGTGTGGTATGTCTACGGTTATGGTCCAGTGGAAAAAGAGATGCAATAATGTTCGTAACACCCATGATTTGGCGAGAACCTCAAAATCATCATGACGATTGCTACTTCAACGTTGTGAAAATAAACGGAATTAACCCTGGAAATCGAAGTAAGTGGTCATATCCTAACTTATCTTCTGCTCAACGACCTCAATTAAAATCACAAGAGGTACAACCCAGCACATCTAAATCTTCTGATGATCCAAATCTCTGTGAACCCGAACGAAATACATCAAGTGAAGACTCTGATTCAGACTACAAATGTAGCCTTTCAGAACCTCAACCATTTAATCAGAAAGAACTAAATGACTTAATGAGAGATCTGAACTTACCAAAAGAAGCTTCTGAAATTTTAGCATCTCGTTTAAAAGAAAAAAATTTGCTTACTCCGGAAACCAACATTACATTTTATCGTACCCGAGAAAAAAATCTGTTACCGTATTTTTCTCAAGAGAAGGATTTAGTTTTTTGTAACGATGTTGGTGGTATTTTGCAGCAGATGAGATTAAAACAGTACCAACCTAGTGATTGGCGTCTTTTCATAGACAGCAGCAAAAGAAGTTTAAAGTGTGTTTTGCTTCATAACGGTAATAAGTACGGATCTATACCTATTGCACATTCAAGGACTTTAAAAGAAGAATACGTAAATGTTTCTAAGGTTATGAAAAAAATTAAGTATCAAGACCACAAATGGGTCATTTGTGTTGATCTGAAAATGGTTAACATTCTTTTAGGTTAACAAGGGGGGTACACAAAGTTCCCTTGTTTCATGTGTCTCTAGGATAGTCGTGACAAACAACACCATTGGTCACAAAAAGTTTGGCCAGTGCGGGAAGAGCTAAAAGTTGGTACAAAAAATGTTATAAATGTGCCTTTAATTAGTCGAGACCGCATCATACTTCCACCACTTCATAATAAACTCGGTGTAATGAAACAGTTTGTGAAGGCGCTTGACAAAAGTGGCGAATGTTTTAATTTTCTTTCACGCAAGTTTGCAGGATTAAGTTCAGAAAAAATTGAAAGCTGGTATTTTTGATGGGCCACAGATTAGGCAACTCGTGAATGATCCTAATTTTGTCAAATCAATGACTGAAGTCGAATCCAAAGCTTGGAATTCATTTGTTTTGGTTATGAGTAGCTTCCTAGGCAAAAAGAAATCTGACGACCATGTCGAGCTTGTAGAGTGCATGCTATCGAACTTGCAAGAGCTAGGGTGCAACATGAGCATAAAAATCCACTTCCTGCACTCGCATTTAGACCGATTTCCACAAAATCTGGGTGATTTTAGTGAGGAGCAGGGTGAAAGATTTCATCAGGATCTTCGGACAATGGAAGAGCGTTTATCAGGGGCGGTGGGACTCACATATGATGGCAGGCTACTGCTGGAGTTTGCAACGAGATCTACCTAAAGTCGTTCATTCAAGGAAATCTTATAAAAGATCATTTGCTAGTGTTCAATAGAAATTTTGTTAACATAATGTATTATTTTTTTGTATTTTTTTGGCAAAATAATAAAACTGTATATTTCAAAAGGTAAAGCTGTTAGCAATCTCCCAGTATTTTTTTCATAGTCAGGGCCATAGAAATACCCAATAACAGAAAAAAAAATAAAGGAAACAAGACTTGTGTTGACCAGTGTAATCTATTTATTTTACATGAATGCTTATGGATGTCTAAATCTCACAGTAAATCACATGCTGGTCCATCTGTACAATTTGTCTTACGGTATCGATGTTTGAAGCAGCAACAGACGCTGATGGATGACGAAATTCATTACTGAGAATTCTACGTCCTCGCTTGAATTATGTAAATTAGTAGTAAAAACAACCACTCGACAGTGCTTTCTCCGTAATAACGAGATAAAGTCGGTAAATGCATTGTTGTTTGATTTAACCCACACAAAAAAAACCTACCACGTACAAAACGGATTGGACTGATATGTATATATCTTAAGATCCAATATGTATTTTCACTCATCTTAGCTACCAAATAACCAATAAATCAATCTAGCTCACTCTAGAATCTAGTAATTAAAACTTAAAACAAATTTACTTATAAACAAATAATATCAAATTATTTTCTCTTGGTACAGGAGAGACGCACGACTCGGTAGCAGTATTGTACTGAAAAGTATATTAAAAAACCTCCATCATACGATCAAGACACATATATTTTTTTTATACCAGATAAATTATTAAACGTAATGCACTTGTGATAATTTTCGTTCAATCTACATGTTGTGAAGACTATTCCAGAATCTTTTCAAAGTTTTTTGATCAGTACTTTTCGAGATATGATTTTTAGCCATTTTTAAAAAATTACTCAAAGAAGGGTGTGCACAAGTATTACATCCGATATATTTTTGAACTCGTGTTTGTGCAGGCTTTCTTTCGGCACCCCACTCGATGACCTAGTAAAAAAAAAAATTTTCACTTCCAATTTCACCCCCTACAACTAACCCAAATCTAACTTTCAAAACTACACGGCTCTGATTGAACCATCAATTCCTATATTTGTGCCAAATTTCAAATTTATATGTCAAATAGATTCGGAGAAAATCAGGTGCGACAGACAGACGGACACCGAAGTATTCCCATAAGTGTTCCGTACGGAACACAGAAAATCATAAAAAATGATTTACGAGTCACTTCCTTTTTTCACAAAATTGCTTTTCAAAGCAATTCTTAAATGAAACTAGTTGTTTTACTTTCGATCTGTCAGTGTTATTTGATGTAGAAAATAATATATTTTACGAAAATCATACTCTCAACTCTCAATTACTCCACCTAGGGGTGGTTTGTAAAAACTTTCGTAACCTAATTCTTCTATATTATTGTATTTCTTTAATAGGCAGCCAATAAGTGTTTGGATCCGTATCATTCGCTCCTTGGAGGGACGTATTAAGTTTGTCTTGCACTGCACGTTTCAGTTCTGAGGAAATAAATGGATTGACTAGTTTCCCTATTCTAAATGAGGGTTTTTTAAAATGCCATGTTTGCCTTTCAGATTCAAATTTTATATTGGAGATGGCTAAATGATGGTCAAATCGGTAATTCACATCTATTCGCGCCTTCGTGAGTAGAACTTCCTTAATATCTCTCGTACGTACTATTACATAATTTATTAAGTGCCAATAACCAGAACGAGGGTGTCATGTCGGTGTGTACCCTTAAATTTATCATTTTGGCGAAATATTGTAGTGGTAATTCTCAGATTGTGTTCAGTACAATTAGATAGTAACAAATCACCATTTGAGCTGATGTTTCCAATACTATGGTATGTCGACCGATGACTTCTGGCGATGCGTGAAGTTATTCCTTCGAAATCGCGCATTGAAGTCACCCAACACACCGATCCTTTCGTTTTTCGGAATTTGATTAAACACTCCTTCGTGATCTTGGTATAACGAAAGTTTGGCTTCTTAGTTCTAGTTCTACGTGGGGGGTGTACACGCTGTGCTGATGATATTCACAAGTTCTATTTCCCATAATTTATACTTTAATAAGATAATCCTTTCTGAAATATCCACAAGCAAATGTTTAAGATTAGAGGTATGTTCTTGACAGCGAAGCCTACGCCGTGACTACTTTTATTTGAGGTTTATGGATAGCCTTCAAGCTTAAAGATCCTTAGGAGTAGAATCAGAAAAAAAGGTATAAGAGAAGGGGAAGGAAAAGGTGAGTGGGTCATAATTTCCTCTGAGTAGGAGACATAGAGTGCTCGCGTGGAACTGTTTCATGGGAGAAGCCTCTTATCTCCAAATGCAGCAGAGTTATACTGGATCTGGCAAAGAGAATCCCTTCAGTCTGCTGGATTTTCTTTGATTCTTTAATGGTCAGATCTATCCGGCAACTTGTTCAACTGTGCCGGGAGTTTACTGTTTATTAACCTACTGATTTTTGCAGTTATTGTAATGACAGTGCTGCATACAATGCCAGATTGGTATGTTCTGTCTTAGGAATATCAGCCGTATAGATATTAAACAACGGCGACGAATAGAGAGTTATGTTAATTTTAATAAAAATCATTGATCTAGAATCCTTACCTATGATTTTTGTTATGTGTACTGTTCCTGTTATTATTTTCTGGACGTTCATTTTCTTGTTCTAGCGATAACGCATCTGCTTCATCTAGGGGCGAGTAAGCTTTCCTTTCTTTTCCTGCACTTTGAAGACAAGCTGTAAAAAGAAAGAAAGTCTTAAAAATGAGAAATATCAATAATCGATAAAATGATTTACGTTGTTCTCAGATAAGTACTTAATGAATATGACTTTTTCACGTTAACGAATAACTTTTTTGATAACTACTTTATGGTATGATAGTAATAACAAAAGATATACAGAGGCAGAGTTTCGCAGATACGAGGGCCGCCTTTTAAGTTTTTAGAAACCACCACTAGATGGCGCTATTGTGATGTGATATTAATTTGTTGTAAAATTTGACATTTGTTATTGTTAAAGCAGTGGCAGCTCAGAAATTGACCGAGTAGTTTGTTTATAGTGAACGTTTAAAAAGAAACAGTTTTGTTAACAAATGGAGATTTCATGTGAAGGTTTTCGTACAATGATTTTTTACAATTTTAGTAAAAGTCTAACTCAACAACAATGCCTCAAATAGCTTCGTTCAACTTTTGGTAATGAATTATTATTAGAAAAGACTGTTTACAGTTGGTTTGCAGAAATTCGTCATGATCGTGCTTCCGTCAGCAATGAATTTCGTGAAGGTCGACCAAAATCGGTTGTTGTTTCAAAAAACATCAATGCTGTGCGCAACATGATTGAAGAGGATTGGCATACAGCTTACTGTGAAATAGGGTTATCCGTAAGCATGTCAAAGAC